>WBNO01018395.1:0-13695 GCA_013400575.1 Peucedramus taeniatus
ACTCTCGAGAAATCCCCAAGCAAGGAGAATCCCAAGAAGACAACTCACCCAGCAGAGAGGCAGCTCACCCAGCAGCAGGTGATTTATCACCACCCTGCTCAGGCCACTGCTATCAGGCAGCAGCAGAAAATGTTCAACAAAACAGGCAGCATGAGAAAAGAGCTCCTGAAATCAATCATGCAAGACAGCAGCTAATTCCCAGACACTGTGCCTTCCCAATCCCTGCTCCAGTGCCCCTGGGTGTCACTGGCATGGGAAGGGCTTTTCAGTGGCTTGAGCCCCTTGGGTCATCAGGCTGCTGGGTGCTTCCAGCACAGCTGTGGAGATTCTCAGTTCAGTTGAAGAGAGAACAGAGATCATTTTTCTCAGGCTGAGCCTAGGAATCTTAGAAGAAAAGAATGAAAACAATTATTACCTCTCTTTCTGTAGCCATTGTTTATAGATATGGTTCTCCAGAGAGTGCTATTCATAGCACACCAATAGTGTGAAAAGTTTTTACTTTGAGACCAATCAAGTTTCACCTTAGTGACTCAAATTATAAAAGACCAGCTACTTTCATTAAACTTGCTTTTGCCTTCTGACCACCTGAAGCCTGGTGTCTTTCATTTTGTCCCTGACTCAACAGGGTCACACAGCCAAGACTCCTCCACAGCCTTTGGTTTGGCACTTGAGTTTCATTTACCTGTTCTCCATTTCACTGGGATCAGGACCTGTACAAACAAACCCTTGTGTCTTCTTGCAGGGGTGGGATCAGAGGTTGGGGGAAGCTCTGGGTGTGAGCACTCACTGTCCTGATTCAAGAACTAAACAACTGTGCTCCCACAGAGTAATGGGTTCTGTAATTGTGTGAGATGCCATTGCTCATGAATCATGAAGGAGTTTCCATCAGAGTTTCACCAGCTGGATGCTGAGCAGGTGGCTGAGGATCCCTGCAGCTCCAGAGCTGTAGCAGAGCAGGGCAGAGCTCCAGAGCCTCAGGGCTGGGGGTGTCTGTTGTCACCAAAGGGATCTCGGGACAGACAAAGGTGACACAGAGACTCCATCATCAGAAAGCATGAAAAGCACTTTATTATTAGAAATCACAGTTCTGATAGAAACGATGGTGGCCCTAAGACCTGATTGGCCTTTAGGGATCTTCTCTCACCTGTTGGTCAAGAAGGGACAACTCCTTCTTGTGAACATCTGTGACAGACAGAGATTGCCTGCCAGGTGCAGAGACTGAGATAAGAATTGTTTTAATTCTTTCTCTGAGCTTTCTCCCAGTTTCCCAGGAAATCCTGGGTGAGCTCTGTCTCTCTGCTCAGAGGATCTGTGATCACCACAGTCTGTCACACACCTCTGCTCATCTGGCTGCATCTTGGGGTAAACCTGCAACACTGAACCAAGCAATTTCTCCTCTCGAAAGTTCCCATGGGCTGTTTGTTTATTTGTGTCTAGTCCATCACTGATGGCTCTGTGGCAGAAGCTCAGACCCAGCTCTGTCAAAGTCCAGAGAAATCACTGCACAATTCCAGCCCTGAGCTGGAGCATCCAAAACTCCACAGTCAATATATTCAGGGCTGCAGCAAACAGCCTGACAGCTGGGTGCAGCAGCCATTTAGCAGATAACCACATTTTATTCTGACCCTTATTTCATCCTGCAGCAATTAGCCAGGAAAAAAAGAGCTGCCTCACACTGTCATTTCAGCCTCGTGCTCCTGCAGGTTTAGCCAGGCAGAACCTAGCCACACCTTCTGGACCCTGAGTGAAAACACCACTGATGTCTGCTAGTTCACAGCAGTTTTCACAACTACAGCACGAGGGGAAAGCTACTGCTGGGTTTAGCCACCTTAGAGGATGATTTTAAGCAAATCTGAAGCAATCCAGCGAGCCCTGTGAGGAGGCAGCTGCACTCTTGGCTGATCCCCCTGGCCTGGGGATGAGCCCCCCACCAGCACTCAGACATTTATTGCATGTTAGGTCCTTCCCTTTGCTCCATCTTAAAATAAAAACATAAATTTGATGTCCATATTCTAGTTTTCTGAAATGATATCTTCCCCATAAATATCTTCTCAATAGTCCCAACCCCAAGCCCAGCTCTAATAAAAGTGCTCTTTATGGTTATTAGACAAGTGAGATGTCCCTGGCCTGAACAATTGCCCTCAAATTTCTGTCCAGAACAGGCTGGGAGTGGAAATCAGCTTCTTCCTCCCCAGGTACAAATCCATAATGAGGATTTATTTCTGAGGCAGTGGAAATGAGGTAATCCCTCTCCTTCTTGAGGTGAGATAAGGAGAAAAAAAAAAAGGAAAGAAATAGTACAAGTTAATAGTGAAGCATCTGGAAAAGCAAATGATTTGCAGGAGGTAGGGGCAGGAGGTCAATGGCACAGAACAGCTTTGAGTAATGAGGGAAAAATGATGGATTTGCCTAATGCTGACCTGTGGGGGCACGGGCACAGGGCCCCTCCTGAGTGCAGCCCCTGGCAGCACACACAGCACCCAGGCACTCTCAGTCTCTCAGCTATTCCTGGTTGCTCTAACACCCACCAAAACCAAACCAAATACTGAAATCAAATACTGAAGTCCTGGGGAAGCATTGAGGAGCCATGTGCTGCTCCTGGCAGCTGACAGACAAATGCTCAGGACAGACAGACAGACACTGATGGGCCTGGGATCAGCTGGGGTTACTCTGGCACAGGATCAAGCTGCATTTGTGGGGATGGCCCTTTCCTGTCTGTTTTGTTTCAGCAAATTCTTTACTATAATAACCCTATTTCTGTAAAGAACAGAAAATTGCCATGAAATGAAGCAGATGAGGAGAAATTGTGTCATTGTGGAACCCAAACTGATGCCCAGTCTCTGCCTCAGCCAAGCCACAGCAGATCTGTATTGCCCTGTGCAAATGTAGTGACTTGAGAAACTGTGCAAATTATGATAAAGGTGTGTATTTATGGAAGAAATTAAAGGAAAACCACCTTGGCTCTCTCCTGGGATTCATACTCTAGGTTTGCTATTGGCTTTGCTCTCTGCCAAGCCCCAGCAGCTCAGAGGCAGAATCTGTTGATGCTACAGAAAGCAAAGTCATGCAGAGCAGTCAATGGGAAATAATGGATATCAATTACACAGCTTGAACTGCCGACTGGATGGGGTTTTATAACTCTTTACTCTTGTGGTTTTCTTAATAAATCCATTGGGAGAGATGTCATATCCTTTATAGCAATGTTTCAATGTTTTATTTCCTGTGCAGGAGCAACTGGCCACTTTACAAAATGCTCCTTGGAGTCTCCCACAGCCTCATGAAGGAATCAAAACTGGTGTGAGATGAGCACGAGCCATTTGTTCTCTAATACAGAGACCAGTTTGCCACAAGGTTCAGATATTGCTGCTGGAAATCAGATGCATTCCTTCCCTTCTGCTTCAATCCTGTTTATAACACAGGGGCAGCTCCTGAAGAATGTGGGAGCCTTACAGTGAGGTGCTCAAAGCTCAGGTCACCTAAAAGAAAATCACACATTGAGGAGAACCTACATTTTTGTGGCAGGCAGAAAACAGCATCAGTCTGTGGGGGTGTGAGATTTTCCAGCCCTGCAAGTGCAGGGAAGGAGCAGACACATCCCTCAAATGAAGGTAAAAAATTACATTGAACAGGGGTACAAAAACCCCTCATCTTTATCTATCACTTGCAGTCTTTTATCTGCATTTTTATTTAAACCAGCACTAGAAGCAGAATTGCAGCCTTCTTCCATGACACATTCCCTATGGTAAATCTAATTAAACAGCCATTAAAATGTGTCTTAGCTCAATTGTATCAAGGTGACCTGGAACTCCTGCTAAATGTTAGCAGCAGCATTCCCCAAAACTGGCATCTGAGAGGGAACAGGCAGTACTGTTTCTCCTGATGTGGCCTTTAGATGAATGTGGTTATTAAAGTGCTTTGTGTACAACAGATTTCCAAATAAATGAGTCTAATTTTCTGGCAGCTGAAGTGCTCTGTGTGCCCCTCCAGTGCTCCCAGCCAAGGCTGGCATCCCAGGGAGCATCCCAGCTGGACTGTGGCTCTGCAGCACTCCAGCAGGATGCCAGCAGCCATGGGGGCTGGCACACATGGACAAAAAGGTACAGGCAGAGCAAAAGTGCTAAAATATCAGAAAGGAGAGGAGAGAGGGCAGAGTCTTACCTGCAACAGCCAGAGCAGCTTCCACCTCTGTGGAAAGACTTCTCCACCTGCAGACAATGAGGGTGATTGTTTCCTTGCCCAAGCAAACACCTGGCTAGGAGTTTAAATATCTTTAAAGCCCTAAGTCTCAATTCAGATTAAAGTCTAGAAACATTTCCTTGATTTACACTGGGCTGACCTGTGGTGACAAAACCCACAGAGTTCATATTCATGATGCAAAACTCTGCAGACCAAATTCCACATCTCTCCTCACAACCAGACCTGCTAATGCCCAACAAAGGAATATCAGTTTTATAAGCAATTCATCATGCTCAGGTTAATGACAGCAAAATGCTAATGATGAGACTGAAAACTGAGAACAGTGTCTGTTGATTACTGCAGGTTGTTATCATGCACCCTAAGAAGTATCATTATGCTAAAGAAAATGTTCACCAGGTACTGAATCAGATCTGCAGCTAAAAAACTACTTCCTTTGGTTGTTACCTTATGTTTGACTTCACAAATTTATTCCTTTAACTGCAGCTCCAGTTAAAAATAGGAAATATCCCACCAAGCTGCAAGCTAGCTGAACAGGTGGGAAATGTCTCACTTCCCCTTTGCACATGTCAGCAGTCACAGCTTGGGCACTGGGGCTCCTTGAGTGTAGAAATCTCCCCCCACGCTGTGTGCAGGGGGCTGGAGAAGCTGGAGACACAGGAATGATGAATTCCCAGGTGCAGTGATAAAGGAATGAACTAAGTTTAAAACCAAAATAGAACAAGGAGAGATGGAGGCAGGCAGTGGCACAGAGCTCCTGCTCCCTGGGTTTGGAAGCCCTGGGAAGCTTTGGAAAGGCAAACACCCTGTGTGTGCAGCCCACAGGGCTCCTTGATGGTGGTCACAGATAAACTGGCTCAGCACAAGGTGTGACAAACATGCTTCAACAAATAACAGCGTGCACCAAGTCCACCCTAGTGTGGGACCAGCTTTACACAGTCACTGGGAGCCTCTGGAGGAGCCTGGCCAAAGCCCTGCCCAGCTGGGGCTTCTGGCTGACAAGAGCAGCTCCCTGCTTTGCTTCTGACAGCAGCACCATGTGCCTGTGGCACCGAGTCTCATCTGGGCAATTTTTAAAATTCTGGTTTTGTTTTCAGATCTTTGTTGTTCTGTCTTGGTTTGCATTTGAATTTCTGATTAAAACATGGTTTTTTATGAATCCTTCAGCTATTATGACAAATCTCTGCCAAGTAGGGAAAGCACAGTAAAACTAATTAAATGCCACCCAAGAACTTCACTCTGCCATTTACAGAAACACATTAAACCATGAGGAATGGCTCTTTCAGCACCATTACAAGGGGTGCACAACCAGCTGAATTTTCCCATGATGGACAGCCTGGTACCAGGGCAGGCAGGAGGGAGCAGGCTCATGGGCAAAGACCAGCACAGCGTGGCACCCTGCTTGGCAGGTGGGAGAGGACAGGGACCTGCAAGTGCTGGTTTTGAGCAAGATTCAGTGAGGGAAGGGGATGATGGACACAGAAGAGAAAGGGGTGATGGACACAGCAGAGAAAGGGGGGATGGACACAGCAGAGAAAGGGGTGATGGACACAGCAGAGAAAGGGGTGATGTACACAAGGAAAGGGGGTGATGTACAGAGGGAAGGGATGATGTAGGCAGCAGAGAAAGGGGTGATGGACACAGCAGGGAAAGGGGTGATGGACACAGAAGAGAAAGGGGTGATGCACAGAGGAAGGGGATGATGTACACAGAAGAGAAAGGGGTGATGTATAGAGGGAAGGGGATGATGTAGACAGCAGAGAAAGGGGTGATGGACACAAGGAAAGGGGGTGATGTACAGAGGGAAGGGGTGATGTAGGCAGCAGAGAAAGGGGTGATGGACACAGCAGGGAAAGGGGTGATGGACACAGCAGGGAAAGGGGTGATGGACACAAGGAAAGGGGGTGATGTACAGAGGGAAGGGATGATGTACACAGCAGGGAAAGGGGTGATGGACACAGCAGGGAAAGGGGTGATGGACACAGCAGAGAAAGGGGTGATGGACACAGGAGAGAAAGGGGTGATGTACACAAGGAAAGGGGGTGATGTACAGAGGGAAGGGATGATGTAGGCAGCAGAGAAAGGGGTGATGGACACAGCAGGGAAAGGGGTGATGGACACAGAAGAGAAAGGGGTGATGCACAGAGGAAGGGGATGATGTACACAGAAGAGAAAGGGGTGATGTATAGAGGGAAGGGGATGATGTAGACAGCAGAGAAAGGGGTGATGGACACAGAAGAGAAAGGGGTGATGTACACAAGGAAAGGGGGTGATGTACAGAGGGAAGGGGTGATGTAGGCAGCAGAGAAAGGGGTGATGGACACAGCAGGAAAAGGGATGATGTACAGAGGGAGGGGAATGATATAGACAGCAGGGAAAGGAGTGATGCACAGAGGGAGGGGGATGATGAACAGAGCAGAGAAAGGGGTGATGGACACAAGGGAAGGGGATATACAGAGGGAAAGGGGTGATGGACACAGTAGGGAAAGGGGTGATGTACAGGGAGAAGGGGATGCTATAGACAGCAGGGAAAGGAATGATACTCAGAGGGAAGGGGATATACAGAGGGAAGGGGGTGATGTACAGAGAGAAGGGGATGATATAGACAGCAGGGAAAGGAATGATGCTCAGAGGGAAGGGGGTGATGCACAGAGGGAAGGGGGTGATGTACACAATCCAGGCTCACCATCTGCTCAGCTCCAGCTCAGGGCACACACAGTGTGGGGTTCACAGCCTGTCTCTGCAGGGTGATGCCAAGCTGGGCACAGCACTGCTCCACCCACCCCCTTCCCCTGGGGCAGAGGGTCCCAGGCTGCTCCCACCAAACCATTTTGTCACTGCCACCAGGAACACTGAGAGGAAGAAGAGCAAGAGAAGGGCCTACGTGGAGGATCACACTTGGAAGGGACCTGGGGTGTAAAGGAGCAGCTCTGTGCAGAAATCTACTGTCACAGGGGGTAATGAGTTAAATGAAGTGGAAAGCATGGCATGAACGGGAGATTTGCTGTAGTGACTAATGTAATTAACCTCTATTGAAACAATTAAGCCTCCTAATTTGTGCTGCATGAGCAGCACAACTGCAAGGGCAGGTGTGGGCAGCACCCACCACACTGAGGGGCTTGGGATCTCCTCTGCTTTGTGGAGCTGCTTGGCTTGTGCTGCAAATAAACCCCACAGGTTTAGGAAGAAAAAGACAAGATCACAAATATCCCACAAAATGCTATGGATCATTCCTCTTGGACTTGACCTGCTTCCTCATAAACTGTGACATTTTTTCTTCCTTCAGCACAGGATTGCTTTATGCCACTCAGAGAAGCAGGGTTTGTTGTCTCTAGTTATTAATTTACTTTTATTGACTGCAGTGCCTTTCCTGGTTTTATTACCCAATAGCTCACACCAGCAGAACAGCTTTTCTTTTAGGTTACACATAAACATTTGACTTTCCCAAGCGGGCACCAAGGAGAAGCAAAACCACTGTGGCTCCTGCTGGGTGCATCTGCTGCCCTGGCTCCTGCTGACCCCAAGGACACCTTCCACCAGAATCTGTCTCCCACAGCCCCATCCAACCAGCAAAAACGCTGATCCCTTTATCCCCTTTTTCACTGCTCAAGGCATATGATGAAAAAGCATAAGATTCGGATTGATTTTTTTTTTTTTGTGTCCTAAAAATATGCTCTGAAACACTTCCATTGTCCATGTGCTGCTCCCTGTGATAAGACACATTTTCCCTCCATAGCAATTATTTTGAACACCACTATTAGGCTGCCTGTGAAAACCCAAGAGCACCAGAGAAGGTTCTGGGGGTATTAAACCATCAGGTTCCCTGCTGCTGCTGGACACATCCTGCTGCAGCCAGGACAGCAGGGAGCTGCAGAGATTCTGATTCCTTTTTGAGAAAACAGACAGCTGAAATGAGTCCTCCACTTAAACAACTATTTGTGCTCAAGCTAAAAAAAAAAAAAAAATAAAAGTAGCTCAGGTGCTTGGCTGTCTTTGAAGGCCAACAGGAGAAATTCCCTGCTTTGCTGGAGCTGTCAGGAATGGGCAGCTCAAGGTGGTGGCTCAGGAGGGCCTGGCAGCCCAGCAGGGACACGAGCTTAGGAGCTGTGTCCCACTCCCTGTGGAAATATTCTCAGTTCAGTCAAAGAAAGAACAATTTCCCACAAGAGATGTGGGAATCTAAGAGGAATCGTCTAAGAGGAATCTAAGAGGAAAAGAATTCAAACAATTATTGCCTCTCTTTCTGTAACCATTGTTTATAGATATGGTTTGCTAGAGTGTGATATTCATGGCACAACAATAATGTTAGGGGTTTTCACCTTGAGACCAATCAGGTCTTAGGTCCATTACTGTTCCTATAAGAACTGTAGATTTCTTAATAATATACACTATAATGAAGTGTCTTTCATTGCCTTCTGTACCATGGAGTCAGATGCCAAAATGTTGTAAAAACCCTGACCCTTCCTGGCAGGGAGGAATGATGCTGTGACTCCATGTGATCAGAAGGCTGTTTTATTATTTTATGATACTATATTATATTAAAGAAAACTATACTAAACTATACTAAAGAATAGAGAAAGATACTTACAGAAGGCTAAACAGATAATAATGAAAACTCGTGACTCTTTCCAGAGTCTCAACACAGCTTGTGTGACCATTGGTCAGTGATTGAAAACAACTCACACTTCAGATAAACAATTCCTAACCCATTCCACATGGCACAAACACAGGAGAAGCCAATGAGATCAGGTTTATTTCCCATCTCTGGCCTCTCTCTGCCTTTTCAGCTTCCCAGGATAAAAATCCTGAGCGAAGGAATTCTGTTCAGTGAATGTGGGGACCACCCCAGTACTCCTGCATGGGGGGGACCCCCTGTTTCCTCAATTTCCCAGCACATTTAGGGGTGTGCAGGACCCAGCTGGGAGCAGCAGCTGTGGGGCAGAGGATGAGCAGTGGGCCAGTGCCAGGGTGAGGGGCAGAGCAGGCTGGTGCTGCCCAGTGCTGCTGGTGGTGTGTGGAGCTGTGCCAAGGCTGGGTGAGCACATCCCCACTGGGGCCATTGAGCTGCTGCTGGATTAATGAGAGGCAGCATCAATTCTAACTCACTGCATCCCTGTCAGCAGTGCTGAGTAACACAGCTGCTCTCCAAATTTGATTATAGCTGTTCCACTGCTGAAGATAATTGGGGGACGTGCCATCAGTCTTACATCAAGTACAGCATGTATTTTGTCTTTCAGTCATATTTACTTGAACTTCACAAAAGGATTAAATGGAGTTTACAGTGATATGCAACAACTGTTGTGAGAAGGTGAGAATTCAACTGAGAAAAAGAGAAAAAAAACCCCACAAATAGGAAAAAAATTAGCTCAGCAGTGTCTTATCCTCCCTTTCTCCCTCTGCTGTAGATGATTTCCTCAATTCTTCTCATGACCACAGAGGAATTCCTAAGAAGAACTTTAGGAGGAACATCTCCAGAAGTGCCCTGGTGCATGTGTAGGAAGCAGGGCACACGTGGCATGGGGGGACAGGGCACAGAGCACTGTGCTGCTGCCAGAAGCTGCCAGAAACCCCCCCTGTGGTGCAGGAGCTGACCAGGGCCCAGGTGGGCTCCTCCCTGTCTCAGTGCCACTTGCACATACCTGGCTTCCAACCCTCATTGGTAGCCAGGTGCAACTTGCAGGAGAAAACCTCTCCTGTGGGGGAGATGCCCACCTTTGAGGCAGCCATCCCTCGCTCAGGTGTGCATGCAGCATCTTCCCCCACCACTTTTTGGTTCTTTTTTTTCAGATTCTGAAGCTGGGGCAACCATTTTCCATCAGGCAGTCTGTGTTTTGACAGGTGAAGGAGCAGAGCAGAGAGATGCAGGCACAGCAAAGCACTGGCCAGAAGCTCTTGGTCCTGGTGCCTCCAGCAGCTGCTGAAGGACAAGGCAGGGCCATGAGGAATTCCTGGTGGGTGTAGCTGAGTGCCAAGCACAGCATCTCCATCTGCTGGCATTCAGAGCCCAGGACACATTCTGATCACTAGATTTGGGGTCTGTGCTGCAGCACAAAGGTGTGTTCAGCAGAAGGTGTGAGGAGTTGTGTTCAGCAGAAGGTGTGAGGAGTTGTCCCTCAGCCCTCCAGATAAAGGGTACAGCTTCTCTCCTGGAAATATGCCCTTGGATGCTTCTCCAGAGCCCCCAGCTCTGCTCTTGGAAGAGGCAGAGCTGAAGATATTAAAGACTTGTTCATTTGTTTGGGGGTTCATTTCCCTGGAAGACTGACAGGCTCCCACAGAGTGTTTATATGAATCCATTGAGTCTCTACATTTAATTACACTTGACTGAGTGCATTAACACAACCATGAATTTTTAAAAGATATCAGTTTTATTCTGTTTGACTCCAAACCTGACAGTGTGAGTTGCTTTCCAGCATATCCTTTCCTCCAAGCCCTTTTCCCAGGTGTCTGCAGCTGAGCTCTGGCAGCTTCTGAACCTGAGGAGACACCCCCCAACACCCCCCTCCAGCAGGAAAACACCAATTCCAGCCCACAGGCCCTGGGGGGATGATGCATGTGCCCTGAGTCATGGCAGGAAAGGCTAATTATGAGGGAGGAAATACATTAACAAGGCTGAACTGGCTGAAAGATGAGCCCCATGCACTGGGTCAGCAGCACTTCTCTCTCTAAAGCACTGGCTCCATTAGAATGGCAATCATTCAGGAAGAGATGAATTTAATTCCCAGCTGCTCCTGCATGGGACAACACACAAGTCCCCCCATGTCACCAAAGGGATCTCGGGGACAGACAAAGGTGACACAGAGACTCCATCATCAGAAGGCATGAAAAGCACTTTATTATTAGAAATCACAGTTCTGATAGAAACAATGGTGGCCCTAAGAGCTGATTGGCCTTTAGGGATCTTCTCTCACCTGTTGGTCAAGAAGGGACAACTCCTTCTTGTGAGCATCTGTGACAGACAGAGATTGCCTGCCAGGTGCAGAGGTTGAGATAAGAATTGTTTTAATTCTTTCTCTGAGCTTTCTCCCAGCTTCCCAGGAGATCCTGGGAGAGCTCTGTCTCTCTCTGTTCAGAGGATCTGTGATCACCACACAGAGGGACATGGGCTGGCCTAGAACTGAGTTCAGAGCAGGGTCTCACTGCCCAGTTTGTGTCCCAGCCAAGCCTTGGACAACAATGCTGGGGACATTTCACCAGCTTGGTTGTGCCTGTAGAATTTGCTCCTCTTTGGCTCACACACCCCTATCATTTTCCCACAGTTTGTTACCAATAATATTCACATATTTCATTTCTGTAAGGGCAAAGCAGAGTGTTACTAAAGTTTTGTTTCCCTTCACAAACAGGTCAGGGTATTCATTTACTGAATACAAACCTGGTGCCACCAAAAGCTGCAAAGCAGCATTTCACAGGGAGCAATGTGCAGCTGCTGCCACATTTGAGCAGTTGTGCAGCATTAAATTAAATGTGCAGCTTTAAACCCCATCAGCTGCACAGGAATAATGAAGCAGAGGGACAGCAATGCACAGCCAGAGGTGTGACACATCTGCCTGCACAGAACATCCTCACACAACACTTGACAGTCACTTTCTGCTAAAAAACACTGACCCTTCAGGGTCTGGGCTCTTAACTCGAGTCACAGGACATCACCACCCTCCTCCACCAAATCTTTCTGCTGTAAGGCATAACAGGATGGAACTGGAAAGATTTCCAGCTTATTCTGCTCAAGATTTTTTAAAATCCCCTCCTATTAACACACACACAGCCCTGGCTGTAGACTTGCTTGCTCTACACATATCACAAAGAGGCTGTAGAGCACAGTGCTGGGAGAATTTATTTTTATTCAGGAGGGCACACAGGAAATGCCAGGGATAAATACAATTTTTTCTGATGGTGAACAACAGACTGGCAGCCCACAATGAGAAGTCATTTATTAGACACTGCAGGAGGAATTGCTCTGCCTGTTAGAGTCTGTATTTTTTTATTCCTCCACCTTGCAGGGTAAGTGTGAGTCCCTTGAGGTTTTCATTTAGGTCTTAAAGACACTCCACTCCCCCACAGAAGGCAGCAGACTTCCAACTTAAATACATCTCTTTTGAGATAATTTTGTTTACTACACAAAAATATAAACTATCCCAGAAAGCTGCTCTGGGTGACTTTTAAGGATTTTTTTACCTGTAAAACAGGTTTCTTGGAAGGATTTCACTATGTGGATGAAAGTGTTTCATCCACCTATTATCTGGAATTTATCCCTGTACTTGCCCCGTGGAGAACTAGCAGATTTCCAAAAAGTGAACAGCTTAAATATGACTGACAACACGCACAAGCACAATAATTTAATTTCAATAAGCTGCCAATTTAAAAAATGAAATGGCATGAAGTACAGCAGGAGGGGAGTCTGGCATCAGCAGGATGGACAGGGAGATTTTCCTGTTAGCTGGAATCTTTCCCACAGCCTGGAGAGAGGTGGCATCTTGTGTTATTTTTAATCTGCTCCAACACATTATTTAAATGCTGTGAACTTTGAGTTAAACAGGAACATCTTACAAACATTAGGAAAAAAAACCATGCAAAATGCAGCTGAAACCATATTCAGGGGATTACAGCACCTGAACTTTTGAAAAGCAGCAGAGTGGCCATGGAGCAGTTGTTCCAGGCTGTACTGCCTTGTACCTTGTTTTCTGCTGCCTGAGCCGCCAAGTCAGGCTTTAAATAGGTGTTAAATCGCTTGGTAAATGGGGCAGTTTATTACCTTCCTGCAATTCTGCCTTTCCCCTGCACTGCAGCAAAGCAGCACTGCTGGAGCACAGACCCTCTGCACCTGCAGCAATTCCCGGGAGAATGGGGCAGGTGAGGACCCTGCACACCTTCAGAAAGAGCTGCACTGATGGTGGCTTCACTGGCCTTACAGCTATAAAAACATTTATGATTATGAAAGCTCTCAGGAGCTGCCCTTAAACCTGTTCACAGCTGTGGGAAAGCAGCACATCTCTCTTGTCACCTTGGATGGGCTGAGCCCCGGGCAGGGGGCTCGGAGGGCTTGGCACAGAGCCCAAGACCCCTCTGCCCTCGATCTCCAGCCATGGAAACAGTTCCCAACTTTATGTGAGGAGTTACAAACCAGGGAAAGGAGAATAAAATAAGTAGCTTATTATTAAGTAGAAAAATAGAATGTTCAGATTTATATGAGAAGGGTACAGGGGGGTCAAGATGGAGCAATCTGGGCCTGCACTGCCCTCCTTCCTTCTTCTTCATGGTCTCCATCTTCTTGGTGATGGTGGCACTTTGGGATTGGTTTAGAGTAGGAACTGACTGTCTAACAGAGGTGATGGGTATTGGGGATTAACTGTAAATAATGTCTGTGTAGTTTATAGTATAAAAAGACAGCACAGCCCCGGGGGTGGGCAGTGTGCCTTGAGCTGAGCTGCTGAACACATCTGGGCTGGGCAGGGAGAACATGTTATAGATAAGAAATAATAAACAACCTTGGGAGCAAAAGCCAAG
>WBNO01018395.1:13793-78299 GCA_013400575.1 Peucedramus taeniatus
GTCCATCAGTTTGCTCATCCCCCACAGAAGAATGAAAACAATGTTATTTACATAAAGTGTGTGAGAAAGTTCTGTACAAAAATGCAAACATCAGAAGGCTTGAGAAAACTTGAAAAAATCAGGGCGACAGCCGAGTTAATCAGAGACTCCCAAAATGACTTGGGTTGGAAGGGACCTTCAAGCTCACCTAATTCCACCTCCCTGCATGGGCAGGGCCACCTTCCACCAGGGCAGGTTGCTCCAGAGCCAGGGCAGGGAGCAGAGTGTGCTGGAGAGGCTCCTCTGTGCTGCCCTGGGGGACTGTGACTGTGGTAATCACATTTCCCCTGAACAGAGAGACACAGAGCTCTCCCAGCCAGTCCTCTGCCAGTGACAAGGTGATGTTTGGGGTTTTTTTTGGTTTTTTTTAAAATCTATTTCAAGTTACAGTTCATGCACTGTGGTTTAATTGCATTTGCCCTCCGGCCTTTCCATTAAAAATAGAACAGAAACCAGCACTTCTAGGATGGAAATGAGAATGAGAAAAAGCCCTTTTAAAGAGGAAAATGCTATGTTTGGAGAGGAGGAATAATTATTGCCACAGGTATAATAAAGAGGGAAGTAGTTGGATTCTGTGTCATATCCAGGGGCCAAATGCAAGTTATTCAGACCTTTCAAAATGAGGTCACACTGTCACTGGAGGCAAAATGAGAACTGCAGGTTATGGCAGAGCTCACAGATTGATCTGAAATTCTGAGATGCAATGCTAAAAACCCTGAGCTGGAAAGAATTCAATTCATGATTTTAGGGAACTTCCTCTGAAATTCTGCTCCATGACATCACTGAACAAGGGCAGCCAGGAGCACTCAGGGAAAGCTGGGCCCCAAGGCAAGAGCCACAGGGGGACTTCAGGAGGACACAGCAGGGAAACTTCCACCCCAACACCCTCCCAGGATTCAGAAGGAGGAGGAACAAGGGAGACTCTGCTGAGAACGTGAGAAGGAGCCTCAGTGCTGAGCAGGCTCAGACCTGCCCAGAGGTTGTGCAGCTCAAATGGACAAGCCCCACCAGCTCCATCAGGGCAGGAGGACACTTCCTAGCCCAGCTGGGGTGCCTCGAGGCAGCCAGGAGCTGTGCTTGGCCACTCTTCACTCACTTCTCTTGCCTATACACTAAGAAATAGTTGTGACTCAAAATCTCAGAGGCTCCTGGCCCTGAATATTAACCATCACATTCCCTGCTGACTACAGCTCTGGAATATAAAAAAAAATAAAATCTGATTGTACCTTCAGATAAATCATATCACACTTTCTGCAGTGCCATGAACAGAAGATATTTTCATAAGAAAGCCAGGAGGGGAGACACCCATTCTTGCTATATGAATAACAGATGTCATCCCAAAGCAGACCTTGGAGAGAAGTCAGTCACCCTGCACAGACTCAGAAAATGACTTCTCACCCCTCTCAGCCTCTTGCTCTGTATCCAGTTGTTCTCTCCTTAGCTTGGGACTTCTCCACATTGCTGCAGCAATCACCCAGAGGGATGTCCCACCCCACCATGGGGTTTTGCCCACACTCCAGTTTGGCTGATCCTCACAGGACCCCTCAGCTCCTCTGGGAGAAGCTCTCCAAAGCAAAGGGAAGGCTCCCAAACCTCCAGGACACAGCCTCATCCTCCCACCCAGGCCTTCCTCACCACTGGTGATGGGCACTGGCAGCACCTGCAGAACAGGCAGCTGCTCTCCAAACTGGATTCTCATCAGGAAAGCACAGTTAATTAACACAGGAGGTTTAATTAGCTGATATTTCTACGGAGCTCTGAGAGCCTGGGGTAAAAGGCTCTGGAAAACTGCAAAATGTTCCTGTAGCTGGCCAGCAGAGGTTCACCACCATCAGCTCTCCTCACTGCCCACGGTGCCTGGTGCTGGCACAGCCCCACAGCTGGCAGGGGACAGGGCTGGGGCTGCTGTGGAGCACCAGGCTGAGGTCAGTGATGTGGGGATGTCATTCTGGGGTGACCCAAGCACGACACAGACAGCAGTTCTGGTCAAAGTAAACTAAAAAACTCTCTATTAAAACATCTGACTCGATTTATATATATCTTTTTGAAATGCCAGTGTCATTGGAGGGTGACAGTGCTACCTCCTCAATGCCACTGGGCAACCCAAGAGTCCATCAGATTGCTCATCCTCTATAAAGGAATGAAAACCAATAAGTTATTTACACAAAGTGTGTGAGAAAGTGCAAAAAATGCAAACATCAGAAGGCTTAGTAAAACTTGAGAAAATCAGGGCGACACTGGGGACTCACCAGGGACACCCTGACAGGTGCCACCACCTCCTGCACCCTGGTGCAAACAGATCTCCAGGCTGGTTTGGCTTTGGGCTGGATTTTTTGTGCTGCCATTAATGTGTGCTGAAGCCATGGGGAGCTTTCAAGGCAAACTCACCGGGTTTATCTCATGATGTGAAGGGTTTGTTCCTCCCACGCTTCCCCTCACTCCCAGCTCCCACCCAGATGGGTTTTGCCTCTGCCCACTCGTCTGTTAAGGAGGCACCGGGCTTGGCAGGAGGAAAACAAAACACAGCAGCTTTCCACACAGCAGGGCACAGGCACTGGGAAGCAAGGGGGAACAGGGGGCTTGAGTTTTAATGGATTGAAGGGGCACAGAGCAAACCAGGCTGCAGAAACTCATTTTGCTGTGTGGACAAGTTTTAGACTGTAGATTTACAAATTTGGATGCCTAAAAACCAGCAAGCTTTAATGTTGCTTTCTCACAGCCCAGCTCACCTCATTGAAAAAGCAGCAGCTACTTTTTTTTTTTTTTTGTAGAAGCTTTCCTGCCTCTACTCAAGCACTATCCCCAAGTCCACACACAGAGCAGAGAGTGACCCCTGGGCAGAGAATATTCCTGGGAATCCACTTGAGGGAAAACCCAAACATCAATGAAATAAACGTGCCAATAGCAGAACCCCTGCTGCTGTGGAGTGTGTTGGCAAACAGATACCAACAGAGGGAAAACAAATGAGATAATTGACTAAACATCACAGACACCTCAGCAAAGCACTCTCAGGAAGAGACAGACACAGAGAACCGGCTGCAAGGACACTCTGAAGCCTGCAGGTTTGCCATTTAAGATACTTCTCCTGCAAAATGCATGTGCAGCCATGCCCCGACCCTTTCAGCTCATCAGGTCACTGCCTGTCACCCCAGGGAGCACAGCAGCACCTGTGAGCTGACAGCCACTGCCACTGCAGCCTTGCAAATCTGCTGCATCCCTCACCTGGCTTGTCACACAAACCCCAGCAGCTCAATTTACTGCAAGAGATGAACAACAGGGAGCTGGGCTGGGTCACAGCTCAGCAGTGCCCATCTCACAGCCCGGAGAAAGGCACCAGAGCAGGAGCCCAGCCTGCTCCTCAGGTCACAGAGTCACCCTCTTGGGGGTTGGATCTGTTTCTTTTGTGTTTGTGGAATTTTTTCCTGGTGGTTTGCTAGGTAACTGATGGCTGGGTACTTTATGGATACTTGACTTAAACAAAGGAGGCAGCAGGTTTCTCCGGGTGGAACAGCAGTGAGCAGCAGTTTGGTCCGAGGACACCGCTCAGAAAGGACTGGAGTACCAGGGGACCCTGCTTGTTTTCTCTCTCTCCACGGGATTTCTCTCCAGAGGAAGACTGAACACATTTTTCGCCACCATCGGACTTTCCTACAGGACTATTTCACTTCATAACTGCATTTACTGCTCAAGGAGGATTTCATCTGGACTGCTTTCACCGCCCTGATACCCAGGGTGTCAGGTCACATCCCTGACTCTGTCAGGGCATTTTCTGAGGTTTCGTTGTTTCTTTGTTTTTGCTTGTCTCTTAGTGCTATTACATTTGTATTTGTCTTTGCTTTGTCTAATATTCCTAGTAAAAAACTGTTATTCCCACTCCCAAATCTTTGCCTGAGAGCCTCCAATTGCAAAATTATAATAATCTGAGGGAGGGGGTTTACATTCTCTATTCCAAGGGAGATTCCAGCTTTTGCTGGCAGGTACCTCTTTCAAACCAAGACACACCCCCAGATCCAGCCTGCAGGAGCTGGGCCAGATCAGAGGGGAGCAGCTCTTCTGCTGCAGTAGGATTTCCCAGCCACCCCCCAATTCCTCCTTAATTAACTCCAGGTCTTGTCCCTGGCACTCTCCTGAGTGCCTGCCTGCGGTTCTGTGGCAGTGACTTCTGGTGAGGACAGGCAAGAAATCCTCCATACAGGAGCTTCCAGAGGGCAGATTCTCTGTCTTGCTAGCAAAAGCCCAGCAGAGTTGCCTGTGCCAACTGGAGCCTCCAAGAGCCTGGCAGGGACTCTGTGCTGCCCTTTCAGGGGGATAAGCCAGTTAATGAGCATTTCTTTGTCCAGCCCTGACCAACCCCTGAGAGCACTGTGTTCTCACTCCTGAGCTAAAGCAGAGACTGACTTCACGGTGAAATGGAGATTTTTGGAGTTCACTTGAATTAGCAATATGAATTAAGCATTTAAAGCTTAGCCTGTAGAACTATGTGTTGAATTTTAATCTTTTTACTGAAGAAACCTCTGCCATGGTACAAAGGGCATAGGAAAATGCAAAATTCTGAAGTTTCTTGCATAAAGAACAATACCAGAGAAGACCAAGAGATACAAAAAGCCCAGATAAAGGAACTCCTCTGTCTCCAAGCTAATTGAGGCTGAGAAACTGCTCAGATAAGCACCAAGGGACCAAAAGCACATGCGCAAAGGAGAAAAGTTCAAAAGTTCAGCCATGAGGAAGACCACAAATCTTCAGCCTCAGATACCCCCAGGGACTCCTGTGTGACCACCACAGCCAAGAAGGCATGGCCAGGAGGGCGTGGATCTGATTGCCATAGGAGGAGAGGACGGGTGGGGCCAGGGGTTGAATATGCAGGGGAAAGTTGTGCAATGGATTGCACGTGGAACACCTTTGTGAATAAAGCTGTGGGATCGCGGGATTCGCCAGCCTGGGATGTTCCCAGAGTCCTGTTTCACAGCCAGGTGATCGAAGAAAGAGTCAGAGCTCCTTGGCTTTTGCTCCCAAGGTTGTTTATTATTTCTTATCTCTAACATGTTCTCCCTGCCCAGCCCAGATGTGTTCAGCAGCTCAGCTCAAGGCACACTGCCCACCCCCGGGGCTGTGCTGTCTTTTTATACTATAAACTACACAGACATTATTTACAGTTAATCCCCAATACCCATCACCTCTGTTAGACAGTCAGTTCCTACTCTAAACCAACCCCAAAGTGCCACCATCACCAAGAAGATGGAGGCCATGGAGAAGAAGGAAGGAGGGCAGTGCAGGCCCAGATTGCTCCATCTTGACCCCCCTGTACCCTTCTCATATAAATCTGAACATTCTATTTCTCTACTCAGTGATAAGCTACTCATTCTATTCTCCTTTCCCTGGTTTGTAACTCCTCACATAAAGTTGGGAACTGTTTCCATGGCTGGAGATCGAGGGCAGAGGGGTCTTGGGCTCTGTGCCAAGCCCTCCGAGCCCCCTGCCCGGGGCTCAGCCCATCCAAGGTGACAAGAGAGATGTCCTGGTTTCCCACACTGGGACAGCCCGAGGCTCAGGGCACGAGTTTTCACGAGAATCATCTCACTTGTGCCAGGCTCTGACACACATACCCACTTCATAACTAAACCTGGTTGTGGAGTTTATTTATTCCGCGTATCGCTTCAACGAGGCCACCACACACAACAGCTCTGGCAGAGATTTTGGCTGATTGGAATTGTAAACACCATCACAGCTCTTACAGCAGCATTAAACACGCAGAATAATTGTCCCAGTTCTAAAGCAGAAGCTGCTGGGGTGGCTCGTGTGAGTGGTTTGTGCATTGGGGCTGCACACCCGAGCCCTTTGTGCTTTGCCATGCCACTGGCTCAGCCTGGGGCACTCACAGATGCTGCACTCTCACCCAGCTCTGCAGGGCAAGGAAAGCCCCCAAGAGCAGGGAGAGCTCCCCTGCTCTGCCCCTGCATCTATTGCAGCTGGCAGAAATTGCTCTGCAGCCCAGCCAGCCTCTGCTAGACAACAGCAACAGCTGATTGTACCTTCAGATAAATCATATCACACTTTCTGCAGTGCCATGAACAGAAGATATTTTCATAACAAAATAGGAGGGGAGACACCCATTCTTGCTATATGAGTAACAGATGTCATCCCAAAGCAGACCTTGGAGAGAAGTCAGTCACCCTGCACAGACTCAGAAAATGACCTTCTCACCCCTCTCAGCCTCTTGCTCTGTATCCAGTTCTCTCCTTAGCTTGGGACTTCTCCACATTGCTGGAATGCTACAGGAATGCTACGAGCTGATGAGCAGGAGATTACTGAGTACCCCCAAAGTCTGTTATTTTTGGCTGAGGCATGGTTAAACACTAGCACAGACAGCACATAAAAACCAGCACATTTTGCACTCTGGATTCATTCTCTGGCTAATGTGTTTTTTACACAAGTCACTCAAGCTACTATGCAGGAGGCCAAGAAAAATGAGGAAAAAGTTTGTGAGGAGAAGACCCAGGAGATATTTAATGACCCAGACTGACAGCCTGATCAGCACCAGAGGGAACAGCACCTCCAGCCCTCAGGGCTGCCCTGCTGGCTGTGAGGCTCAGCCCTGGCCACGTCATCCATGCTCTGCCACAGGAATAAATCTCCCCAAGGGGCCAAATGACTTCATAAACCTTGGGTTCTTCTCAGCAGGAAAGGGGAGGGAGTTGCTCTGGGCACCAGCCTCATCCCCAAGGGCACTGCTGAAGCCACTGCCAGCTTATTGCTCAGCAAGGAGGAGACAGCAGTGCCCTGGTGACACACTGAGGGGCAGAGCAGCCACAGAGCATCCCTCTGCAAGCTGTAGATATCCTTTAACTGCGTGTTTAATTAAATAGAAGACTTGTGTTTTATATTAAACTCACCCAGCAGCTGACTATTTAAAACATGCACACTGAACCTCGCCAACAGGGAATGGCTCCAGAGCTGTTCTCCAGATTGACTTCCAAGAGAAAATTCTGTTAAATGTCTCTGAGGCCTTTCTAAATGCCCCTCCTGGGACAGGAGCCTGGTGTTGCTATGCAGAGAAATGGGTCTGAACCGCTGGGTTTGAATTTAAAATATTACTTTATTACTCATCACCAGGAATATACTGAGGCAACTGGCAAAGAGGGGAGGCAGGGCTGGCTGGGCTGTCAGCACGTTTGCACGGTGCTGAGAGGGTGATGGATGATTTCCTGAGCTCCACTTGCTGTTCCCAGCACTGCTGTCCGTGTCCCCTGGCAGTGGCACGCTGCCCTGGTGGTGTAAAAACCAGCTCTTCATGGCAGGGAAGAATGATGCTCTGACTCCATGGCATCAGAAGGTTATTTTATTATTTTATGATACTATATTATGATAAAGAAAACTATACTAAACTATACTAAAGAATAGAGAAAAGACACTTAAGAAGGCTAAAAGGATAATAATGAAAACTCATTATTCTTTCCAGAGTTCCCAACACAGTTCTTGTGATTATTGGTCAGTGATTGAAAACAACTCACACCAGAGCCCAGCCAGGCTCAGCACTTCAGGTAAACAATTCCTAACCCATTCCACATGAGCAAAACACAGGAGAAGCCAATGAGATCAGGATTATTTCCCATCTCTGTGCTCTCTCTGCCTTTTCAGCTTCCCAGGATAAAAATCCTGAGCGAAGGAATTCTGTTCAGTGAAAGTGGGGATCACACCCTGGGCTTGCTCTGGCCAGCCCTGCATGGTCCTGCTGCTGCCCCCCCCCAGAGCTGGCAGAGATGCAGGAGATCTGAGCTCCTGAGAGGAAACCTCAGAGAGGAGAGGCTGCTGTGACCCAAACAAGCATCCTGCTGTGCCAGAGCCTCTCCAAAATGAACAGGGTTTGGCTGGGGGAAGAGAGATGCAACTGAAATAAATCCTCAAAAACCCCAAATTAATCCAGCTATACAGCACGGTTTACAATAATCCATTTTTAACATTCCTTTTGCAATGCACATCTCTGTGCTTGCTTTAGAACTGGCAGACACAAATGCCCTGTTCTCAGAACAGAAATCACCACGTTGGGCATTTTCACATACAAGTGCATGATGTTGAAAGGCAGCAGAGGGGTTGAACAAGCCCCCAAACACAACCCTCAACATGGGCAATCACAGCTGGCATCTGGCAGTTCCCACTTTCAGTCCAATGCAAAACAACAAATTTATTTCAACCTCTGTGAAATTAGGTGATGACTGTAACACTATTTAAACCTCCCAAATCCAAAATAATAAATTAGGTTTATACTGCTTAATTTTACAGGGACTTACTACCTTTTGCCCCACACTGTCTGATTTGATGCCTTAATTACATTAAATTAAAGCTGATTTTTTTTTTCTAGTCTAGATGTAGCTTGTTGTTCCTATTCCAGATCCAAAGAGCAATCTGTTGTTGCCCTAAAGCCTGTCAGGTCTCTGAATCTATTGGATACTCTAATTTCACTATAAACCTTATTATCTTATAGCCTTAGAACCTCACTACTACAACACTGATAGTAAATTACACAGAATTAATTATAAGGGTGAAATAAGCACCTGGGCTGTGCCAGGGAGAGGCTGCAGAGGAAAACAACCCTTGGGCACAAGAGCAGAGACTGATTTTGCCTTCCTGTTTCCAGGGCCTGTAGGCACTTCCTGGGCAGTGGCCAAGGATGCTGAGGACAAGAGAGCTGGGGGGAATTGTTTGGGTCTTGTATAATTAGCTCTGCCTTTTTACTGAGACCCATTTTAATGCATTGCTGCACTACTGAACTAAATATCTGCATTAGAAAGTGAGGCGTGGTGGGAGCAATCAAGACAGCACTCCCCTGGTTTAGAGGTGCATGCTGTGAGCTGGACTCAGGCCAGGCCTCTCCAGATTTAAACTGCAGCAACAGCCAAAGGCATTGCCTGAGCAGCCTGTGCCTCCTGCCACTTCTGAGGGAAGAATCCACAGCAGTTCCTGTTCCAAACAGAGCCCTGCTCCTGGCCACCCCAACCAAGCAGCCCAGTGGCACAAACCTCTCCGTCTTTGTGCCCCACAAGGCCCAACACAAAGGCAAAGCCCTCACAGCACCCATCCAAGGGTCCCACTCACCCCTGACATTGCACCACCGTGTTTTTGGCACTAGCAAAGATGCTTTTGCATTATTTAATCCTGTGCACCTGCTGGGCTCCACATTCCCCAGCACAGGTAACACTTTCCTCATCAGGAGAAGCTGTTGAATTGGTAGCAGTGGGTGAACTGAGGTTGTCAGTGTGTTCAGACCAGCACTGTTCTCAATAAATGTGAGTGTGCAGCACTGCCCCTGCTGCAGCAGGGCTCCCTCTTCCTCCAGCTCTTTTCATGGAGCTGGGCTGGAAGGCAGTGCTTTTTTCTTTGCATTTTCCATTTCCACAGTTCTCCTTGATCATGGTTTGCTCTGAGCCATCCCATGAGCTCTCCCTCACCCCACTCCTCCTGCCCATCCTCTGTGGAGCAGCAGCCACGCTCCATCTGCCTCCTGTGCCATCAGCACCACCCCAGCCCAGCCTGGCACTGGGATGGATGGTGAAGCCAACACCTGTGGAGCTGTGGAAGGCTGGGGCCTGGAGAGCAGTGCCATGGCTCATTACAGCATGTTAATTATTCTTCTGGGTCAGCTGCAAAAAATTGCTCCCAGAGCGGGGCCACCTTTTGGCATTTTACAAGTCAAAAGTACTGAAGAAGACTCTTGTATTTAGCTTGGAGCTGTCACAACAGGCACAAAATCCTGTCCCAGTCTCTTGTTAAATGATCCTTGTTCTAAGGGGAATAAAGAAGCTTAATGAATGCATCCATATGAGCCATTAAGAGCAAAAGAAAGGCAGAGATAAAAGAAGATAGAGACAAAGAATGGACGATCCTCAGACATGTTTTCTGCCAATGTCATTCTTTACATAATAGATGCAGTTTCTTTCTTTCCTCAGATGGGAAGATGGGCTTGACACCATCTCATCAACAGCAGCTGTAATAACAGCTCCTTGTTATTAACATGCAAATTGAAATGCACACACTGATTAAAGCCGTGTTAGACAAAGGCTTTTGTCAGAGACCTGCAAGTGGGTGACAGGGTTCAATTAGGGAGCACTGGCCCACTACAGAATTTCTCCTGCAGTCTCACCCTTGAGCTCAGTGCAGGAACTTCAGCAGAACACACTGCAGGGTTAATGGACATTTGCTGCCTCTCTTGAGCTCTCATTCAGCCCCCAAAGTGGGTCCTGCTTCTCTCCAGCCCTGGGGATTCCTCACAGCCTCTTGCTGTGGGAGCAGGCTGGCAGCTGCTCAGCTCCCTGACCTCAGGCAGGTGCAGCCCAGAGGAAGAATCAGACTTCCACATACTTAATTTGAAGATTATGGAAGGTGGTTTTAAAGGTCAGGACTTGCTAATTAAGTTGATGCAATAGGAACTTAACAAAGGAAGCACCAGTGACGTGGCAGGAGCATTTTTCTCCCATGATTAATCTCTGTATGAAGCTGTGTCTCAGGGCTGCCTCAGGTTACACCCTGTTGCCATAGAGCCTCCACAGAAGGAGCCAGATAAAACCAGGTATTATTTGTGCTGTGTCTGAGCATAAAACACCACTGGAAGTCAGTGCCCTGGCCCTGAAATACAACCTCACACACCAGGCTCTGGAGAGCTGCAGTAGTGTGGGCTGCAGTGATGAAAACTTCTAAAACATTACAGTTTCAGTCACATTTGCAGCTGTCTCCCAGTGCCACCTGTATTCCAGGTAGCACTGAGTGTAAAGTGAGTCTGGGGAGGGACACAAGCAGTCTGAAGATACATTATTGAGATTTGCTTTCTTTACAGACTATCCTGCACAGAATTTTAAATCAGTAAAACATCTGGCCAAAACAGACAAAATCAAATTGTTGCGTAGAGAAGTTCTGCATGAAAAATTCTGAGTGTGTTTATGGGTTGTTTTTTTTTTTAATGAAGAAAATATATACAAATGTTTTCACCCTTCATTTTGAAGGGACCTAGGGGGACACAGTGGTTGCACTGAACCATTTTCAAAGCTCTCTAATACATCCTCTCACACATTTCAGCCTGGGGCCATTGGACCAGGCTTGACATCAGAGATCTGGGAGCATTTCTACAGGGATCACTGACTTACCATGAGATTTGTCTTTTTATGTCTTGCTTTGAAAGCCTAATGAACTTAGGAAAAGCAAGAGATTAAAAGGATTTAGGGACCAAAGCCTGATTGACTGGACCTGGACAATATTGGCAACAAATGGAAATATTGTGCTGCTCTGCCACTCCAGGCAGAAGCTGAAGGCTGGGGGGTGATGGGGCAGCTCAGCTGCCTCCCACTCACCTGGGCCAGGTGCTGTGGGGTGGGAATCCCATCAGCAGGGCTGAGCCTCCTGCTCTGCAGCCCCACAGCAGGGTGACACCAGCTCCAGGCCAGGCTGGCACAGGCTGGGAGCAGAGGCTGAGTCCAACCCAGCTCACTGCAGAGCTGTCTCCACACCTGCCTGGGGAAAGAAACTGTGTTGGTGCTGTAATTAATTTGCTGCAATTAGCTTGTAGGGATTACTAGAGCACAGAGATTTTGGGGCTCGTCTCCTGACAAAAAGGCCTCTGCAGCACCCTGGATGCTGCTTGGGGAGGGCTCCTTTGGGGAAAGAAGGCTTGGAAAAGGCAGGCTTGAACCCACATGACTGATGTGCCCTATTTCTGTAAATCATTCTCCCTGTAAAGAGGCAGTTTAGCTCCAGGAACACTGGCAGCTCGTGTTATTACCCAAAACACAATAAATGAAACCACCCCACAGCTATGAAACCCAAGGAGATGTTTACTCATCTGTGAAAAACCCATTCTCCTCCACACATGAAAGGCATCGATGCAAGAGCACAAATTAATCACACAGAGCTTCTGCAGAGGCTCTGAGTGTCCCCTCAGAGGGAAGGAGGTGATGCTGCAGCACACCTGGGCTGTCCCTCCACAGCTCTGGGGTTCAGGCACAGCCCAGGGGATTCAGGCACAGCCCAAGGGATTCAGGCACAGCCCAGGGGATCCAGGCACAGCCCAGGGGATCCAGGCACAGCCCAGGGGGCTCAGGTACAGCTCTGGAGGCTCAGGCACAGCCCAGGGGATTCAGGCACAGCCCAGGGGATTCAGGCACAGCTCTGGAGGCTCAGGTACAGCCCAGGGGATTCAGACACAGCCCAGGGGACTCAGGCACAGCCCAGGGGACTCAGGCACAGCCCTGAAGGTTCAGGCACAGCCCAGGGGATCCAGGCACAGCCCAGGGGCTCAGGCACAGCCCAGGGGCTCAGGCACAGCTCTAGAGACTCAGGCATAGCCCAGGGGCTCAGGTACAGCTCTGGAGGCTCAGGCACAGCCCAGGGGATTCAGGCACAGCTCTAGAGACTCAGGCATAGCCCAGGGGCTCAGGTACAGCTCTGGAGGCTCAGGCACAGCCCAGGGGATTCAGGCACAGCTCTAGAGACTCAGGCATAGCCCAGGGGCTCAGGTACAGCTCTGGAGGCTCAGGCACAGCCCAGGGGATTCAGGCACAGCTCTAGAGACTCAGGCACAGCCCAGGGGATCCAGGCACAGCCCAGGGGATTCAGGCACAGCCCAGGGGGTTCAGGCACAGCCCAGGGGACTCAGGCACAGCCCAGGGAATTCAGACACAGCCCAGGGGATCCAGGCACAGCCCAGGGGATTCAGGCACAGCCCAGGGGATTCAGGCACAGCCCAGGGGATTCAGAGCACTGAGGAGCTCTCTTCCCACGCAGCTCCTTGCTGCCCAGAGCAGGCAGAGGGAAGCAGCTGCTGCTGGCTGTGCAGGGCAGAGGCAGAGCTGGGGCAGGGCACAGGTCACCAGCCTTACCTGGGGTGGCCTGGCCAGCCCAGCCTGTGCCAAGGCTCTGGTGCCACCCTGCTCCCGCAGCTCTCCTGGCAGCAAAGCCAATAAAGCAAACAGCTTCTGTTGAGCCTGCAGGAATCCCAGCAGCAGGAGAAAGAATTCACACTTTCTTTTCAGTGTTCTTTACTCATGGAAACGTTTGTTTCTTTAGAGACAAAGAGGGGAGGAAGAAACTCATCCATTACACAATGGCCACGATTCAGTGCTGCTGCTCTCTTATGTGCTGACACAAACCATGCTGGAAAAGGTGAAGAAAGTGTGTTTATTTCTGATTGAAGACTGATTACATCACTATCATGGATAATGTAGTAGAATAATCTTATACTCTTGAGAGAAATCTAGGAATAAATATGAAAAAGTAAAATAGTTTGTTTCCACTGTCCCTGAAGATGAGTGATGAGTAAGTGCTGTATTTACAGGATAGTTATCATACTCTAGACTCTGTGCTGAATAAATATTGTCTTGAAAGGGTAAAAAAATCCATCGAAATAGTTTAACTCACCACAAAATTAAAAAAAAAAAATCCATGTACTTGTCCAAAGCAAAGGTTAGTTACATGTTAATTATTGAATCCACATAGGATCACTGTCCAAAAAAGCCTCCTCTCCTGCTGACCTGCTCCCCTCCACAGAAGCAGCATTAGTGCTTGTCCTCTTCTCCACTGATGAGCTACTATTGGTTCTTCAGGCTGCAAGAGAGAAACAAAGCCCAAATCACACTCCATCCTGGTGTGTTTTATGGAAGAAAACCACCACAGCAAATTGGAAAAAGTCTCCTGTCTTTAGGTCTTAAATTTGAGTGTAAGTGCCTCACAAATCCTGCCCAACTCGCCTCCTCCATGGCCCAGCACAGCTCAGCTGATGAGGAATTCCTCACTGGAACTGGCAAGCTCAGGTTTGTGCTTTGAGCAATTAACCCAGTGTTTGGGTTTTACATTCAAATAATTAATCTGTACACCCAACACCACAACAGAGCTGAACAGGCTGTTCTGGGGCTTTCAAATGATGATCAAAACAGAAGATATCAGAGATATCTTCATTTTCACTTACATTAAAAGGGAAGGGAGACAAGTTAGGTCTATAATGAGGGGAAGTATTACATTCTCTTTCTTCCCAGGCAGTGTAATTATTCAGCTGCTCCCTGGAACTGAAACTATGACAAATTTAAATGCCTATCAATTCCATCTACCTTTTGTAACTATTCATCTTCTGGAGTTGTTACTTCTCTAAAGGCTTCTTTAAGCATAAGCCACTATATATTCCAAAAAGCAAATACCAACTCCTTCACTCTAATTTCCAGAAATGTACAGGAAATCCTGCACCAGAGAACACCATCCTGAGTGAGGATGTGCAGGAGGAGCCCAACCTTCTGGCAGCAGGGACAGGGAGGCATCCAGGAGGAGCAGAAACACCATTTGGCACTAAATCTGACCCAGGTGGAGCTGGGCCAGGCAACCCCAGAGCTCCCCACAGTGTTGGCTGTGCCAGACAAGCAGATCCTGGGATGTGCTTCAGCCACAACAGGCTGTCAATATTTGTTCACACCTTCTTAAATAGACAGAGAAAGCGATGTAAAGGCAGCCATGGGAAAGGGTGACATTTCTCCAGGCATGATATTAACAATATTTTGATTAGCTCATTCCTGAATAGCCAAGTGGCTTATGTTGATAAATCCCCTGTTCCAATTAGACATCTGTGTTCTCAGCCTGAAAATAAAAAAGAAAACAAGACAGCAAAGAGCCTGCCCAGGCCCAAGCCTGCTGCCTCTGCTCCTCAGCAGGACATCAACCATCTGGGCTTCCACAGGGTGCAGCCCAAAGTCAAGGCTAAGAGCTGTGCAGGAAGGGCTGCAGAGCCACCTCCCCTACTGGACATGACCACTCTTAACCCCTCAGAATTAATTTTGACCATTGAATTGGTTTTACCCCAGTGATGGCTGCAGGATTGGGTCCCCTCTGCAAAATTGGGTCCCCAACTGCAAAAATCCTGCAATTAATCAGGAAGCCTGAGTCTAAAAGGGGAACCCTTACATGTATTAGCATCTATGAAAGTGTAAATGAGTGATTATAAAACCCTGGAATACATTTGTGAGCTCTAGATGTGGCACAGAGGTCTGGCTGATCAAAGAGACAAAATGAAGGCAAGAAGACAAAGTTTTTCTTTATGGCAGTGGGAATGGCTATCCCCACACAGTCAGATTGTTAATTACCAGGGCTGGATCTCAGCCTTCTGTGGCTGACAGCCCAAGCAGAGGAGCACAGCTCTCAGCTCCTGCTCACATCTGACCTGTGACAGACCCACAGCTGGCCCAGGGGTGACTCACCCCAAATGTGAGCCTGGGCTCTCTGCTCTGCCAGAAGCACCCCTGCTCCTGGCACCCCATGGCCAGAGGAGATACCTCACACCCAATCCAGGCCCTCTGGAGCCTCTTCCCTGCAGGCAGCTATTTTCTCCAGGCCACAGGGATGACCCAGCCTGTTGCCAACCCCTCCCCAGGAAAGGCTTTTTGCCAAGCCCCAGGGTAACATCGTGCACAAGCATTGTTTTGACCCCAGACACTGAATATCCTCTGTCTCCTTTCACAACTATCTGGGACTTGAATCCTTGTTGTTTGTTGCCAATCACTTTGAGCAGTGATTTTTCACCTTCACAGTTTGCATAAAGCAGAAAAAAGGGAGGATTTGTTTCTGCCAGCCCATGGGGAACAGTGAGGAGCCAGGCTGGCATGTGCCTCTCAGAAGTAGCATTCACAACTGGGATTCTGGCTGCTGCTGGTGCCCACAGGAAGGAGCTGTTGGTGCCCACCAAAGCTCAGCCAAAGTGGGCACTGGCCCCTGCCTGGCACCCTGCCCGTGCTGCATGAGGGGAGGAGGGAAGGAGAGAGGAGATTAAAAAAAAATCCATCTATTTATGGAAAGCAAGTCAAACAATGCCTCAATCATCTCTACACAGTTCATAAATCCCTAATTAAAGGTTTAGTGCTCCACCCCACTGCAGATGTTCCAGAGTCCATCCACATTCCAAAATCTGCCCTGTGCCAGCATGTGCCCACAGCCAGTGGCATCACCCAGCAGAGCCTGAGCTGAGCCCTGCACTCCCCACACATCCAATGAGGCATTTAACCTTAATTTTCAAATTAAGCTCAAGTACCTGCACCCTGGAGAAAAAAAAAACAGGAGCTGGCAGATGCATCTGCTTTGTGTATGCACAGGCTGGAGGGATAAGGACCAGCTCAGTATTAGCTCCCTCTTCCTGCATCTTTTATTCAACACCAAAATACCAGCCAAGACACTTCCAGCTTCCTTCCTAAGCCCTATTTCCCCCCTTTTTTTGCCAAACAAATGCAGTCACAGGCACTTGGGGCAGCACCTGAAGTTTCTATGAATGGTTCATCTCTCCTGGCCAGACCCCTCAAGGAAAAGCAGCTCAGCTGCAGGGTACAAGCCTGAAATTTTGTGCTGCCCACGGAGCCCCAGGACCCCCAGCCCTCCACGGGGCAGTGCCAGGGTCCTGGTTAGCACAGCTGCCAGGCTCATGCTGTGTATGGTGGGTTATTTAAGGCAGCTCTAACTGGGGCTCTCAGCGTGCTGCTCTCTGCAGAGCTCTCAGCAACAGTAATAAATAACCACAATGCAGCTCATTCCTCATAAAAGTTCTGAGCTCCTGAAGCAGCTTTCCAGGAAACTCATCTGCCTGGTATTTTTTGGGTGGTATCAGCTTCCGTGCTGCAGTCACTGTTCCCTGTTTTGCTCTTTGTCCCAGAGCAAAATCCCTGTATCCCTTCACCCCTGTCCTCCACTAACTGCCCCTTTCTTCAGCTTTGTTTAGTCTTTAACTATATGAAGTATGACAGCTCCATAAAATGTTTTGTTGCCTTGGCAACTGCAGTCCAGTGGCTTCAGCCTGAGTTAGGAGGCAGAGGACAGCCTTGACATTAACCAACAATAATGAGAACAGCAGAAAGCAGCAGGGGAACACTGGCTGAGGAACCAGGAGGGAATGGGGAACGATCCCCACCTGCCCCCAGCACAGAGCACACCTGGGAGCCACGACCCTGTGGGACACCACAGCTCTGGGAACTCAGCAAAGGACCAGCTCTGCATTTCCAAAGTCCCCTTCTTTGTATGGAAGAGGCAATTGCTTGGAAAAGCTAGTGAGACATAGATGCAGCCCTGTCAAAATCTGTTGTTTGTGCTGGCCAGCACATTCCTGTGCACTGAGAATGGGCTGAGCCCAGGGCATGTGTGTCATCTGTCACCCCTACCACAGTCAAAGCACAAACAGCTTCCCAAGGTGATCACTCACAGCACTAGAAATTAAGATTTCTTAATCTCTGCTAATTGCAGGAGGCTGCAGAGCAGAGCAGAAGGTGTGGGGATAACCCAGAGGAGCAGGCACCCTTCTGCTGTGGGGAATTGGTGACACATCTTCCTGCACATCTCTATCTCTCATCCACGAGGCTGCTCTGGTTTGAGATAAACTTCTTTATCCTTCACAATAATACCACCAGCAACCACAGCAATAATCCCACAGATTTGGAAGGACTGGCAAGGGAAGGATAAATTACAGCTCTGGGCCAGGGCAGCATGGCACAGATGCTGTCATTGCAGGTTTCCAGGAGGAAATAGAGCTCTCAGCTCTATTTTCCAGCAGTGGGAATTTGTTGCACTGGATCCCAACCCTGTCCCAGCTGTTCCCACATGACCTGGCTGGGCAGGGATCCCCCATCAAGGGAGGTGTGATGAAGAGCAGGAGATGGAGGCAGCCAAGGTGGCAGATTCCTCGTGGCACAGCCCAAAACCAGGGCTGGCTCACTCACCTGGCCCCAGCCCACTGCTCCACAACACACCTGCACACCAGGTGTGCTGGATCACTGCATTTGGGGCATTCAAATGCTCCCTGAATAAACAGAATAAAGCTAATGTGAATAACACCAGGAACCTGTGAAGGTCTGACATCAGCTGGGGAAGAAGGGCTGGCTTTATCCTTTGCTGGCTTAAGCAAAATGAGCCATTAGTAGTTATTGCTAGTTCTGCTCATCCTGCTCACTTTTCAGACTACCCTCAAAGCTACCTGAAGCACTTCAGGTATATCCCTTTATATTCCTCTCCTAATCTGGGCAGTTCCAAGTGATTCAGCCTGAAATGGCTCCCAAAGCTCACATGTAAGTGCATTAAGAGCAATTAGTTCATTAATCTAGTCTCTGGTATCATGTTTCTCCATCACTTCATTTGAATAATTTGTAGTAATTGACAGAGCAGACTCCCCCCAGTTCTCATAGCTGGGTAATGCATAATTAGTCTAAATCACAGCAAAAACTGTTTCACTGGGAAACACCTAATCCCCTCAGGCTCATGGTGTCTCTTCTGAGGTTTCACACATGGAAGAAGCTGCAAACTCAGTATCATTAAGCAATGGGACTCCTGCAAGCCCGTGTGGGCTCAGCCCTGCACTCCTCCACCTGCAGGTGCCTCTGGTACCTGTGTTTTCACAGCAACCAGAGCACAGCCCCCAGAGCTCCTCTGCTGGGGGGAGCTGGAGGGCAAAGCACTGTCCCAGAACATTCCAAAGCTGTCCCAGAGCATTCCAAAGCTCTGTCCCCAAGCATCCCATCCTGGCAGACACAGCTGGCTGCAGCCCGCTGGGAGGAGCACAGTGACACTCACTTGGTCTGGTGTTTGGAGCCCTTCAGGTGTGCATGGTACTGCTCTATGGAGTTCAGGGTGACGTTGCAGATGTTGCAGGTGTAGCTGCGCTTCAGGCCTGTGAAGAAAAACGGGTGTTAATTAACCCTTAATTAAGCCTTGGCTTCAGCTGTGCCACATGGGGAGGCCGAGGGGAACACCGGGCTGCACCAGAGGGAAACTCTCTTGTGCCTGGGCTATAAACTATTCAGAGTCAAAATGGTAGCTAGAAAGTATAAATATGTGAAAATGACTGAAGAAAGGGGGAGAAATAAAAAAAAAAAAAAAAGTAGTAAGCTATGCTCCAAGCACTTCTAGTTAATTAGAAGGTACTTGGATCCCACATTTCATTTCCAGTTTCACAGACATTTCTCTTTACAGTGATCTATCTATTTACTTTTCCAGGCCAGGGTATCCAAGCATTAGAGAAATCTAAAGGAATATTTTTAGAAGTGAGCAGAAGAAAGCCAGGTTCAGAGGCTCATCCCTCCTGAGAGTGTGGACATCTCTCCTGTGCCCTCCTCAGGGCATCATCACTGTGCTCACACCAACGAGCACTCCAGGCACCATTTATCCCTCTACTTTTTGGGAATGATCACAATCCAGAGCAATTCCCTCTTAGTACATTCAGCAGCCAGATCACTTAGGAGCTCTCTTTTCCCTAGAGGGATCCACTCTTGATTTATCCACCAAAGTGAACCAGTCAAGCACAGATGCTGGTCTCCCACAGCCCACACTCACAGCCTCTGGCTGAAGGTCAAGGCTGGCAGACTGCAGGGGCACCAGGGAGCCCCAAAGCCAAAGCAGGAGCTCTCTCACCTGCTGGGTTCTCTCTTGGCTGCACTACAGACTGGCCCCAGCAGAACTAAGGGCTCTGCTTTAAAACACTGCAGCCATGGGATTCCTAGCAGGGACTGCTGTGCTCCTTAGGAACAGTTCTAATGCTCCTTGTAATAGTCCCTTCTGGCTTTTTATTATTTCTTTGCCAAAATTGTTAAAACAACTCATTTAGAGCAAATAACGTGTGGCATTCTCAAATTTGATCAGTTCATGCTCACCATAATTAACTGCACAGGTAATAAACACACTGACTCCTCCCCAGCTGGACCTGCCTTTTTGGCTCTCAAAAAATCCCTTGTCTTGTTTTGCACTCCAGACACCAGCTACATCAACAGCCCCACTTTTCTCAAACACTTCATAATACCTCTCAGCCAGGAATTTGGCACAGCATGAAAATCATCTTTAAATAATATTCCAAAATCATTCAGATGAGTGCTTGAAAACAACAAGCCAGCAACTGCAGAGGTATTTAAGTAGTTTCTGTATTTCTATGCCACGACATGGCACAGAACAAAAATCAATTTGCAAATGTGCATATGGATTTTCTCCTTACAGAATTTATTCTTGATGAAGCAGTGATGATTTTACAGTCACGCCCTTTGTCCATTGCTGGCAGCTCCTGATTTAACTTTATTAAACCCAACAGGCATCAAAAGCCACATGAATCTACCAGAATGCAGGAGAAGGAATGGGAAGGGCAGTGCTGGCATGGTGTGTCAACACATGGCAGCAAACTGAGAACTTGGACCCCACCAGGATCTCCCCATGGCAGAGTGGGACTGGGGAGCTAAAAAACAGGTAATACTTTAATTTAAGGTAATAAGGTTCTGCTGCTCAGCCAATTTAGCAGCCTGTTAAGAGCAGCCTCAGTGAATCTTAATTACTGGTGTAGGTGGAAACGCCTTCAGCAAATGCAGCTCCTAACTGGGAATGATGATTTTCTCCCTCAGCATGTCAAGGCTACTCACAATGATGAACCAGGGAGAACCCTGCTCCCCCCTCCCTGTGCTCTGTGCAGGGAATTCAGTGCTGTTCCCTGATGCAGTTCTTCCCACAGCCTGGGCTGATTCCATGAACTGGGATGGAGATGGAGAGAGGGAACCAGCCTCAAACAAACTGCAGGAGACCACAGGCAATCATCACTTCCAGGATATAAAAATTACCACAATTTGACCTCACTGGAGCTCATCAAAGCTGCTACTTGGCTGAAACTGGTTTCATAAAACTCCCCAACCAGCGAGCTGAGGCTGAGCTCAGCCCTCCAGGCCATCTGTGATGGGAAGGTGCTGCCACCCTGAGCAGTCCATACTGGCAGCTGCTGGGCTCTGGCTGTATTCACATCCCCTTCTGCATCCTCAAGGCACATCAGCATGGCCTCCCCTGCAGCGTGACATGCATTCATGTAAAATTGAATGTCCTCCTATCCCCATTAAATAAAATATTAACAAGTCAAGTTATTAATGTCATCCTGCATAAAATGAATTAAAACCCATTCCAGGGGAGTTCTTGTTAAACTGCTTCTTACTAACCACAAGTGACAGCACAGAATGAGAAGTATTTATAAGGCATACAAAGAAATTATGAGCTGAGATGAAAAAGGAAACACAGCTCATTGCCTGATACTGGTGCATCTACAATTTACCTGAGAATACAAAGACTCCAAGTGACATCATCTCTGTGCCCTTGTCCATCTGTACTGCAGAGGCTGCTGTGCTTTATTTTAGGGATTCAGAGCACCTGCTGCAGGGTTTGGCTGGCCCCAGCACCATTACAAACCACCAGCACCACTGCAGAGCCCACCTGCCTGAGAGAGGGAACAGGAGAGCTGGGCCATGGGGGACACCAGACGTGAACTCCAACTGGGGAGATGTGACTTGATGGAGGAAACTTGACATTCCTCCTGCCTGTGCCAGGCTGGGGAGGGTGGGAGCTGTCACATGGAGCCACATGGCTGCCTCCAGCTGAGCCATGGCCACTCTGTGCTGCTGAACAGGCACAAACTCTCAGAGCAGAGCCTGGAATTTGGGGCTTGGTACCCACCAGGTTTTGTCTTCCTATGATGATCTGTGCCAGGGTGCAGGGGCAGCCAGGGGAGGCAGCTCTGCAGGAAGAAAACTCCCAATTTCTCCCTCTTTCAGGGTGTGTTCTCATGCTTCCCTGCCCAGCAGAAGCAGCAGGGATTGCAGGTCAGCCACACAGCAGGGTGGGTCCCAAAGCAGCTCTGTGCCATGGCTGGAAAGCCTCTCAGAGCTGCTCTGAGGGTGGGCTGGACCCTGCACTCCATCCAGCCAAGGGAAAGGGATCTGTGTGCTCCATGCTGCAGCTTTAACTCAACACAGACTGCAGAAACAATGCTCATTTCTCCTTTATTTTTTTTTCCTCTCTCCTCGTTCTTATTTCTGAGAAGAAAATAAGACTTCAAAATTGCAGGATGAGCACTTGGTGAGAAGAATCAATGTTTTTGTTTCCTATAAATATCAATTGTCCAAAAATATATCTCTATTCTTATTTCTCCAAATATACATTCATATTTATCAATAAATATTTTATTACAGCCATTATCAAAACATCAAAGGCTGCTGAAATGTTGTACTTCAACTGACACTGCCTGTTCCAGGCTCACACAATGCATCAAATGTTCATCTCCCACACTAGTCAAAATAGAATTAATATTTAAGCTGTGATGGGAGAAGCCACCGGGGATGCAGAGGAAGGAGATGACTTTGCAATCCAGGGAAAACTGAGGCAGCAAAGACAGTGTGGAGCAGGGGGAGCATGGGGATGTTGTCCCCATGTCCTGCTGCCACTGTCACCCTGTAGGCAGACATGATGTTACCTGGCAAGGTGAGGCTGGGTATCGTTCTGTGGTGGCCACTGCAGAGACTGCTTTCAACTCCTGTCAAGATCTGCTCAAATCTTGCAGCTAAATGCATCCAGGAGAGCATCTCCAGATGGACACAGATGGACAGATGCTCATGACCTAGTTAGAAAAACTGAAAGATTTCCCAGCTTGGCAGGCTCAGGGACACCTCCTTGGCTCCCTGGGCTGAGCGTGCACCTCGCTGGTGCTGTGGAGCAGGGGGCACTGCAGACTGAACCCCTGGAACAGCACCCTGAAGTGCCCAACCAGGGGACCACCCCTGTTCCCCTGTACCAGGCACACACACAGCTCTGCTGTCCCCTCTCCTGTCACCCACAGACACTGGCAGGACCACACTGGATCCTGTGCAAACCCCAGCCATGCACAGCACCACCGTGAAGGTAAAAACCAGCAGCTGATGAGGCTGTGAAGGCTTCCCATTTCAACTCTCCCAGGAGCTAAATGAATAAAACACTTCCCAATTGATTTATTTACAGTTAATGACATCCTCAGTCACTCCTGAGCTTGGCACAGCTCAAAGTACTGAGCACTTCCATGTTATTGTCCCAGGTTTTATTCCCACGTATTTCCAGCAGTGGGCAGTGACTCAGCCACCATGAATCATTGATGGCACTGTGAGTCACACTAGGTAGCACAGGAGGATCAAGATAACCATTACAAGGTTTATAGGAGATCAAGAAATTCACAATATACTGTACAGTCATTAGTATCTAAAGAAAATTTTTTTCATTTAGCAAGGAAGAAAACCCAGGTGTACCAAAATGTTACTGCAAACTGGCAAACCAAAGCTCTCACATAGCTCTGAATCAGCCTTGTCCTTCTTCCTCAGCTGCCTGAGTCAGGTCCCTGTGCACCCCAGACAAAAGGCTCATGCCTCTCCTGTGCCTACACCCCAGAGTAAGCAGGTACCAGATTCAGTCCTGGACTGCATCAAACTGCACCTCTCCATCACAAGCTCAGGAGGGCCCAGAGATGCTGGGGGGGCTCCAGCTGTTGAGAGCACTGGCCTGGCTGTGGCTCTGCTCTGCTTGAGGGGGGCTCCCAGAGGGGTGCAAGCCCAGGCACAGTCCCCCACAGGGACCCCACACCTGCCAGAGCCCCCCCCCTGTGTGGCCACCATGGATGGACTGACAGACAGAGCAAGAAAGGCTGCCCTCCCTCCAGCAGGAACAGAAAAAAATTGTGTTTAACACCCCTGTGGCAACTGCTCAGCTCCTGTTGCTGCTGCTGCTGACCCAGGGCCACCACAGCATTTTACAAACACTAATTAAATCATGGAAGACAGTTGTCCTGCTCTCCATCAGGGAGATGTAGGGAGTGCTCTGCCTCCAGCAACATCCTGTCTGCACTTCTGCATGGGGCTGAGCTGTAGCATGCTCTGCTCTCCCAGGGCCACACTTGCACGAGGACAGGTGTGTGCACTAATGGAAAGGACTAGGAGGAGGCAAAAGAGATACCTAGGAAACAACTTTGAAAGGATGCTGCTAAAACTGCAGGCTGGCATGCTGGAGCAGGGGATTTTTGTGCAGAACTGGGAACCTCATGAAGCAGTACCAGCATCTCGGGCTCCCTGCACCACTGGTGAGGAAGGGTCAGGGGATCCCACAGGGAGCAGCTCCTTGCTCTCCATGTGCAGGTCTGTGGAGACAGACAGGTGTACCTTGAATGGGCTATGATAAAATCTCCTCAAACTCTCCTGGACTCAGAAATCCTCCTTGGTCATGGTGAGCTTCCAGCATGCTTTGGAACCCCACGTAGATTTGCTGGGACCGATTGATTTTTCCCCTTTGTACCACCCCTGCTTTTCCCCATAAAAACCCCAGTTTCTGCCCTGTTCAGGAGGGAGCTGCCATCCCTGGTGTCCTTTGCAGGGTGCTGGAATAAAGGAACTGTGGAACTGCTGTCTCTTTGTCCCTGTGCTGGCCTGGGTACACCTTGCAAGGCAGAGCTGAAATCACTGCTCAGAGCTGAGCTGCTTGCTCCTTGCTGAGGGTACCCTGCAGCTGAAGGACTGCCTGAGACCCTTAGAAAGTTGTCTCTTGTGGGACCTCTCTCTGGGATGTAGGAATGTGCCCCTTGTTGACAGAGTGACTAAAATATCCTTTGTTTACTTAAAAAAGGAAAAAAGCCCAGAAGTTTCTCTCCTTAATGGGGTAAAAAGACACCTCATAGGATTTGAGGTACTTCACCTCAAACCTAAGGAAAGCCAATTGGACAGAAGGCAAAAGGTCCTGCCTAAGCAATTCACTAGAAAAAGAAAAGAACAAAGGAAATAATGGCTTTTGTGGGGTGTTTTACCAGGAGCAAGAGCCTCTTGCACCTGGCTCGGGTTTTCTCTATAAAGAGCTTTGTTATTTTGCCTTTTATTAAAACTTTTCTGTTTCCAACACTACCACAGAAGCCATCCTGCTGATTTTCTGCCTTCTGAGGTAGCTGAGCTATCTTGGGTGTGAGATATTTCTCTGAGATCTCGTGAGACCTGGCTTGAGGAGATCATGATATCACTGGGAAGGTTGCAGCGTCCAGGTCAAGCCACCAGACCCCAACCAGCTGCCCCAACACAGGTCTTGTGGATATTTTCAGTTCAGTCCAAGAAAGAACTGAGATCATTTCTCACAGGCTGAGCCTGAGAATTCTAGAGGAAAAGAATTCAAACAATTATTATCTCTCTGTAACCACTGTTTATAGACATGGTTTGCTAGAGTGTGCTATTGATAACTCAACAACAGTGTGAGAGGTTTTCACTTTAAGACCAATCAGGTCTTAGATCCACCACTATTCCTATAAGAACTCTATATTTCTAATAAAAAAGTGTCTTTCATACCTTCTACATCATGGAATCAATTCTAATTACCCTCGGTCGCTGGACCGCCTGTTTCAACAAGGTTTCTGTTGGGGGTTGGATCTGTTTCTTTTGTGTTTGTGGAATTTTTTCCTGATGGTTTGCTAGGTAACTGATTGCTGGGTACTTTATGGATACTTGACTTAAACAAAGGAGGCAGCAGGTTTCTCCAGGTGGAACAGCAGTGAGCAGCAGTTTGGTCCGAGGACACCGCTCAGAAAGGACTGGAGTACCAGGGGACCCTGCTTGTTCTCTCTCTCCACTGGATTTCTCTCCAGAGGAAGACTGAACACATTTTTCGCCACCATTGGACTTTCCTACAGGACTATTTCACTTCCTAGAACTGCATTTACTGCTCAAGAAGGATTTCATCTGGACTGCTTTCACCGCCCTGATACCCAGGGTGTCAGGTCACATCCCTGACTCTGTCAGGGCATTTTCTGAGCTTTTGTTGTTTCTTTGTTTTTGCTTGTCTCTTAGTGCTATTACATTTGTATTTTTCTTTGTTTTGTCTAATATTCCTAGTAAAGAACTGTTATTCCCACTCCCAAATCTTTGCCTGAGAGCCTCCAATTGCAAAATTATAATAATCTGAGGGAGGGGGTTTACATTCTCTATTCAAAAAACTGGAGATTCCAGTTTTTCTTGCTGGCTGGTACCCATCTTTCAAACCAAGACAGTCTCTCACCTCGCAGCTCCCCCAGGTCGAGGGTCTTCCCCAGCTGCTCCAGGAGGTCGGCCCTGGCCGCGTTCTTCTTGTGCTTTTTGCCGTCGTAGTGCTGCTGTGCCATCATGGGGTTGTTGAACCAGGCTGTGCAGAGCTGGCAGTACCTGTCCGAGTCCCTGCGCTGCGGCGGCGGCGGCGGCACCGCCGGGGCTCCGTCCGTGTGCGCCGGCTTCAGCGGGCCCAGAGCAGCCTCTGCAAAAGGCAACAGTCACACGTCAGCTCCCCCGGGCTCCTGCTGCCTGAGGAACCCCTGATTTTCTCAAGTTTTATAAGGCTTCTGATGTTTGCATCCTTCGCACAATTTTTTTCACGTAATTTATGTAAATAACTTGTTGGTTTTCATTCTCTTACGGGGGATGGACAGTTGGGTTGCCCAGTGACATTGAGGAGGTGGCATTATAACCCTCTAATGACACTGGGATTTTAAAAAGATATATATATGGAGTCAGATGTTTTAATAAAGAGTTTTTTAGTTTGCTTTGACCAGAGCTGCTCTGTGTCCTTCTTGTGTCGCCCCAGGATGACAGAACCCTGAGGCAGATCCCACATTAGACACAAGGAGTAATTAGCTGCAGTTACCGGGCCCTGGTGGATATTTTGGATGGTGCTGCTTGGAAAGTTACCATTTCTCATTAAAAAAAGCATCGTGAAAGGACAGCCCAGGACTGTTCCTCAGCTTTCTGCATTTCACTAACTGGGAAGGAGGATGCTCTCAGTGCAATTACATGTCTTATCACTGTTCTGACTAAATTTGCTAAACTTATCCTGCTTGAATTGCTACTCCCAGGAAAAATCGTCAGTGGAGAATAAATACACCATGCAGAGCCATCTCCTTCTCAGGATAGAGAGACATATTTATCATTATCTCATGATTCTTATTTTTCAATTTATTTGGTCTCAGAAAGAATGAGAAAGCCATAATCATTGCAAACTGTCAGAGATGAAAAAAAAATACTCAATAGTCAGACCTCATCCTTCAAATATCTTCACATTGTGAATTGTCAGGTACCAGCAACACATGACCTTAATTTAATTCTATTTTCCTTCAGATTCATCAGAAGCCCATCCAGAAACACAAACATGACCCCCAAATCATTCCAAAGAAAAGTGAGTGATTAGTCTTCATATAATGAAATGCACTTGTTCAACAGAGTTTCCCAACTTCGTACAATACAAGTCACAAACCCATGGTAAAAAGAGTCTGAAGTAAAATAAAGTTCAGGTAACACTGGGATACAAAAATATACAATGACTAGCACTTAATTATCACACTTCATTCAAAAATTCCCTTTTATGTGGCTTTCCTTTTCCTTTCTTTTCCAGATGAAATGTCTGCTCTTTAAATAATTAACAACCTGCTCTCTCCATGGTACTGGAATAGGCACATTTGGAGGTGTGTGGTGGCTGTCTTTGATCAGGAGATGATCCAGCTGAGCCCTAATGAGTGCACAGGGCAGCAAATACCAAACCCACCTCAGTGTCTGACACCAGCAACAGCAACACAGGGATATATTTAGACATATAATTATGCTTGGAGCCCACTGTGATTGACTCCTTGGCTTGAGAAAGTTAATATTGTTATAAATCTTCTGCTGACCTGCTCAGTAAGGGACACCCTTCAAGGAAATTCTATCTTACATATAACATTACTTACAACCTTATCAATTTCCAGGGGTTTATAACCTTCTATTGTTTTTGATGATGACTGCCAAGGTATCAGAGTTCCAGCAGTGATGACGCTGCCTCTGAAGAGCTGCTCCAGGCAGGGCCAGGCAGGGTCTGGCTGGATTTTGCTCCTAAAAAAAAGTCTTTTCTATGGTTCCAGCAGGAGAGACACAGCCCAGCCCCTCCAAGGTGCATGCAGCAGAACTGCCAGTGTGAGCAAAGAGCAAAGCCAGCGGCCAGCACAGTCATTAGGAAGAAAATTAAGGAATTGCAGTATTTCCTGTTCAAAGTGGGATTACACAGACTTTGCACGTGCTTGACTCATGAAAAGCAAGCACAGCTGGCTTCTTGCAGATGTGTTCCTGCACTCCCCAAGGAGCCTCCCTGCAGGAATGCCCAGAGCCCAGTGATGCCACAAGGACTGGTAACAGACCTGATGGGACCCAGCCCTCTGCAGCACCACAGAACAGGGCTGAGCCCAGGGAACCAGACTGAGCTGCAGAGAAGGTTGGAGCATTATAAACAACCAGCAATTTCAGCAGCCCAGGAGCTCTGCGACAGATCTGATTTGCTGTTCCACAAGCCCCAGGCTATAAAGTTAAATCTATCCAATCTTTTGGCCAGCTTTCTCCTTGCTTCTTTGCATGCTGCTGCCTGAGGGGGACCAGGCAGGCTGAAGCTCACGGAGCTGGTGATGTCCACAGGAGTTACATCTCCTCCTCACTGAGGAAACCTGACAGAAGCATCTCTGCTCTCAGCCCCTGGCTGTGCCTCTGAGCCCCTCTCCCTCAGGCTGGTGGCTTGTGCTCCCCCAATGCAGGAGGGAGGTGCCAGGGGGACTGGCACTCCTGCTGCAGCGGATGGCACCAGAGCCCCCCATGCCCACCCCAGCCCTGCTCCCAGCCCACATCCACACCTGGCTCCCGTGGGACCACGGGCTACAGCTCCACAGCAGAGACCCCCTGCCTGCATCACAAGGGGGCTGCCATGGGCAAGGATTTCCTCTTAGCATTCACAGTACAAAATATTTTACTTAAAGTCACATTCCTCAGGTCCCACTGACAACCCCCACCAGTCCTAAGGTGTGCTGAGCCCAGCCTGGCAATTAATGAAAGCATCCCAAGTCTACCAAATTCTCCCAAAGAGAAACAGATGAAAGTTGACTTCTCCACAAATGTGAATTTATCATTTTGATATGCACTACATAACTGCTACAGAACAGCAAATGCCATCATTCCCTGAGCAGCGACATGAAAATTAATAATAAACACTCACGAAACGTCAGAAGTTAAAAATGTTTCTCCATCTAAAACACAAACATAAAAGCTGTGAGTTTGACTATTTCAAGTATTTCAAAATGCTAAATAGCTCATGACAGTCTGCCTTACGTTCCCTTTCGCTGTGGGAGGGAAGTGAGAAAGTCTTACTTTGCTGCAAGAGGCAAAATACAAAGTTAGAAACACTTTAGCACTCCGGCAATGAACTAATGTTTGACTTCTTTCTCACATCCAAAGCTTTTTATTCCAAGCTGGATTTAAATGGCACCCAACTTCTTCCATTGGCACACTCCAGAAACTCAGCATGAGGACAGGAAAGTAAGTGAGCCACAACAAGGAGGCACTGGGAAACTCGTTTTTTTTCTGAAGAAATCCCAGAAATCTAGGACTAAGACTCCAGCCGCTGCTGGACAGATCCTTGCACCCAAACCAAAAAGCCATTTGCTCAGTCCCTTGTGATGTCCCAAAGCCAGGGCCAGTGCCACTTTCCTGGAGTGATGCCTGCAGGTCCTTGCACTTGGATTGATGAAGGCAGCAGCTTTTTCCCCCGCAATCCTTTGGTTTATAGCCCGTGGTGATGATGGGATGCAAGCCGACAGAAGATGTTGGAAATGACTAGAGGAATTCGTCTGCAGTTGTGCTGACATGAAGCCTCTGAGGGCTACAACCTTGTACAGCAGAGCAACAGGAAAGATCCCAACTGTTTCACTGTCAGGATGAGACATGGTTTTTGTGAGAAACCTGACTGTTGGGCCACTTCTCCTCCTGAAAGCACCGGCAGAGAACGGGACATCTGCGTTTCATCTGGATGGTGACTGTGAAGGAGAACGTAGATCTCCGTAAGGGGTCTAAGAATTGATGTGATTTTCTTCAGGATTGATGAGACAGAAACCCCAGAATATCAAGCAGCAGAATCTCCTTCCCAGGAGCATCCAGCACGCTCAGGGCTGTGCTTGGTTGGGCTCTCAGGACTCATGAGCAGTGGAGTCTCTGAAGCTCTCTCTGAGAGATTCAATGCTCCCTGGTGCCAGCCACAGAGGACTGGAACAAAAATCCAGTGAAAACTGCTGGGTGACTGTAGGAAGCCCAGAAAAATGCTGTGTCCAGAGGGCATATTTCTGAGAACTCCTGGAGAGCAAGGAGGTGCTTATTAATGTATTCCTGAGCTCAGCTTCATCTTCCAGATCAAGTGCCTGTAAGAGCTGATGAGTCCTTGAGCTGCTCCTTCCCAGTGATTAGGATGGCTGAAGAGCCTGTTACTCCAGAGCACGCAGCATGGCTCACTTAGAGCCCTGTGAGGCTGATCTAGATGATTAAAAAATGAGACAAAAACCATAATGCAAGGCTGCAGCTCTTAGCAAGCCCTGCCTTGGCCAGGACCTGCAGCTGAAGGGTGAATCCAAATTGTCACCTTAACACAGGAATCAGTCCGTGCACTATTCCAAGATCCAGCACTCCTGTGAACACCAGCTCACCTGGACCTCACCAGGAATGCCAGGGTTTGTGGCAGGTCCTTTGGTGCCAGGGGAGGAGCTGCTGGCAGGCTGCACACGAGGGATGGGGTTCAAGCAAGCCCTGGACAAACAAACACCAAGCCCGAGTTGCTGCTGCTGTCCGTGCCCTTGCAGCTGTGTGCCAGCTGCAGGGAACAGCCTGAGGAGCCCCACATGAGCCAGGTGTGAATGACCATGACAGTCCACTGAGAGCCTTCTCCTGGCTGACCCAGGGCTGCTTCCCCAGGCTGCAGTGGCTTTACCTTCACCTCCACAGGACACACTGGTGCCTGAACATGGCCAGTTAAACCAAACCATCACCTAACACAACTCCCCTCATTCCCTCAGGCAAAGGGGTCAACAGCTCACAAGCCCACCCTGGCAAAGGACAAATCACGTTCTCTGTATCAGCATCTACAGTCTGTGAAGTTAAAAAGGCAACAAAACCACACACACAGAGTGCCAACCCCCATTACCTAATCACATCTAGGATTTACATGCTAGGCAGGGTCCAGTACACACAGCTCCATTTGTATTTTGTGCTGAAGGAAGTGCCACTGGCAGCAATTCTGGGTCACATCTGCCTGCAGGACCTCAGCCCAGCAATCCTTCCTGGAGAAAGGTGAGTGCTTTGTTCAAGCATTTTCTGCTTCCACAACCACAGAGGATTTTTTTTTTTTCACAGATTATTAGTAGTTTTCAGGGACTTTATGGTTAAGCAAACAATAAGATGGTTAAATTGTCCAATTTCAACATTTGACTTTTTAAATGTGAAAGTTAATAGGCTGCATTACTAGAATCACTGTGGAGGAAAGCACAAAACCCATCTGGGCAAAAATCAAGAGACAATCAATCCAAGGGTTTTTAAAGCCCAGCTTTCCCTCTGTGGTAAGAGCAGATGATGCTCTGTACTGTACAGTAACACCAAAGGTTTATTAAACATATTAGCTGAGCTGATAATTAAACTGCTGATAATTAAAGCCAGGCTTGGCTGTCTGCACCCAGTGGAGACGTTGTCCTCCACTGAGAAAACACTTTGGAACTGTGGAACCGGAGATAGGGCTCTGGCACCAGGGCCAGTCCCAGCTGATAAACCCCTAATCTACATAAACAAAGCAGACAGTAATGAGCATCAGGAGTTTTTAAAGGTTGTTATGACAGCAACACAAATGAATAGCTGCTTCTGCCAGCCGCCACCGCTCAGCTTTCCGTGTTGTTCCCATTTTCTGCCCGCACACACCGAGCCAGCCCCTTGGCCAAGCCCCGGCCCCATGAGCCCACACCTGCTGCCTCTGCACCCACCTGTGGCCTTCAGTGCTGGTTGTTCCCCTAGCAACAGTTTTAACCTTTTGGCATGGATTTTCCCTTGGTAATGCGATTCTGCCACCACCGCTGAGGTAAAGGACATGTTACATAGTGTGCAGCATTTGTTCTTATCCACTGAGTCACCATCACTGCCCTGGGTGGAGACAAAAACACAGACAAAACAAAGAGGTGGATAAGCACGGTCACAGAGAGAGAAGAGAAGAATAGGAGGGAGCAATCTAGGTTGTTATGCCAAGGCCATGGCTGCCAAGGGGTTTCCCTTCCTCATCTCTCCCAGCCTTGCTTCTGCCTCGTCCCAGCCCTGTCCAGCCTGGAGACACCTCCGGCTCTCCACTCTGGTCTGCACTGGGAGCTCAGCCTGTCCCTGTGTCCCACGTGGCCGTGGAGGTCCCAGCACACCCCCAAACCTCCCTTCCCTCAGCCTTTATTCCTCCTCTCTGGCTGAGGGAGTCACACAGACCCAGAGCTTTCCCTGCCATCCTACACCAGTGCTTCCTCCTGATGTAGTTTTTCAAGAGACCCCAAAACATCTGGGGGGACACAACTGGGGGGCACAATCCTCTCTGCAGGTGGGAGAAATAAATAAATTGTCTGAAATCACACAGGTCCCTCCAGCAGGACACAACATCAGCCTTGGGTGAACCCAACACAGAGTGGACACCTGACCCACCACTGAAGGTCATTTTTTCTCCCCTAAAAAAACCACTTTTAGCAAAACGACCGATTTTCGCCACTTTTTTGTTGTTGATAACTGTAAATCAAACCTTAGGGGGGAATCTCAAGAGGTGATTAGTACCGTTCTGAGTGTAATTTGCACTTCTTTTAAATAGCTTTCTCTCAAGATATTTTATGTCTTCAAAGGGAAATCACTTGAAAGTTAAGAGCAGAGTAGAAAATTTCCAGTATCTATTGATCATCGGTGGCAACATATAAAGAGCCTCCAACAGAGCTCATTTGAAAAGCTGATACACTTTGGTGTTAATGCACCAGGGTTTCTTCCTCTGCCAGGACTGCTCTTCAGTGACATTTTTTCCTTTTCAACCTACTTTCTCAGCTAGACTGCAATTAAAAATAAAAAATTAAAACTCCCCTCAAAGAGCCTGCCAGTACCTCATGCAGAGCTCAGGGTCCCATTTACACTGACCCACAGTTCTCTGTGCAGCTCATCTGGGTTCACCCAAGTCTCAGGGTATCACAGCAACCACCCAGGTGCACCTCACGTCGGGGTCCCCACTTATTGTGGCAACGGTCCCCTGAACGGGGAATAATTAGCATTGACTCCATGATTGCAGAAGGCTGATCAATCACTTTATTCTACCAATCATATACTATCCTATACTATTAAGAAATTCGTAGCCCTTACAGAGTGTCCAATACAGCTTTAACCTAATTGGTCAATCCATCCAAACACCATCCAGTGGCCAATTAAGAAACCACCCTTTGGCGAACAATCTCCACAACACATTCCACATGTGCACAACAACGGGTGCAGCAAGGGAAGATAAGAATTGTTTCTCATTTTCTTTGAGCTTTCTCACAGCTTCCCAGGAAAATCCTGGGAGAGAATTATGTCTCTCTGTTCAGAGGATATGAGATTGCCACATCTTGCCGAGTACCTCGATGCGTGGGTAGGACTTCAGCCACCAGCAGGAGAGGGGTGTCCCCAAATGGGTCTGTGAGCCCCTCTGCACATGCATGACAGACCTCTGCTCCCTAAGAGCCAGTTTTATACACCAAGTACCATGCACGAGGTATTTGGGCTTTGCTGCTGTTAAACATTTACCCAGGTCTGGATCATCCCTTAAGCAGCATCACCTCCCTTCCCTCCTCCACCAACCAAACCCCTGCACAGAGCCAGAGGTGCTCTAGGCTGATCCAGCCCTGAAGGGTAATTATGCCTTCTCATTTGTCAGGGGCTGTTTTACCTGAAACCAAAGAGGCTGGGGAAAACCGATCTGGGTGTCTTTTGTCACCTGCTGAATGACACGGCGCTGACAGGACTTTGCAGGTGGTGCAATCACACGGCTGCTCACCCAGGATGCCCCAGCTGGGCCACAGTGTTATGTTGTGTTTTTATATGTTTTCACTGTAATCGTTCTGTACCTTGGTTTATCCCAGTTCTCCCCTACTATAATGGTTCAGCCCATGTTGCCTCCTCCCTCCTCCTTCCTGTCAATCCCTTGGCTCCACCCCCTGACTCACTAATAATGGCTGAGTCATTCCCTCAGCCCCTCCCCAGTGTCCTGTCCATCACTTGGCAGCCCCTCCCTTCCCTCTAGAAACTTCCATGCAGGGCATCGAGTGATTGGTTCAGGCACCGGGGGTCCCTCCCTCAGAATACTCCTATTGGTCTCCCCAAAAGTCTATCTTCCCGATTTCCCCACCCCCATGTTTCCCCATTGGCTCCCTGTCAAACCCCTCCCCTGTTCCCTCCTCCCTTTCTCAGTTGTTGCACTGCTGAGCTCAGGGTCTTTGGGCAGAGGCTCCCCTGGGCTCTGGATCTCTCTATTCCACCTCTGCAATAAATGCAGATTTCACCTCCGTCCGAAGCCCACTCCTCCTTCCACCGCCACCGTGCCATTGCCTCACCCGCCAAGGTAAGAGCCTGAGCCACCCTCCTGCCTGCCCTGGAGCTCGGGAGAGTGTCCCCCGCTGTCCCTGTGCCACAGCCAGCCAGGACGCTCTGAAGGGTCACTCAGAGAGGCACAGCAACACCACAAGGCTCTGCACAGGGCAGGTGGCCGCTCCCCGAGGATGTTCTGCACCCACCCATCCCAACTCCCAGGGCTGAAACAGTGAACAGGCACTGACAGCTCTGCTGAGCTTCTGTAAACCCACCTGCAGCTCCCTAACCTTGTGCTGCCAGACCCAGCCAAGGAATATTTCTACATTTTGTTTCTGCAGCTTTCTCCGGTGGATCCCGCCTCGCAAACCTTCACTACAATGCAGCGCAAAAGCCACTGGCTTCATACAAACATCACTGGAGTTACAGCATCCATCTCCCAGCACTGACATCCCTGCTCTTCCCCCAAAGTAGCTGTACCAAGCCAGCCTCATTTATAGGGCTTCTTTTTGTAATATTAGAAACTTCAGTCTTGTATATCCAACAGAATTAACTCCAGTTATTTGGCTGCCTGTTAACAAGCTGCTAAAAGGCATAATCCTCACACAGGCCCAGGCACTTGCAGTCCTTTGATGGATGCTCCTTAAGCAATCCACAGGAAAAGTGAGGATTTTTATTCCACAGATACAAATCTGCTGTCTTCATCTCCCAAGTTTTACTAAGAAGAAAAGATTATACAAACCCTAGAACACAGCAGTATAAACCACAGCATTGAATGCTGCAAAGTAACTTTTAAATTTGAATTAATTTTCAGTGTGAGAAGGTGCTGCTGTTACAGAGCTGCTTTCTGTGCTGCTCCATAGGAAATTCAGGCCATTTCCATTCTGGAGCCTGTTTCTGTCATGGTACCAGCAAAAAAGCAAGTACCAGCTCATGAAAGGTCAAGACATGAGGTTTTTCCCCTCCTCCACACCAAATTAAATCAATAACGAAGGGCACAACAATTGAGTTATTGCTTGCTTCCAAGTTACTCCAATGCTTCCAATGAGCACTGGAAGACTACTTGTATAAGCCTTCTACTTCTCACTCCAAAGGGCTAATGGGTGTTTTGGAAATGCAGTTTTTTTGCAATCCTCAAACAGCAGCCAACTCCTCCCTTTGCCTCACAGAAAGGTCAGGAAGCAAATGCTGTTTCCAATCCCGTTGCACCGAGTACCCACAGCTGCAGCCCCCTCTCCCTCCTGCTGCCACTTGGCAGAAGGACAAGGTGTCAGTTCTGTGGTCAGCAGAACACAAACCAATGGCATTCAGCCATGTAACAGTTTTGATGAAAAAAAGGCTAATATTCCCTTTTTAGCTGCAGATACTTCTACACGGATTTAATTGGTTTTCACGGTTTCTAACACTCATTAAAGTCACTGTGCCATGGCCTGAGTGACACTGCTAGGATTGGGCACTGCACTGCACATGCACATGGTAGGGATGGCATTGTGCAGCATTAGAGGTGTCCTAAATAGTTCTGTTCTCTCTAAATGCAAAGGCTTGTATAATAGCTCATCAACAACAGGCCTACTCTGAGCTGAAAATGTTGGCAGATTTTCCCTGCTATATTTTTACAACACAAATAATTTTAGCATTTAGGTCTGGCCTAGCCTAGCATTCACCTAGAACATGAGGACGCGTTAATCCACCCCCACTAGGGCTGCCCTTGGCAAAAGCATCAGCAAACACAGACTTACATTCCTTCTCCACATTGCCTTTCACAAAAGCAGGGGGAAACAGCTCAGTTTTGACTTGAGGTCTGATCGGTTCTCTGTCCTCCACATCCCATGCTGAGGTGCCCATGCAGTATGTGGCTCCTTGTTAGATGTAATCAAACCCCTTTGAGGACCCTTTTCCCCATCTGTATGTACCTGTCCATTGCACTGCTCTCTCTGTCATTAATAACTCAATAAAATCATTGCAAGGTCCTGCTGTGGAGGGGCAGATTGCACCTGCAATTGGCCTGTGTGCAACAGAAAAGTTCACTAGTGTTTCAATTACTAGGTAAATGAGCTTTCAGATTCCTTGGGCAAAACTTGAGTGCTTCTCCCTTTAATTACAAGATATCACACTGAATATCAATAGCACTCAGCCCCAGTCACACTGAACTGGTTTGGGAACGTCACCACAGCTCTCACATACCCCAGAACGTGGGAAGGAGACAAATGAATAATTCCCTATGAAGCCATCTCTTAAAAATTCATTCTCCTTCTATCTATTGCCTGACAAATGGCTGTGAGCTGGTCCAATTCCTCACCTTCACTTGTTTATTTGAACACAGCTGAGGAAACCAATGGCTAATCTTTAAACTGGCAGACAGAGCAAAAGTGAGTGAGGAGCCTTTGGATAAAGCACATCAACTCCCAGAACAAGGAGTCCACAATGTCCTGGTGGGGGTGACACTGCTCTTGCTCCCCCCAGGGGCTTCCAGCCATGACACTGTGGTGGCACCCCTGGCATCCCCTGATCTCCTGCTAGCAGGAGGGCATGGCACTGCATGGCAGGTGTACCTACAGCAGCTCTGTACCTGGCACCAGCTGTACCTACACAGCCCCACACTGCACCCAGGTGTGAGTCCTCCCATCTGCCCATTTACCCTCACCCTTGAGAGTGGTGTCACATGCTGGAAGTTGGGTGAAGGGGTCTGGCAGTGACCTCAGTGCTGCTCCACTGCCAGCATCACCCCATACCTGGAGGCACAAGCCTCCCACAGGCACTGCCCCTATCACCTGCCCCAGCTGCTCACCACCAGACTCAGCTTGGGTCTGGAAGAAACGGAAGAAATGGAGCAAGCCCTGAGTATTTGCTATCAGCACATTTTTTTCCTATGAAAGAACATTCAAATAACTAAAAACGCAATTACTGTTGCTGATGCGCATAATAATTCTTGTGTAGTTTATTGAAAATTATTTCCAGTTACTTTGCATTTCAGCTAATCTAAATGTTACCTCTGGGCACCTGATCATCTGTGGCTGGAAGGGAGAGAATGTTGTAGCCCAGAGTCAATGATGCACAAGGCAGCTGAACAAACAGGGGCTGGGATTATACCCACATTTTCTGAGCGGAGCTTTTTGGCCGGGCAGCCTCCATCGATGGGGTGAAGCATGTAGTAGAGGCGGACTTTGCTGGCATGCTTCCGACTCTGGAATGCAAAAAAGAAAAGAAGAAGGAGAACTGAAGTTACAAGGAGCAAGAGGCTCTGTTGCTGTGCTCACTACACCAACCCATAGTCAGAATTCAAGTCCCCTTGACATATATATCCACCGCTGGGAGGGATCCAGGTGAGGAGCATTTGCACTTCTCAGAATTTTCACAGAGCTCTGCACCCAGCTGAAATGAGCTGTGGGATGAAACCTGCCATTAGCAGAAGAAATGGGCCACCCTGGCCCCTTCTCCAAGTCCTGCTGCCTGCAGGCCCCTCCAAGTCACAGCAGGAGCCAGGGAGGGAAGGACAGCATTTGTTACTAGACCATTCCCATGGTGGGGCAGATTGAAAGATGGGGGTTACTGAGCTTCAGCCAGAGATACAACATCATCCTGAGGTGTCAGAGGCACACACACGGACCAAATCCACAGCTCCTACGCTTCTAGAATGAAGGAGTTAGAGGGGCATTAGAGGGGCAAAAAATCTCCCACGAGGGAGACACGAGCAGGTGTCACACTGCCTTTGGGCACAGCTGGAGCTCACGGGCAGGTGAGGGTCAGAAGAAACAGGAGATCCCCTGGTGACCCCAGCAGCAGCAGCCAAAGCAAATCCTTGGGACTGGCAAGACTTACAGGAAGATTTTAAAGCTTCTACAGCAGGAGCACAGTCATAAACCGACAAAACCCTGACTTACATCAGGTCTTGTCTTCAAGCAGATGCAGGGGGGAAAAGCCTGCAGCCACAAAATAACTGCACCCAGCATATGGGCAGCAGACACACGGGGAGCTGTTACCATGTAAATGTTTCTTTTGAATCTCCCTTTCCAACTGCCCCAGAGAACAACAGCACCATAACGTTATAATTTCAGATCACAGAGCTGCAATTTAAAAATATTAAATTATCATTAGCATGTTCTGGAACATTCTTTTTCCCGTGGTATAAACTTGGAGCTAAATTTGCAGGGAGCTAAATTTGTATTCGCATGCAGAAATGTGACTATGCAATAATTTTTTCCACAGAGCAAATCAGTCAAGATAAATAATGTCAAATATCTGTCCCCAGCTTGTCTTCCTGCCGCATTTAGCAAATGTGACCTTCCGTGGTCAGAGCGAAGTGCAGAAAACCCCAAAGCTCCAGCTATCAGATGAGCAACCCAGACAGCGACTGCGTAATTCGAAAATGACAAAAGAGATGTTTGAAACAGGACAGAGGTGCAACGCCACTCCTGGTGCCTGGCTGCACTCCCAACTTCCTGCCTGAAACGATGCTTGGCGGGTGCACCACGCAGGGCCAGGTGAACACACCGTAAAGGCAACGTGGCCAGAGTTTTTCAGCTGAATTTCTTGCCTGAGCATTGACACCCTGCAGAGCAGTCAGCCTCCCTCGAGTCATCCTCCCCATAGTCACGAGGCTCTTCCCTCGGTTGACTTCATCCAGCACGTCACGATGCCCACGCGCACACAGCCACAGCCTGCTCAGTTTAGAGGGCAAAACATTTGGGAGGGGTGGCTTGGGTGTGTGTAAGCTGCAAAGATGTTAAGAGGAATCAATTTTACGATTCTGCTCCGTGGCACTCAGCTGGACCATAAGTGGTGCCCAGATGTCAGCGTTAAAGGACAGCAAAGCTTCAGCCTCCTGTCAAACACCTCTCACCTTTCTCGGCGCATTTGTTTGGATTTGTGAAAGCCAAGGTAGAGAAATGACTTATGTTTGGCATAATTTAAAACTCCACAGCTCCTTATGCAACCTTATTATCTTATGATCATAAAAGCGGAGCTTAAAATCATCCCTGGCCTCCGCGCGTATGTGGTGAGCATCTCCTTCCCTCTGCAGAGCAGGGGAAGCACAGCCCATTTGTCATCCATTTTATCTCTGGCATTTTCTACATTTACATGTGTATTTATCATCCCAACACCCCAGCAGGAGCACGGCAGGAGCACAGTGATTATTCTTAGTGTGCTGCTCGCAAACAGCACTGCGGGTTATCCTCTCCCTGCTGAAAACCTGCAGCTTCAAGGCACAACGAGGGCAAGTGCCAGACACACGGGGGGGGGCAAAGGAAAAACCACAAACAGCAGCCAGAAAATTGGGATAAACTGGGATAAACTGGGATTAGGGCAGCTCCAGCTCCCATTTTGACCCATCTCACCGCATGCACAAGCTTTAGGAAAGACAAAATCTTGCCACATCTGTAAACCCAGAATGAGCACACTGCCTTGTGGAGGCTCCTCCAACAGCCACCACAACCTCATTTTGGGTGCAATAAGGGTGTTTCTGTGCCCGTGAGTATTTCTTTTGCAGCTGTACAAAGTGTTATGCCAAAGGCATTTTCACTTTCCTGTCTCTGGTGGGAACAGCACCTTTTTAAGTCACTAAGTCTGGTTTAATACTGCAGGCTTGAAAACCAACCCTGACTATGCAGGGAGCTCAGAGTCTGTTTTCACACAGCTGCTGCATAGTTCTGCATTGCAAGCTCATTTGCTACTGAGCTCATCAATAAAAGTAAATAAATGGATCATTTCTATCTCTATCAAATCTACTCGAGTACAGAAGATCATGGCAGAGACAGCAAACTTCTGGCAATTCAACCCTAAAACATAAAAGGGCAGAGCAGAGCTAAATTGTGCTATGAAATGCAATTTGGTTTTGCATAAATTGGGTTTTGCAGCACACTGTGCCTGGAGCAGGCAGTGAGGTCCCTGCGGGAGCAGCGGCCGGGGCTGGTTTGGGATGTGCAGCCCTGTTCTCTGTTTGATGGAGGGGTTCCTCATCCCTTCTCTGGGATGGTCCAGCAGCTCTGGGGAGGACTGACCCATCTCCCTTCACAAGGCCAGGAGCTGCCAGCTGAGGCATTATAGCCCGGGGGTCACCAGGCCACACAGACACACACAGCTCTTCCCTTCTGGTTTGCCCAGGGGTCTGGGAGAGGAGTCCCCTCACCAGCTGCAGGAGCTCAGCACCCCACCATGGCCCCACTGCTCCCACTTTACACCACGATTCAAGCTGATCCAGCAGTCTAAAACACTTTGCTTGTGAGAGCCTTCTTCCCGTCTCCTGTCATCAGGTTCAAATCAACTATCTCTGCAGCCTCCCTCAGGCTGTGCTAGCATATAATCTCATTTCCCTATTCCCCATATATCCCTTCATCAATCCTTGCTCCCTCCTGTGCTGGCAGCTTTATGGTTTTGGGCTGTTTAGCTTTCCTCTCCTGCTCCTCCTTCTCTGTGACCTCTTCTCCAGCCAAAGGCCAGGGACCCCCACACCGAGGAGCCCATGGCTGCACCAAGCACCAGCACAGACACAGGTGTGAGATAAAGGAAGGAGCCGTGGCAGCCCAAATGGCTGCAGCTTCTCTTAGTCTGTATTAAATTCGTTTTCAGAAGGCCATTGGTTGGGTTTTAATCTTTTTAGTGTACACTGTGTTGATTTTTTTGTGCGCTGGCAGCTTCTTAATTAAATTGCCACGCAACACGCAGTCACATGATCATACCAATTTTATTATCTGTACTGGCCCTACTTGTAATCTCATCAAAAGACAGGAAGTTATTTTGGCTGGGCCAGTTGTCCAAACCTTGTGCAGAAACCCAGTTCCATGGTCCTCCAGCCCCTTTCCCAAGCATGCTGTGCCCAGGAGCTGTGCCAAGACTCCAGCTCCCCCCATGGGACCCCCAGAACTGCCTGTGCTTGCTTCCTCCAGGAAACTTCCTCCTCTTTCCCACTGTGCCCACAGAGGGTCAGCAGTGACAGTGCTCAGCACCTGGCCAGTGCACTTCAAACACTCACTTGTGAATTACTGGACCTGCTGACCTAAACAACATCATTCTGGGATTTGTAATCGCTGCCTAACAACCTTCCAAATTTCTACTGGAATGGAACCAATCTATTTCTTCCTCTATGATATAACAACATCCTCTGCGTTTTTTAAATAGACAGGAGAAGTATTTTCAGCAAATGCCTTCCCTTTTCTGCCTCTACTACCCACACAACAAACATTGTCAAGATCCCTGTGGTTCGCTGCAGAGCTGAACTCCCCGGCTGTTATTCCAGACACTGCTGGATGCCAATGTCCTTTTTCTCCCTTTGTAATTTTTGAAAAGCCTCATTTATAATTTATGGTCATTTCTATCAACTTCCCCTTTTTTCCTCCATGAGTTAATTTTTTAAAAAGTGTCTACTCATGCTTTTGCCTTCCTGGGCACACAGATACGTGTCTGCAATTCCCGAGTGCTCAGCTGAATTTGCACCCCCATCAAACTGGCTGCTCCAAAGCAAAGAGAGGCACATTACTGGTTTGGACATTGATTTGTTTACACATTAAGGCAACTACTGAGGATCTATTCAGCCAAGCAACCACTAGCTTCACTTCCTTATATCTGCTTATTCCTTATATCATTCCACCTGGATGGCCAGGCTGACTCCAGGTGGGGGTCCTGAGCATGAATTTTCTGTCTCAGGAGTCACCATTTCAGCTGTGATCTTTAGCTTTACTGCTTCCTCTATTGGTTTTGACAGTAGTCAAAATATCTGTTGTCCAACACACTGCTGGGTACCCTGTGGAGAGGAAATAACCCTCCTGAGAGGCTGCTGCCAGAGCAGCACTGCAGGAGCAGCCAGGCTCAGCACCTGGCTCACATGGTGCTGCCACCCACAGACCTGTCCCCCCACACCTGGGGCCACCACGGGCACCTGCTCCTCCCCAAACCCTCTGGTAGTCTGTTGGAAGCCAGGACATCCCTCTGGCTGTCCTGGATGGCTCGAGACCCTGGCAGGGGGCTCAGAGGCCTTGGCATGAAGACAAAGATCCCTGTGGTTTTGATTTCAACCCATGGAAAAAACTACCAACTTTATATGAGGAAGCACCAGCCATGAAAGTTGAGTGATAGTTAGTTTGTCACAAAGTAGAAAAGTAGAATTTTGGGGTTTCTAAAATAGGGGGCTAAGATGGAGGGATTTGGGTGTGTCCCATCCTTCTTTCTCCTTCTTAGCCTCCATCTTCTGGGTGATGTTGGCACTTTTGGATTGGTCTAGAGCAGGGACAGACTGTGCAACATAGGTGATAGATATTGGGAATTAACTGTAAATAATGTACACATAGTTTATAGTATAAAAAGACAGCACAGCCCGGAGGGAGGGCAGAGTGCCTCTGTCTGACCTGCCAGGCAGATCATGGTGGGTCAGGGAAAAAATGTACCAGATAAGAGAAAATAAACAACCTTGGAAACTGCAGACAAAGAGTCCTGACTCCTTCTTCAGCTATCGGGCTGGGAAAAAAAGAGACTTTAAAACATATCAGGGTCATCTCGACCTCCAAGAGCAGTCCCTTCTTACATCACCCCCTCATATTCCTTCTGCAGGGGGATCTTACATCTACACCAGTGCAGCCATGTGTTTACTCCTTTGGTATTATGGGATTTTTCCAGGCAATGGACCTCCCTGAGCTGAAGGTGTCCCTGCTCTTGGCAGAGCTTGGACTGGATCTTTAAAGGTCTGTTCCAACCCAACCCATTCTAGGATTCTGTAAACATGCCAAGGGAAAGGGGATGCAGGGACAGAGTGAGCAGGCTGGGAACTTCTGAAATGTGTTCCACACAAGAAGGTAAATTCTTTCAAGTCCCTCATCTCAGGCTACACTGCTGTTGGCACTGATGTTCGAGGTGTGGGTGGACTTCACCGCGGGTACAGCCCCCCCATCCCAGTACCAGCAGGCAACAGAAGAGTTAACACAAACACAACGTCTGCTGTGCACACGAGCTGCCCAGCCCCAGCCCCAGCAGGGCTGCTGTTCCCATTGCATCCCCCCTTGGATTTGTGTGAAATAAATCCCCGCAGCAGCGCGTCAGTGCCAGTCACTCCTGAGCGCCCGACAGCCCCGAGCGCACGGGGGTGGGTCTGTCACAACACGCCAGAGAGCTGCAGGCTGCTTCCAAACACCCAGAACCCCAACCCAAACATGGCCTGCGAGATTAAATATTGGAGACAAGCAGGAGGGAATACCTGGGACAAAGAGGTGCCCTCCCGAGCAGCAGGGTCAGCAAGGAAGGGCAAGAGCTGCAGGAACTTGTCTCCCAGGGACACTGGCCAGGGTGAGCCAGTGCAACTTTGCTTTGCTTTCATTCCATGCAGCTTTAATGTGACATCCCTTATGCCTCTCCTGCACTACTGCTAACCCTGGGGTCCCATTTTCCCAGTGTGTTTTACTGCTGCTCTGAAGGACCTTTTAACTTCAGCTATTTTTAGACAGCAATAGGCCTCTGTGCAGAGGTACCTGCGAAGGGAGCTGTGCACAGGGCTTCATCTGCTCTGCTGTTGCTGCTGTTTAGCAATAGATTTTGACACTGGGAGTGCATTAAAAATAATGCTCAGCCATTAAGGTTGACAACAGAGCAGTAACATAGAGCCTTGTAAAGTCCCATCCCATCTCCACTGGCTCCCAGAGCCCATTGTGATGCAGCAGCTGCTGCTGCCCTGTGTGCAGAGAGAAGCACAAACCTTGTGCCCTAAAACCCTGGCACCCACCTATCTCCCTCATATGCAATGGGTGGCCACGTTTTCCTCAACATATTTTAACTGGGGCTGTTACCACTACACAAACTGCCAAGGAATATCCACAGCAGGCATGCATGTGCACACAAAAAAACCACAACAGCACCTCTGTCAGCCCTGCAACACAAATATGCCCTCTTTAGCTTTTTCTCCTCAAGCCAAGGTTCTTCTATCAAACACCAGGATAACAGTAATGTCTGAGCAGCCACCAAAACCTGTGAACACCACAGCAGAGGGGATTCCAGCAGTGGTGGGGAAGGACATGGCAACAACGGGTAGGGTGTCCCCTCCTCCTCCACCCTCTGAAGGATTTACAGGTCACTGCCACCAAAGCAAGACAGCATGGCAGGTGAGCAGCAACAGTGGCAGAACATACGACAGAGATCGTGGCCAGCAAATGTCACATTCCCTTCCATGGTCACTGACATCAGCAGAACCTGACATGCCACAGCCCTGTGCAGCCTTTATCTTCAGCTAAAGCACATCCTTTCCACTCCTCCATCCTGGAAATGCTTGCAGCATCTCACCCAGGGAGCTGGGAGCAGAAACATAACGTCCCAGCTCCTTGCTTTCCAGCGTAGCATTTATTTTGTTAAATAGAGTATGTGCTCTTGCAGCACATTAATATTTCAGACACAGGATTGCCTTTCTGAGCACACACATCTTGATCCTTAAGGCACTAATGTGCCAATAGTAAACAATGTTTATTATTCCTTCAGACAAGCCATTGCTTCACGCCGTTTCCAGCCAAGGACAGCCCAACTGGAAGCAGATTAACCCCAGCACCACTCCAGCCCGTGCAGACAAGGAGCATTGATGAGCCTGTCAATACTGCTCCAGAGACAGAGTGAGAAATTCCAGAGCACAGCTCCGGAGAGGAGCCAAAGGGCACGGCACTTGATTTGTTCTCCCCAGTTTCTTCTGCATGTGAATTTTAATACACTTTGCCTCTGCCCTCCCCTGCTGCTCCACCAAAAGCATTCAAGCAGCATTCCCTCATCCCATAAGGTGAGCTGACACTTGCAGGGGCCCCTCCTGGGCTGCTCTTCCTCCAGAGCTGGCATCTTCCCTCATTTTAAATGGAAAAACAAAGCGCTCTCTGAACACCTGAAGCAATAAAGATTATGGAGAAAATGGAGAAGAGCATTACAGCAGCTTGAGGAGCAAATGTGGTGATGAATGTGCAGCTCAGGGTGAAATCTGAGAGCAACTTTGTATATGAGGTAATTTTCCTGCAGGATTTTCAAGGGGAAACATGAAAATAAATGGTAACATCTTCCTAATGGCTGTGAACACTTCTACATAGAGATGAGGACTCAGAGCTAACTAAGAAGCCTTAGCTCTCTTTGTTTCAGCTTTTTAATTTACAGAGCAGCTCACCAAAGTGATTAATACAGCCCCTCTCAAAGACAGAGCTGGAAGGAAGTGTTAAATTACAGGTAATCCAGAGGGAATCCAGCACCAAAGAGGCTTCTGGCTCCAGAGGAAGGAAAGATGCAGAGATACAGAAAAGAAAAATCTCATTTCTGGGGCACAGACTTTCAATGGCATTGCAGCAAGCGCAGCACAGTGTCACCCCTTGAACCACAGTGGAACACGAGGTGTGAAACACCCTCAGGTGTGAAAAACCTCCCAGCACTGGCCATCACCCCCTGTCTGGCCACCTCCTGCCCAGCACAGCCAGCCATCACCTGCAGCACAGGGATTCTTCACCCAAACAGCCACCCTGCTCCCTTTTGTTCCTCCCAAGGAGGAAGGGGAGCCAGGGTAGCTCAGGGACACTTGGCAGGGCACAGCAGCACAGTGAGTGTCACCCAGGGATCCTCTCAGGCATCCATAATTCGCTGCTTTATTCCAGAAACAGAAGTGGGAAGAGAGTTTTCTGATACTTCAGGGGACAAATTAAGATAGTAATTTGCTCGAAGAATTAAAATATGCAAATGCACACTCTTCTGGGCATCGACAGCAGCCAGTAAGATTTGCCTCCTCTGTCTCTCACTCTGGCTGTGCAAAAGCTGCCCAGCACCAGCCCCAGCCCCTGGAGACTCTGGGCACCACAGTGAGCACGGGGCTCGTTAGGGCATCTCCTCATTTGGGAACGTCACTGCAAGTCAAAATCCCACTGCAGCCACTGGGCTCAGCTCTGTCCTGGGGTGAACCCAGAGGAGGGCAGGACCTGGCACTTTCACCAGGATGGGAAGGAGAGCCAGGCTGCATCAGACACATCAGACAAAGCCAGAAACACAGCAGCATGAAGCACATGTAAGAAAGGCAGTATTTGCTGTATGTCAAGCTGGAAGCACAAAGTGCTGCAAACACTCTGATCCTTTTGTCATTTTTCCACTACACTTGCCCTTGGAAATAATATCGCTTAATACTGCGTGACTGACATAAAATCATTTTTTATTCCTGGCAAAGTAGCACAGAAGAAAAGTTATTGGTTGGTGATTTGGAGAAGGAGATGAGACAGCGATTGGAACTGACTATTCCTGTTTGGCAAGATAAAAACGTCCCCCTTTCATAGGCTGCTTCCCTCTATTTTCTTACAGAGAAATGTCTTATTTTGCATGCACAGAGAGCCAAGATTCCAGTCCCTGGCACAAGGGCTGCAGAGCTCACTTGACTGCGCTAGTGAGGCAGTGGATCAATTCCCTTTCTCTCCAGGCTCTCTCAGGAAGGATAAGGGCACTGCTGACCAAAACAAACCCAGACAGAGCCCTGGCCCCCAGCATCCCCGGCTGCACCTTCACCAAAGGGTCCTCAGCACCCACGGTAGCCAGGGTGGCCACCCCCAGGGCTCCTGGAAAGGGATTTGCAGAAAATTCAGTCTTCTGAAGTTGATATTTCCCCTATGAAAATAATCAGTTTGTAACTATACAGCACTTTCTAAAAGTAAGGAAAAAAAAAAAGAAAGGTGTGAAAATTGTGACCAGCTACTTTATAGCTAGAAAGAAACAGTGAATTTCACACTCCTGCTATTAACTAATGGCTTGCAGCAAGGGCTGGCAGCCTCAGTCAGGATGGAGCCCCCAACCCAACCTCCCTGGAAAACCTCAGGGCAGGTTTTCAGCCTCTCACCGTGCCTGTGGGCTCTTGGGACCAGGGTGCCAGAAGGCCACCACGAGAATGAACATCACACTCAGGAGTGGTGACCAGAAGAGATGCCCCAAAGAGACACTGCTCCCTGTCGAGAGCAGCCAAGCGTGGCACAGCCACGGGGCAGAGGCACTGCCAGCCTCTGGGCCACCTGAGGGGATCCTAACTAGTCTTTACAGCTCACTCACTCCAAGCCTCTGCTCTGTGTTATGCAACCCACCAGCAAGGTTTGGGAATGACATTATTGTGCCGAGCATCTACAGCGTCTGCTGGGATTTCACAGCGGATGACAAACGAGCACAACACCTCGCGCTAAAATATACAACAGAAAACAGTGTTGTTTTCCACATTTCAAAAACATCTGCTATGAATTAATGATTCAGCTCATACCTACAATGACAGGCGCAGAGGAGACGAGATTGGCTGAGCACCCCGTGGCTCACCAGGCGCTGCTCCTGTTTCTGCAGCAATGCTCCTGCCTCCTGCAGGCACAATTTGGCATCCGCGGTGCCCAGTATCAAGATCTGGAAGGTGTCCCTAAAACTGCAGCCTTCAACTTCACAGAGTTGCCAGGGATCTCTGCTGCACACAGAGGGCAGCCAGAGGAGCAGTTACAGAAGAGCTCCTAAGAAATTCACCAAAACAGACATGTAAAGTGCCCTACAAGCAAACGTACATTCTTGTTCCCATTGTTAATTAATGCAGCACAGCATCCTCAGATCATGTACATTAAGCTTCCTGCACATTCTCTACTGGCCACATAACTGTCTCCCTCGAATATCAGCTGCAAAACACTCCAGTCAAGCAAACTCTTGGGGTAGCTTCCTCTTCCAGGTCCCTGTGCACAAACTCTGCATCTGTTGGAACTCTGCAGACACTGGGAGTCTCCATATAACCAAACACAGAAGCAAAGCACACCTCCCATGAGTGCAGAATTCCCTCATCCCCTGGCTCATCACACAGAATCACAGAATCCTTTATGCTGGAGAAGACCTCTAGGACCACCAAATCAAACCAAATTATTCCACATTATCCAAATACCTGTATCATCTCTATATTACATACGATGAATATACAGAGTTAATATCGTTTATTCTCTATATACAAACTATATAATATAGATAATGCAGACATGTATCACTTCTGGAGTCCTCCAGGACAGGCTGGATCATCTCACATGCCCCCAGGGGAGGATGGTCCCTTGTGCACAGCCACCACACAGTGACCCTGCACCTCTTCTGCATCTGAACCTGAGAATCTCTGCTCTCCCATCGGGTGAACGCCAAAAGCCCCTCACCGTGGCAGGATCTACACCCAGGCAGTGGTTTTCCTTCCCTGAAGGATTTTACAGCATCATATCCCTCCATAATTTCCTCCTCGTTTAATAGGAATGTATTTAAGTTTGTTTTGAAGCTATGCAGTGCTGTTAATTGCTGCTCTAACATGTCTCTAATAATCCATCCTTTCTAATTATTCATTGCTCGCTACCTCTTAAGTGCTTAAATACATTCCCAAATTCTAATCTATTCTCTGCACAATCAGTGATTCCTACTCACCAAACCACAGTGCAGCACATTTAATACAACCTGAGCTTGTTTTGCTGCACTCTTAATTGCTCTCCTTGCTAACTGAGTTTCCTTGAGTCCTGATCAAATTGCAGGCTGACTTGGCAAAAACAGAAGAAAGAGCCAGACACACAGCAGACACCGCTGCAGTGACATCACTGACAGAGCAAGATGCCACCAGTAAAAACAGTTCTTCAAATGCTGAGTCCTCCAAGCAGAACTGCCACGGTGGAGTTACAGACCAAGAACATCCTACCTCGTAATGGGCCACGCGCTGGGACTCGGAGATCAGCTGAGCACTGCACACCTTGCAGTAACTTTCAGTGAACAATTCTTGGTCGATGTCAGAGGATTTCATCTGTGTGTGACAGAGAGAAGAGACAAGGAGCACAGTCAGTTACAGAAAGCAGGCAGATGTGTCTGACAAGGCTCCTACAGAGCCAAGGCAACACTTGAGCTGAGCAGTTCTTGTCACCGTGAGGGAGTGAAACCAATGTTATGCAGGTGTAAATGTGACACACAGACGGTCCACCCACATCCCCAACCCCTCTTACTCAGAATCCCCAGGTTTATGCACCTACAGCCCGTGTAAGGTGGTCATTCCTCGCCCTGGGCAGTTCCTGGGCACTGCTGGGACCAGAGCGTGGCCCCTTTGCTGCTGCAGCAGGAGCAGTCGGACACAAGGGCCAGGAGTGCCCAGCAACACCCAATGCCACAGACACAGCAGAGGTTCCACAGCACAGCTGTCCTGCCCTGACATCCACAGGTGAGCTACTCATGAACAGCTGCTCCTCATCACCTTTCCTATCTAGAAACACCATGCACAGAACCAGCTGTGACAGAGATCGCTCATGCCTCAAAACATGCTTGACCATTTGTTATACAACAATAAAAGAGCTTTTAAAGACTTTTATAGAGAAGGCAAACAGCATCACAACCTGGAGGAAGGTGGTTTTAGGCTGGAAGAGCACTCTGTTGTATTTCTCAATTTAGATGTGGAAGAGAATTGTTTGGATGATTTACTGGGCTGTGCTGTTCTCCAGCAGCTGTTTAAATATTTATGTGTTCCCCAGAACTTTCTACGAGGACACTTGCACCTTTAAAACCAGCTTGCTGAGTGCTCTGATTCACAGGAACACATCGCTCCTCTGCTCACAGCCTCCTCCTTGTGCCACTGCAGGTATACAGATCTGAACTCACAATCAAGGGGTGTCAGGGAGGTTGAGGCTTAAAACAGACTGAACCCAAGCAGAGCCAGAAAGCAACAGAAGCAGCTACACAGAAAGAATATTTAAAGCCAACCCCTATGCAAACTAAGAGGGAAAAGAGAGGCTGGTGCCTTCTCATTAATGCCAAGATAAAATCTATTAATTCACAATCATAACAAACCTGAGCATAATGAAGACTGATAATACAGGGTTTATAGAGTTCATTCCACTGACTGGGAAGAAAAATAACATGGAAATGAGCAGGGGATGAGATCTCATTAGCAGACAAAGTCAGGTGCAGAAAGGGCTGGTCACAGCCAGGCTGTGCAGAGGAGCTGGAGGTGGTTATGCCAAATCCCCAGTCACCATCCCACAGTTATTGTGGTCCCTGCATATTTTATGAAAACAAGCAGCTGAGCTGACACCAGAGACTGCCAACCTGGAGAGACCAGCTGGCCCTGAGTTCCAGGAAAAGGTTTGCTCAGGTGTTCTGGTTTACCAGACAAAAACACTCATCTCAGAGCTCCTCTGCTGCTGTGCTTGCTCTTTCTTTGATTCTGCAAAGACATTTGCTTGTTTTCTCTTGCTATCTGCCTAGTTTTAATCCTCATTTACTCTGTCCAGAGAGATGTTGCATTGAGAAACTTTCAAAGGCACCAAAAGACCCTTTTAGGAATACAAGAAGTGTTGCAAAATTGCATCAAAGGCAAAACAAAGTGGGAGGAAGAAATCTCACTTAACTCCAACACACTGACACAAAGCAAACCAAAGAATCTCATTAAACCTCAATCCAGCAACCAAGCCAGAGACAGGTAACACCACCTCCATTTGCATGCAGCCTGCAATGCTAGTACAAACCCTCATTGCAAAAATCAGAGTAAATCAAAAGCTTCTCAGTATTAGTTCAGCATTCTGTGCTCTGATAACAGAGCCCAAGTCTATTTTCCTCAAATGGAATCGTCTGTCCTCCTTTATTGCAGCAGGGGCTGAACAGGCTTATCCAGGAGCTGGATCTCCAGCATTTTCTCTGAGCAGTAAGTTCTGATACAGGTGTGGGATGTGTTCCCCTCAAAATCACAGGTTCAGCACCAGGAGAACACGGTGGTTCTGCAGATGATGTGACTGCTGTGCACCATGATTCATGTGTAAATATTTGAGTTACCTAATAAATACCTCTCTGGAATGGGAGACCCTCACATAACCCACCCAGAGCACAGTTACACGTGACAAAAGTTCCCACTCTCCTGCCCTGCTCCCAAATCTGGGTGTATCTTCCCCACCAGCAGAACCTGCCTGGCATCACTTGAGCACCTCAGTGAGACACAGCTCCTGGCTGCCTCCATCCCTCTCTCTGCAGAGGACAGCCTGGCACCCCTTTGACCTCCCCAAGCAGCTCCTTGGGTCCCAGGGCTGGCCCCAAACTGCCCCACTCCCACAGAACCAGCAGTGGAAGGAGGGGGGACCCTTCTCTCCCAGGGAGCATCTCTCTTTGCTTGGATGCACAGGTGAGCAGCAGCAGGTCCTGCTTACCTGAGAGCTCCCCGTGCCCCCTGGAAGCACAGCAAGCCCAGGATTGCCAAAGTCTGCAGGAAGACAGGGTCCCCTTGTCATCAGAAATGTAACTGGGTGTCCTCATGCCTGGGATTCTGGCAGAGGGTTTCACTGTTGCTTTTTCCAGGCATTGCTTTCTCATGGTGATGAAAAGTACAGCAAGGCAGAGCAGAGAGGGATGGGGGATTAGGAAGAACAAAAGAACAAATGGAAGCAATACCTCCTTCATGCTTTTGCATGAATATATTAGGCTAAACTGCTATATGTAAGCTTGGCTACTTAAAATAATTAGAAAGCTGTGGTAACAATAACTGCTCCAGACAAAATGAAATTTTAACAAAAAATAATAGATTCACCTTAGCAAGGAAGATTTCCACACAAGCAATCCAATACCAGCACCCATTTACAGAAATCACCCTTGCAAAGTTGCCACTGAAACCAAGACAGCCCCAGAACAAGTTTAAATTCAAGACCAGCCATTGACTTAAGAAAATGGACAATTACCTGTCCCACAGAAATGCGAGAGAGGAGCAAAAGTCTCTTCCCCTCCTCAGCAGCTGCCAAAGAATGTCCAGCTAACACTCAGTGAAATGAATGCAATGAACATGCAGTGAAATGAATGTGTGAACATGCAGTGAAATGAATGCAGGAACATGCAGTGAAATGAATGCAATGAACACTCAGTGAAATGAATGCAGGAACTTGCAGTGAAATGAATGGGTGAACATGCAGTGAAATGAATGCAATGAACATAAATGAATGCATGAACATGCAGTGAAATGAATGCAGGAACATGCAGTGAAATGAATGGGTGAGCATGCAGTGAAATGAATGCAGGAACTTGCAGTGAAATGAATGCAATGAACACTCAGTGAAATGCATGCAATGAACACTCACTGAAATGAATGCAATGAACATGAAGTGAAATTAATGTGTGAACATGCAGTGAAATGAATGCAGGAACACTCAGTGAAATGAATGCAATGAACATGAAGTGAAATGAATGCAGTGAACATGCAGTGAAATGAATGCAATGAACACTCAGTGAAATGAATGCAATGAACACTCACTGAAATGAATGTGTGAACATGCAGTGAAATGAATGCAGGATCATGCAGTGAAATGAATGCAATGAACACTCAGTGAAATGCATGCAATGAACATGCAGTGAAATGAATGCAATGAACACTCAGTGAAAGGAATGCAATGAACACTCAGTGAAATGAATGCAATGAACACCCAGTGAAATGCATGCAATGAACACTCAGTAAAATGCTTGCAATGAACATGCAGTGAAATTAACGCAATGAACATGCAGTGAAATGAATGCCCCTCTCCACCATGCAGGTTTTAAAGCTGCCACTGTCCCCAGGGTGGCACCGGCTGGTCCTGCACACAGAGCTCAGGGAAGGCCCAGGTATTTCCCTGAGGATCTGCCCAGGAACCCTGTTACACACAAGAACCAAACATCTGCTTCCTGCAAAGGCTGGTGCAGAGATGCCACAGCAAGGCTGCTTCTCTGCATAGCTGCAAGGGCTCCCCTCTGTAGCAAGAGGCAGACTCCAGTCATGAAACCCTGGAAAAGAACACAGCTTTGTGCTGTGGGTGCCTGGCCTAAAACCAGCACTTCCTCCTCTCCAGAAAAGCTCCCTTTCCCATTTCTGTCTTGTCTCAGATACACTTTGCATTACCCTTCTGTGGGTTAATCCGAGCAGTGATTTATTAACTTCTTCTGCCTGCAAGTGTGATAAAGGGAGTTCATAAGCAATTAATATTTATGTATTTCTAATCACTTAATACCACTGTGACTCGCTCCCTGCCCACACATGCCTAACTACTCCAGGACTGACCAGCCCTCAGCTGATCTCACCTCACAGCCCATCTGTCAAAATGCAGCAGGGAAGGGAGGGGTTTCCCTGCCACCAGCACGTCCTGGGCTGTGAGGGACATTCAAGGGGCTGAGCAGGGTGGGATGTGTCCCTGTTCACTCTCAGAGAATTTTCTTGGTGAGAATTGAAGAACTAACATGGGGTTCATAACCTTGTCACCTGGACACAAACCATCATGCTGAGCAGAAGCACTTGGCCTGCACATTGAGGTAGAAATATCTGAAACTCCTAGTGTCCTCCTCCTCAGGTGGGGACGTGAGGGGCCTCTCCCAAAAATGACAATTGCTTTGTGTCCTACAGAGGGGTTTATTACGGCCTCCTGTGCCACTCTGCAGTGCCAAATTCCCTCCCTGCTCCAGATCCATGGCCTCTGCACACTCAGCTCAGCAGCTCCAGGAATGGCTCACTGTGTCACAGGAGACCTCTTCTGCAGCACCTTGTGCCATATGGTTGTGATTCTTCTCAGCAGTTTCAGTGACTGTAACAGCTCAATGAAAGATCAATTTCACCAGACTGATGCCAGGTTTTGGCAATGTCCAGAAAGGTGCTAACTAAGCTGCACTAAATTTTAGAGGATTGCAACCCACAACTGACATCAGAGACATATGCAAAGCCAAATTCCTTCCTAAGGAAATGCTTTGCACCAGCTGAATCCCTCCAGGTGGGGTCATGTGCTGAATGTGTCCCTGTCACACAGGAGAGTGGTGGAAGTGCCCTGGAATTCCTGCACACATTCATTTTTTTCTATTGCCCAATCGAGGAGAAGGAGTGCCATAGGAAACACAGGGTTCAGCAACTTGGTTTTCTCCAGTCAAGAAGAGAGAAAAAAAAAAAAGTGGTCTCTTAGCTGATTTACTCTTGAAGGCCTATAATCACTTTTTTCAAAATTAACAGCCTCCAAAATCTCCACACCAGAGCACAAGAGAAGCAGCAACTGAGCATGTGTACGAATGCCAAATGCAAACAAGAAGCCAAAAATTAAATGTCCTGATTTTTATGTTATGAATTATTTGTGACTTTTGCTGCTGTCACTCTCCTATGGATTAACATCTCGTGTAACACCTCCTGTTTTCGTCTGTTGTTAAATTTGTCTTGCAATAAAAAGAAAAAAAGCCTTTACTAATAATTAATGTGCTTTGAGCAACTCTGTCACTGCACTTACATTGAGGCATCTGAAGAAATGCAAAACTGCCTTTTGAAGTGCCTGATTTCCCAGCACGACAGGACAATGGCTGAGCCTGTTCCATGAGTGCAATTCTCCTCCTGCTTTTATTGCCTTGAGACAGTCTGGGTGCTGGAGGCCACAGCAGCCAGAAAAAAGGCTGGGATGGGGCAGCCCGGGGCAATTCTGGTCTGCTGGCTCTCCCTGGCAGCCACAGACAGGACAGGACAGCCCATCCCATGGTGATGACAGGATTCTGCAGGCCATCTGTGCTGGTGCAAGAGCCCAAATTCCCAGCCATGGGATCTGCAGCCTCAGCCTGTACCTGCACCTGAATTTCCTTCCTGTCCCTTCACAGTCCCAGAGAGGCAGAGCAGGGCCACATAACAGAGCCTAGACAATGCTGTGTCCCAGAGGTCATGGCAGTGTGTCCCTGCTCACAAAGAGCTCCCTACGAGCCACATCTCCAGAGGATGTGTGTGCTATTTTCAGTTTTTCCCATTCTCCTGCCAAATCAAAGATGTTCCACGTCCCTCCAGCTGTGCTGCACATCTGCCGTCTCTACCGTGCTTCACCTTCCCTGCAGTTCTTGTTTGGTTTGGGGTTTATCCCAACTCCCTCCATTCCCTAAATCCTCTACAGAGTCAATTTGCTTCACTTCTGCACTGAGCCTTTGATGCATTTGGACACGCTTTATCGGAGCCCTGAAAATCAGAACAAGATTGTGTGTGGCACGAGCTGGGGAGCAGGAGAGATCCTGCACGTGGCTGCTGCATGTGTCAGCACAGAGAGGAGAGGTTGTGGAGAACAACACGGGGGAGACAGAGCCTCAATACAGACGAGGCTCAGCCTCAGCACCCCAAATGCCTCATTTCACATTATTTCCTCCAGTGTAAGCAGGCAAGTTGCTCATTTGCTGGGGTTGACTTCTTGATAGAAGTGCCCAAGGGGGCCAGGCTGGATGGGCCTTGGAGAAACCTGGGATAGTAGAAGGTGTCCCTGCCCATGGCAGGGAATTGAACAAGGTGATTTTTAAGGTCTTTTCTAACCCAAAACATTCTGGGATTTTGTGTTTGCCAGGACTGAGAAAGATACAGTCACACAACAACAGTGCTCTCTCCATGGACGGAGATGGTGTTTTTGAAAAGAGCCTCTCAGCCTTCAAGCCACTGTGGGGAGGAAATTGCCAGGGATGTCTCACTGAATTCCCAAGACTCATGAGCTCTGGGCTAGGGGGAAAGCTGCCAGATGTTCCCATCTCCTCACCTAATCATCAAGGTACCATTTATATAAACAGAACCAAGCAAGGAAACAGCCTGATGAACACATCAGGAGAAGCAGTACTCTGTGGCAGAGAGAAGCCAGGAGAGACAGGCAATACCCTCCAGGCAGAACAACAGCAGGGCCACATCTCCAGGTGTGCCTGTGCAGCCCCCACCTGCACCATGGGCAGCACAGCACCCACCTGAGGGGAGGAGCAGAAGCAGGAGACTCGAGCTTGTGCGTGGCACTAAAATCCAGTCGGTGCCTTTTTGACCTACTGCCTGTTTGAAGAGGGAATAAAAGGCAAGCAACAGAAATTACAGGCACACAGAATCAGAGAGCAAAGGACAGATCTGGGCGTGCAGTGAGACAAGCCCTCCATGCCCCAAAGTGCCTCAGGGGACATGAGGGAAGGCCAGTGCCAAGTTCAGAGGGAGCCACGCTGCAGTTCTGCGACTGGCATCATTCCTTCCCTACAAATGCAAGTATCCCATTAAGCACATGAATTTTTCTAATTATTCACACTACATCATGTAGCAGGGTTTAATTGCAAACATGTGCTGATTTGAATAAAAATACATTTAAAAAAAGAGATTGATATATTTTGACTGTTTTAATACAGTTTGCAGGAACTCAAGGGAGAGCAATCAGATTTCGTGCCGCAGGGTATCGACTCTGTGTCCTGCACACTTCAAGGACAGGGCTCTGTCACTCACTCCAGCACGACCAGGTGGCACAGCTCAACCTTTAGCAGTGGGGTCAGCTCAGAAACCTCCTGAAATAAGCATTAGAACAGACCAGTGCAGGCTTTGCAGAGAGTACACTCGAGATAGAGGGGCTGCTGGAGTCAGATGCAGAGGGAGGCACTCGCTTGCATTAGGATGGGTAGCAAAAGGGGGACCTTGACCCAGGAACACGTTCCCCTTGACTAAACCCTGCCCTCCCCAGCCTGGGGAGGATGCCTGGTCCAGCACAGCCTGCTCTGAACCCCTCATGCCTTCTCCTGCTCACCTCCACATGCCGGTGCTCTCCCTCCATACCTCCTGGGATGTGTTTTTGGCAGCTCTGGGTGCCCCCAGCCGTGCCAGCCCCTGGGGCCCCGGGCTCCCTGGGGACCCTGCCAGGCGTCAGGGCGTCGCGGGGCGAGCGCGGTGCCTGGCGGGCTCACACGCCACAGCCAGGGTTACCATGTGATGCTCACGGTTGCCATGGAAACGGTGGCTTCTCACAAAAAGACACATAAATAGTCTCGGCACTCGCCGAGCGTGGGTGCAGCCAGGCTAGGGCACCCCGGTAGCCGGGTCAGTGCTGGCCAGCCAGGCCCAGCACTCAGCCAGGGTTCCTGCACAGCCCTGCAGTCTCTGCCAGGAACACACACACACTTTTTCAGATAAGCAGGACCTACTTTTGCCAGTGGCTCCCTAATAAGGCACAGAATGGCAGGAAGTGAGGCAAGCTGAATCCCATGCCGGCAGCCCATTGCCTCTGGTACTTTGCATAATCAGGGCTTGTCAGTCCCCATCAGCTTCAGCTCAGAAACCCAAGAGGAAAAGCCATGTAAGGTGGCAACAGCCTTAGAAGAAGCCTCCAGAGAACAAATCTGTCCATCGCTGATGGGGGATTATTTTAATTCTGGATCCCTGATAAAAGCCTGCATGCTTGCCTGGCTTGCTAAGCTAAAGCACCTCTTCCCAAAACCACAATCAGCCTCAGCAGCACTAACCCCAGATCAGTTCCCTGTCACTGCTGACAGCACTAAATGCTCCCTGCCCAGCAGACGATAACCAAGTCAGAGAGAGCAGAGGCAGAGATGCTCCAGGTTATCCATGAGTTTCCAGCCTCGGTGGAGCAGGTGGGCTGAGCTCCTCTCCACTCCCTTGGATGGCTCCTCTCCCACCCTGTGTTGCCAGCCAGAGATGACTCACCGAGTGCCACCTGGTGAGGATTTACAGGAGCTCGGGTGCCACCAAGGCAGCTCTGGCCAGGAACCTTCCCTGCCTGCGGTGACTGATGGACTCTGCTCCCTTCAGCCACAGCTCCCTGCCAGAGCAGAGCTTCTTGTCATCAATGAAATGATTTAGAAACAAGATACCAGGAATGCAAATGTTTCCAGAGTCCCCCAGTTAGCACAGAGCAGCTAAACCTCTGGCCTCATTAAACTGCACATCCAAATTCCACATCCTCTAAAGGGTATCGGCAGATTTCATTAAACTCCTTCTTATTATCATGTAATCTGTCAATTAGCTTTGTGAGCACCAGCAAACAAGGAGCTTTATCTTAACATAAAACATTTACATCCTTCCTACAGCACTTTCTTTATCTTTGCCCATCTTTGATTTAAAAAAAGAAAAAAAACTCCTTTTGTTTGCATTTGCTCCCTTCTAAGAAGCAGGAGCATCTCCCACTCTCAGCCATATTAAGCAGAACCATGCTGGACTTTTAAGTTTTGTGTCAGACCTGTCTTCCTTGGGCTTGGGAGCATCTCAGCAAGTCACTTGGATAATCCATGTTTCATTTTCTCCTCTGGAAAAAAACACCATTCTGTCCCTTACCAACAGATGAGCAATGAGAAATGGTTCATCAATGCCCACTGCAGGGCTCCAGCCCCGTGTGCCAAAGGGTCTCCAGAAATGCAAATTGTTCTGTTTTTGTGAGAAATTGAACTGCCACTGCACAAGGGCTGGAGCTGGGCACGCCAGGGCAGCACTGGCTGCTCCTTTCAGAAACCAGCTCTGACTCACAGGTTTGGAAAGGTCTCCCTTTCCCAGAGTCTGGGGACTCCAATTCCTACAGTATTTATTAGGCATCCCCTGTGGTACTCAGAAGCAACAGAAAGGCATTAAAACAAGTTAATGTGTTTCATACACCATCAGTTTTCCAAGTGGAGTTTGTAGGTTATCCTGCACCCGTGGCTGTCAGCCTTACAGTCTGGCTAGGAAGAAAAAGGGCTCAAAAATGCTCCTTCTATGTTCTGCAAAGCCAAAAACATCCTGGCTGCTTTGTAAGGTCCTGTCTAACCCACTGTTGGAGCAGAGCACTATGAACTGGCTCCTCACATCCCTCTGTGTCGCCCTGATTTTCTCAAGTTTTCTAAGCCTTCTGATGTTTGCATTCTTTGTATAAACTTTCTTATGTACTTTATGTAAATAACTTATTGTTTTTCATTCTTTTATGGGGGAAGGGCAACCTGATGGACTGTTGGGTTGCCCAGTGACACCTCTGCCTTCAATACCCTGTTCCCAGATGTGGGGATCTGCTGGGACCCCCCAGCCTGGCACCTCCTCAAAAGGCACAACAAGCTGAAAGTGCTCTAAAGGCTTCTGATAATTAAACAGAGAAAATAACAGGTCCCCACACTCTGTGTGACTCCTGCCCCTGCCAGGCTACCAGGAACTACAACTGCGTGCTTGAAAATTAGATGGATTAATTATTGCCACAATTAGTAGCGTTGTGAATCATCTCTGGTGGCAGGAAATAATATTGTCATAAACTTGTCTAATTGCTCAGTATTTCCAAATGAGCAGTTGAATCCGCAGTTATCATCTTGATGCTTTCACTAGTGACACTGTAGGACGGAAAACACAGAATTGATTAATTTGTTTTCATTTTAAGTCAAACAAAACTCTGGCTTCCCTCCGCCACGTGCTGTCACTGAAGCCAAGACTGAAGCTTGGAGGTGGCAAGCACAGACAGTGGAAGGCACCAGCAGCATCCTGAGATGCAGGGTTACAGCTGAGCAGGGGAACTGCCAGCCTGAGCACCCTGCTCACCACAACAGCTTCTGCCTCTAACACAATCAGCTCACATGTGCTTACTGTGTATCAAATGATAGAGGGGCTTGCACAGCATTCTGCACAACAGCAGGTTTAACCAGCTAATTTATGGTTTCAAATGCAGTGGGTGTTCAATTCCATCCCGTTCCTGGGGGTTTCTGACAAGCCACTCCAGGTGCTGCAGATCCAGCACTCCCAGCTTTTCCCATTTTCTGGGTGAATTTTGAAAGCAGAGCATGTCTCACCTTCACAGCTCGCTGCTGGGTGTCATGTCTCTGGCTGCATCCTTCAAGACAGCTTTAAATACCAACATCTCACTTCACCACCAGGTCCACCCACTGTTTTTAAGTGGCTGGATCAAATTTAGGAGCAGTTTTGAGTTCACAGTGCAGTTCCCCATGTCTCCTCATGGTTTGTGTCACTTTCTGAGAGCTGTGGGTGCAGCTCCACCACACCCAGCTCAGGGCAGTGGGAACCTTGCTCAGGTGCCCTTTGTGACACACACAAATAACATGTATGTGATATGTAAGCAAGTAGAGCAAAGCAGGAGACAAGTGACAGGTCTAGGGCCTCAGGTGCTGAGGATGATAAACTGGAAAGGTTTATTTATACTCTCCCACCTTCAGGATTTGTTTCACCAAAAAAGACGCATTGGCAAAAAGCAGGTCTAAGCTTAACTATACCTTCTACACCATTTCCCCTTAAAAAAGGCAAAGTAAATATATTTCTGCTTCAGAATTAAGAGCAGCAATATTCTTCTCCCCTATTGCTTTCTCTATGAAGCTCCTGAAAACCCTTTTTGAAGCTTCCCAAATTCATTTCCAGACCCGCTCCCCGCTGTGCTCAGGAGAAATGGATTAAACAAGCCTTTTGAAGAGCAGCTGCCCCTAAGCTGCTCTGGGGACAGCTCAGCTCAGCTTTTTCCATGTCTCCTGGAAGCAGGACAGACACCAAAACTCCCAGGACCAAACCTGCATGTGTAGGCAAAATGCTGCCAGTGGGTGAGTGCTGCACCCAAGGTTTGAGTCCCAGGGCTGACAAAGTCACCCAGGCCCCTGACAGCACAATAAAGGCCTAAAACCTGTCAGGCATTGCACAACAGGCAAGTTTTGATATTGCAAATATTCATCTCCAGCCATTTCTAGTTAATGAAACAGAGCAAACTGTCGAGGAAAATGGGAACATTACAGTAAAAACAACAACAAATTAAACTCTAATGCAATTAGAGAGTAATTAGGGATCTATCCTCTGGGAGCATTTTGGAACTCTGGGTCTTTCTCAAAATCTGATCCCTGTGCAACTTTATTCCTTTCTAGTTAATAAGGAAGAAGTGAGTGGCACGGCTCCCCCTGGTTCCCTGCAAAAAGCCATCTTCTGCTCTGCAGGAGCAGGAGGTGCTGGCAGGTAAAGCATTCACACCTCCAGGCTGAGGAAAACGCAGGTGTCAGCAGAACAGGGTGCAAAGGGAGAACACAAACCACAGCCTGTGCCTGCTGCAAGGTGACCAGAAACACAAAGACCCAAATGCTCTTGTGCACGAGCCAGGCTGAGCAGGCACAAGCTGACAGCAGAGCATAAGCCACCTTGGAAAACCCTTTGTTTTCCTGTGCACAGCTCTGATACAAGCCACAGCCCAGAAAAATACGAATTTAATACCTCTTGAGTTTTTTAATGTAGTCACAAATGTACTCCTATATACACCTTAACTAAACCTCTCCAGCTTGCTGCAGGACAGAGCAGGGCAGCCCTTGGGCATCAGTCCCTGCAGTGCCCTGGGCAGGGCACAGGGAGCCCTCAGCACCCACAGGTGCCCCAAACCTGCCCACTGCCTGGATTGCCCTCCTGACACCCCAGAGGGCAGGGGATGTGGAGTGTGGTACCAACAAAGAATCCAGGAAATCACAGGAGAACCGAAATGAAGAGGCTGGGATGCACTGTCCAGTTCAGCCATTTCTCCATCCAGGCTCACCCACTCGGTCCCTGAGGGTGACAGCAAAGCCTGGAGCTGTCAAACCTTCCTCTGGGGGATGCAGACACAGTGAGCACTCCCTTCAGAGGGTGAGGTGGTAGGGCATGAAGAAAAGCTTTCTCTCCATCCCCTGAGGCTGCTGCTATTCCTGGGGGCAGCCCCGTGTGCATTTCACAGCTCCAGTACTTCTCAGCAAGGGCTGTTTTTCGTGCTTTGAAAGGAGTAATAAAGCCATGTCCTGCCATATGTCCTGCTACTTGCCCAGCAGGTGTCAGGGAGGTAACCCCCTCTGTGTTCAGCAGAGGAAGGCATCTGTGCAAGGAAGGGAGGTGGGAACCTTGACCTCCAACTGTTTCTGCACCTAAATCTGCCCCTGGGACACCCACAGCCCCATTCTGGCCTAGAAATTGGCCCAGTTCTGATCTCTCAAACCAGTTCTGGATCTCAAGTCACACCTCTTTCCTTGGGAGCTTAACCCAGATAAAGTGAGAACCCCAGATCTGAAAGTGCCTGGGGCACCAGTGCAAGGACCAGCCCCAGGACGCCACAGCCATTTCCAAACCCCTGTGAAGAGCCCACCTAATCGTGAAAGAACACCTTGGAAAAGGTGTATGAATGGAACAGGGGATGATTAAATGGAATGAAATGAATGGAAAAGGGTATGATTAGAGACCCACGAGTCTCAAAAACATGCCAACTTTTGGTCAAAAGTTGCTTCTTGCAAAGGAATAATTCTCACTATTGCTGTCTGCCCTTAACCCCTGGCATGAGGGTTGTTGGTTGGGGATCTTTCCTCCCTCCCTGCAGGAAGGGATTACAAATCCACCACCAGACCAGGCATCAGCATTCCCAGGTAAATCCCCAGCAAAGGGGGAGAGAGAGGTGGTGCAGGAGCCATAAATCCCCAGAGAGGGGAAGCCAGCTGCTCACTGTGAGCAAGGTGCTCAGTCAGCAAGGACCAAATGGCTGCACCTCTTCCTCTGCACACTGAAAGCAGAAAATAAAACAAATCCAGGCAAACATCAGCAAAACAACTCCTTACACAGACACTTTTCAAGAGGGGGGCAGTCAGCAATGCTGTGGATAGCTGGGGAGGCCTCTCAGGGTGCAGCACACCTGGAAAAGTGAAAGGCAGCAGCACTGCACCTCCTTTGTGCTGTCCAGGGCAGGAGAAGGCAGAAAAGCCCGAGGGAGGAAGGCTGGATGCAGAAGAAAAGTTAAGACTGAGCAACTCAGAGGCAAGGAAAAGGACTTCTGAAACACCCCAGCCAGTCAGGCACATGCAGAACCATGGTGCAATGTATGGACTAGGTTCAATTATTTGGAAAGACTCAGAAGTGACTAAGAATGGTCAGATAAAATGAATTGTGAGGACTGAAATCACCTCAAATTTTGGAACTGTCCCACCCAGGATGTGGCCCAAAGGCAGGATCCTCCCCAGGGACAGGGATGCAGGAGGGGCTGGTACAGGAACACTTACATCAGGAGGTTTATAACCTACAGGTCTACACTACTCAGGGAGCAATAAAGGATTCCCAACCTCCTGATTCTGATAAAATCAAGGGGAACACCCATTTGTACTCTAGAAAGCTCCTGTGCTGCCTTCCCTTCCTGTCCCTTCCTACAGTAGATGAGTCACTGTCTAGAACCTTTACCAAAACACCTCTTATTGTCAGGTCCCTGCTACTCCTTGCCCCACAGCACAGTGCAGTGAGTGTCAGGAGATGCTCCAGGTCACCATCCCCTCCCTGTGGAATGAGGAGGGACCCAAAGCCGAACCCCCTCTGCCCAGCGTCCTCCTCTCTGAGCTGCTCCTGCCCAAGAGCATCCCCCTGCTCACCTCTCCCCTGCCGGGGCCGCTGGTTGTGTTTTGCAGAGGGACTGCACGTGCTCCGGTAAGAGCAAACAGCACATCCTCCCGCACAAAACGCAAACTGATGATTTTCAACTCAACGCTCCGCAAATCTTGTTCTTCAGCAAATGCCACACGCTCAGGCCACTTCAGCATCACGGGAGGTTAAAAGGAACGCGTGGCTGTCCCAAGGACAGCCGCCCAAGCATGATTAGCGTCAGGAGCTAGGCGGGCACTGCCCAAGTCCGGTGTCAGAGTGGGCTATAGGAATATAAGTGAGACACACGAAGCGCTGGCGGTTCAGAGGGCTCAGGGGGCAGCTGCCAGAGACCCTTCGCACAGCCCGAACCGGGTGTCATTCCGCTCGCGCTGTGTCAGGGACAGCTCTGCCTGGGCTCTGACCTCCGCACGGCCCCAGTGCAACACGTGGGGCCAAGGCAGCTCCTCAGGGCCCGATCCCCTCCGCCGGCCGAGCAGCCGCTGCGGCCGCCCAGCGCTGTCCCCAGGGACGGCGGCCCCGGCCCGCGGCCTCCCTGCAGCTCTCCAAGCCCTGCTGGCTTCGGAACTTCTCCAAACTTCCCAAACAACGCAGAGAACGGGCTTGTTTTCCTGCAGCTACACACACCCACGCTCGCACCCCGCCAGCCCCGGGAGCTGCGGTTCGCCCGGCGGGCCATGGGGCCGCCCGTGCGGAGCTCATCCCGGCAGAGCATCCCGAACCGCATCACCCACCCGCACAGGGGCCGGCGGCTTCCCCAGGGTCCCGCACCCAGAGGCCTGGCCGCGCCTCACAGGTGGATGCAGCATCCCCGAAAACTCCGCTGGGAAAACACCCCAGGGCTCGGCGCGGGTCTGGAGCGCTCGCAGGGCACGGTGCGCCGGTCACCGCCGTGGGTCCGGGGTGGCACGGGGGCAGAGCCGCCCGCTCCCCGACGGGTCGAAGCCGCATTCCGGCTCCATCCGCAACAGCGCTGGCATCGCCCGAACCGCCCCGGCGGTCAGTCCCAGGCGGTACCGGACCGCCTCCCACCGCCCGCACCGACACCGCTGCGAACGGACTCCGCTCCCTCTGCAAACTTTCCTCCAACTCCCATCAACAGATCCCCGCAGCCACCCCCGCGCCGCCCCGGCGGGTCGGTGCCCGGTACCTTCGGGTCCGGCCGGTGCCTCCGGGGCCGATGGCCAGCGACTCCAGGGCCGGTGCCTCGGGCGCAGC
>WBNO01018395.1:96528-120977 GCA_013400575.1 Peucedramus taeniatus
GAAAGCAGAGATGGGGGGAAAGCAGAGCTGGGGAGGGAAAGCAGAACTAGGGAGAGAAAGCAGAGATGGGGGGGAAGCAGAGATGGGGAGGGAAAGCAGAACTAGGGAGAGAAAGCAGAGCTGGGGGGGAAAGCAGAGCTGGAGAGGGAAAGCAGAACTAGGGAGAGAAAGCAGAGCTGGGGGGGAAAGCAGAGCTGGGGAGGGAAAGCAGAGCTCTGCACTGCAGGGCTCATATGGGCTCACCAGGGAAACAAAGTGGCCTCTGGGCCTGCAAAAGGTGCCCAGCCCGTTTTGCCTCCTGCCCGCTGCCCTGCAGAAGCCAGGGGATGGAGGCAAGGCAGAGGGACAGAGCTGTGTGTGCCCATCAGGCCTTCTCCCTGCTTCTCCCTTGCCCAAACAGCTTCAAAATCCACAAGAGTGAACTGCAGAACCCTGGGCACTTCTAATGCTGCAGAAGGGAAAGAGAGCATTTCCTGCAAGTGTTTCTTGTTCCCTGGGCCAAACCTAGACCTGGCACGAGTCAAAGCAGTGACCAGAGGAGCTGATGAGGGTGAGCCTCCCATGCTGACACCCTGAGCATAACTCCTGCCCAACCCAGTGGGGACACCAGGGGACACTCTGTCAGTCTCTCAGAAGCTCGTGGTGCCAATCTGCAGGAGCAGGTGAGGTACCACATAGCGAGGGTAATTAAAACCAACTGCAAGGAAATGTCTGGAGACAGCAGCAAACTGTCAGGCTCAGGATAAGTACTGTCTCCTGCAGCATGCACACGAGATAGCTGTAACTCTGGGAGGGCCCTGCGGAGGTCATTTCCAAGGAATGGATACGGAGGAGATTTTTCTATTAACCCTTTGTTTGTCTTGGCATTGCAGTTCAAATCCTAACAGTTGCTGTTGCTGCCCCACTTAGAAGTTCAGCTGCTAAACAACACTGCCAAGCTCTCCCCTCACTCAAAGATCCCCGGGGATTACACCCACAGACACCCCTTGATGTGCTGTAGGGCACATCTCCACCCTCGAGGGACAATTGTGGATGCCCCATTATTGGAAGTGTTCCAGGTCAGGCCAGACTGGATTATGAGCAACCTGATCTAGCAGCAGATGTCCCTGGCCACGGCAGGTTGCTGGAACTGGATGGTCTTTAGGGCTCCTCTCAACCCAGACTGCTCTGGGATCCTGTGACCGTTCGCTTCTGTTGAGAAGCCGCGGAGGGTTCGGGTCGGGAGAGAAGCGAAGGCGGCTGCAGAGCTGGAGCAGGACAGCCCCGAGGGGCGGGGGGCAGCGCGGGGCTCCCGCGGGAGCTCTCGGGGTCCGGCCCGCTGCCCTCCGTCACCGTGAGGTGGCACCCGCCGCTCGGGCATCGCCCCGGCCCCTCGGGCATCAACCCGGCCCCTCGGGCATCGCCCCTCGGGCATCGCCCCGGCCCCTCGGGCATCGCCACTCGTGCATCACCCCGGTCTCGGCCCCTAGGGTATCGCCGCTCGGACATGGCCCCGGCCCCTCGGGCATCGCTCCGACCCCTCGGGTATCGCCGCTCGGGCATCGCCCCGGCTCCTCGGGCATCTCCTCGGCCCCGCGGGCATCGCCCCGGTCTCGGCCCCTCGGGTATCGCCCCTCGGACATTGCCCCGGCCCCCGCGGGCATCGCCGCTCGGGCATCGCCACTCTGGCATCACCCCGAGGCTTAGCTGAACGCCCCTCGGGCATCGCCCCTCGGACATCATCCCGGCCCCTCGGGCATCGCCCCCCGCTCTCCCCAAAGCCCAAACTGCGGCTCCCGGGCCCGCCGGTGCTGTCTCAGCCGAGCCTCCGCTGCAGCCCCGGGAGCTCCGAGCCGGACGCGCTGTCCCACGCGGAGCCCCCCCAGTGCCTTTGTTCATTGTTCCTCTGCTTACAGCCAGCCGGGAGCGGCGTGTTCTGGCTCCTGGATGGGCTCTTCAGGAGAGGAACCGCATAAAGCTCTGCTCAAAGCTCCTCTCTGCTCTGCTGGAGTCTCCATTGACGCCCCAGCCCTTGAACTGAATCTCTCTCTACGTTTTTGTCTGACACAGAAATGCCACGTACACACAGCCCAGTGTCCCATCCTCCTGAAAGCCACCTGGCTGATTGTGCAGGGAGCATCCCAGCATCTGCAGGGACTCTGTGGGGTGGAAGAGCCATCAGAGGACACCATGACATGAGAGACAGGGCCTGACAGGAACTATCCCCTCCTCATTCATTGCAGCTAATAAGAACAACCCTTGGCCAGCACAAATTCTTTCATATTCACTCACAACATCTATTTATAATATCAACAAAACCACAGGACATAACAGCCTCAGCAAGCTCAAAAGCTTCCAAGAGCTGGAGACAGAGGAGGGTTTCCATCAGCAGCAATTCCCCAGCAAAGGCAAGAGAGCTTTGTGGCTCAGGCTGTGGGTGGAGGCACAGGAGCCCTGGCTCAGCCCCACCACCGTGGTGGCCCCAGCTGTGCTGGGCCATGAAGATTGCACAGGGCATGGCCCTGGCACAGGGACACGGCTCTGGTGTCTGCAGTCAGTGGCCATGCTGGCCAGGAGGGAGCCAGGGTACTGCCCAGGTGAAACACAACCCAACTCAGTCCTCACCAGGGCCTCCTTGGTTTGTTTCTACTGGATACTGCACCAACAGCTTTTCCCTGTCTCCCTTCCCCATCACTTTTCTTCTTTACAAATCAAGTGGAAATAATTTAAAAATATCTCTTTCTCCCTGAAGCCAGAGGTCCCTGACTGATGTCTGGGTTAGAAGCAGCTCCTGTAACTGCCAGACCCTGTGGAGCACCCAAATCTTTTCAAGAATCCTACCAAAACCAGGACACATAAAAGCCAGTTTAGTTACAGAAATGAATGCTTCCTTGGGATCCCTGAGCCCAGACACAACCAAGTTCCTTGAGGGCTTTAGGCCTGGCAGGACTCCTTTCCTGCACTTCACATTTTTGAATAATCATATCCCATTGTTTTGTTACATCCACAGATTTTCGGTGTCTGCTGGAGCCACGAGTGTTCACTGCAGCTTCTCCTACAGCTTTGCAGCACTCACTGACTTCCCAAGCCCAGCAGCCTGAATCCCATCACAGCTGGGCTTTGTCAGCAGATGACAAAGTAGGCACACAGCCCTGGTGGCTGAGGAGTGAGGGAGCTGCAGGGCTGCTCCAGTGGCCCGTGCCCTGGAGCTGCTGGAAGCCCAACCCTTCTCCTCCTTGTACACACAGCCCAAGTTGTGGCAGCTCTCCTTGACCCTGGGTACCTCTCAGTCTGTGTTGCAGGGCAGCAGAGTTGAGCTGGCCCAAAACCACATTTCTTAGCCCCCAAATGCATTTGGGATCATCCAGGGGGTGCTGCTGGCACAGAGCTGGGTGGTTTGGCAGACATAGCTCTAAAGAAAAAGAGGGGGGAAAAAAACTGGAGGAAAAATGTCCCCTCTAGCCCTCTTGTTGAATTAAACCACATGTATATTTTTAAAATACAGCGGAAAGGAACAACTCTCCAGCACATGTTCAAGAGCAGAGTCTTATTTCAGAGATTTCAAAAAATTAGTGGCTGAAAGCTGAAACAATATCGCCCTTAGACGGGGACATTTGGAAGTGATTAACGAGCCTGAACTCATGCGTTCAAAATAAAAAGTTACTACCTCACGCTGGTAACAACTGTCAGCTACTAAAAAACTGGGGAGAGGGGAAGAAATCAAACTCAATCCTGCATAGTCCAATGCTCCAAATCAGCAGGAGGTGACTAGCAGGCCCACCAGCCTGCACCTTCCCTGGGTGCATCACCTGCAGACCTCAGATGGAGACTGCCAGCCCAGGGCAGAGTTCAGAGCACTCTGGGGGGCTCTGGGAGATTCTCCTGTGCCTCTGTGGCCAGCAGCACCCCCAGAACTGCAACAAGGTGCAAAGTCCAGAGCTCTTGGGATGTTTTCCCACTGTATGACCAAGATGGGTGAATTCCCACCAGAGCAGGTGACAGGGGACTACCAGTGACCCACCAGTGCCATCCCACAGGGCTTCTCCTCCCACTCCTGGTGCTGCTGGAGGAGAGCTGATGGACAGAGACAATGGGGAGACCCTGCAGTTTGGGAACACCTCCAGATACATCCAGACCCTGCTTGCAAACCAAGCTCAAGCTGCAGGTCCACACTGGCAGCCTGGTCCCCAGCCATGGGGATATCTGGGGAGCTGCACACCAGGGGAGCACTGGGGACATGGCTCTGTCTCTTCTCCACTGAGGAGCTCCAGAGGCAAGAGCCAGCCCACCCAACAAAATGTGCTACCCAAATGGAGGTGGCTGTGGGCATCGTGAGACACTCAACCCACACTGGGGGCACCTGGATGTGGAGACCCTGCAGATGCACCAGGGAAGGTGGGCTGCCCTCAGTGGGATGCTACAGCTCATCCCAGCAGGACAGGGCTTAGCTGGGAGCTGTAAAGAAACAAACCTCTCCACATCTCATGTCTGAGAACCTAAAGATGAATAGTTCAAATTTACTTCAGTAAAGTGAAATGCTGGTAACACATCAAACATCTGGGGGCTTAAAATTAAACCAGACTGTCCCTCCTCTGCAAGGAACAAGCACATCCTCAGGCTGGGTAGCCAGCAGCCCCTGGCACACACAGCTGGGCCCAGGGCTGCACAGACAACAGGAGCCCAAGCAGAACTGCTGCTGTCCTGTTGTGGGACACGGCCTTGGACACTGCTTCCCTGGCCGTGTGCTTTCTCCTTGTCTCAACAAAGATTTGGCCATTCAAGCTGCCCCCAGAAATTCATGGCATTTTAGAAATGAGCCCAGAATTTTCCCCACCCTTATTTCTTTGTTTTGTTCTCAAGTCTGTCTGAATCCCATGCTGCTTCTCTGGATTTCCCTGGGCTGGAGGATGGTCAGGGCTGGGGGCAGCATGTGAACACTTCACACACTCCTGTGCGGGCAGTGCCATCAGCCCAGGAGATGTTTCCCATCCCCAGAGCAGATCAGTCGTGGTGGCACAACAATGCCAAACCTTAGTGACCTTGTGACAAGGGAGAGCATCTCCATATCAGCAAGGAGAGCAGCTGACAGAAGCTGGAGCTCATGGCCTCTCTGGACAATGGGCATCTGCCCGCCTTCACTGGGGAAACGTCTGTCTCTGCACTTCTCAGCCTCTCCCCAGAGGTGAAGCTCCACATCCAAGCACAGAAATGCACAGCAGGGAACAGGAATTGGTGCTGATGAACCAAAGAGCACAGAAAGTTCCCAGAGCCAGGGATGGTGTCCCTGTGAATCTGCCAAAGCTGAAGCATCAGGATCAGGCTTAGCTGAAAGGCACTGAATGCAATTCCAACTGCTCTTGGGAGAATTCCTGAGCACAGATCATGATTGTGATTATTTTCTTGTTTCTTTAATGATATTCAACATGCTCTAAGACCCTTAATCACAGAGGAAATGACAGCAGACTCTCAGAGGGCTGACAAATGGGGCTGAGCACATGAAGAATAGCCACGCTGACAGAGTGCCCTGCCAGGAGCAGCTCCAAGGGCAAATGGAGGGATTGGGGCAGGGAGCAGCCCCCTCTCCATGCTCCAGGCAGGAGGCTCCCACCCAGCTGGAAGGAACAGGGTGCAGGGAGAGCCTCCTCCAGCCCACTGGGCAACCCCTCCTGTGAGCACAAACCTGTGCCAGGGTTTCCCCAGGCCCACGAGCTGCAGTCCCTGGGCACACACAGGCAGGGTGGGAGCACCTCCATTGCTGTGTGTCTCTGGTCCAGGCAGGCAGCCACCACTGCCAACAGGTTATTCTGGGATGGGGGAAAGTGAGAACAGAGGGGTTTGGACCCAAGGCTGTTCCTGCAGCCACTGGGAGTGTGCAATTTCTGCAGGGACAGGGGCTCCCCACCAGCTCAGGATGTGCCAGTGCACAAGAGATCTTCTGCAGCCACTTGCCCCATCCAAGAGATTCCAATGCTTTGGGCACAGTTTTCCTGTTTCAGATCGTGCTGCAAAGACAAGAGCAAATAATTTCCAAAATGATTTGCCTCTGTGGGCATGTGGCAGAGGGCAGCCAAGGACCAGCAGCAGAGCCCACTCCCTGCCCAGACTGGCCCCTGCCTGCTCAGAGCCTTTTGCATGGGGCAACCCAGGACTCACTCTTCATGTGCAGAGAGCACAAGCATTCTTCCCTTGATATCAACCTCATGTTTTATCCTATGATTTTGTAAAATAAAAGGTGAAATTTTTAAATGAAACATATTCCTTTCTTTGACACCAGGAATTATGAATTGATAAAGATTTCCCATTACCTTATAAAATCTACCAGGCCAATCCTTCAGCAAGGCCATGCCCATAATTGCAAGCAGATGTCTTTCTCTGCTGACACGTTAAATGGAAGCAGAAAGACCCGCTGCTATCTCCCATCAACAATTTGCACTTAAGCAGAGAACAGATTTTCACAGAGCAGGGCTGCTGGAGGAGGAGGAGGAGGAGGGGGATTAGGTTCCTGCAGCCCAGGCATCTCAGCATTACAGCAAAACAAGGCAGCTCAGGAAAACAATGAACTCTAAACAGCCCCTAATTCCAAAGTAACCAAAAGCTTTTGTGCAGGAAAATGAATTTGTGAAACTAATACTGCCAGGGCTCATGGAGAGCACAGGGGATGATGATGAACCAGCTGACAAGAAGCCACCTCAGCTCCCACAGACCCTGCCTGGGCTGCAATGGCTTTTGAGGTCTGTGTTAGCACAGGGCTGTCCTGTCCTGCAGAGCACAGGGGCTGGAATGATCAATACAAGTGGAAGTGACAGGGTGTTTAGCAAACATTAAACCCAGGAAGCTTAAAAGGTCTTCCAGGATTATTAAATAAACATTTAGGATGAATGAAAGACTATGAAATGGTGAAGAAATTGCAAACACTCTGGAGCAGGCAGTTGGGGCTGCACAGATTCAGCTGAGAGGACAGTGTTCAATCATTTATGGAGGGTCACACACAGTCATGCTTCAGCTCTTGGCAAGTGTTAATTCAGGAGAAGGACTTTGATAAAAATTTAGCCTGATACCAACATTTTATTAAACTCCATTTAACATACAAATCTGAACATGCCAGCCAGCACCATCAGTTTGGCCAGGCCAATGCTGCCATCACTGTTCCACAAGCCCTGCAAGATGACACATGGCCTCACACACGTTAAATTACCTCAGAGCTTCCACAAATAGCTCAATCTTCTCCAAATCCCTATTTTCCCTGGCTGTACAGCAACTGGGGAGGCTGTCTGGGCTGGGTGTGCTCACCCCCCTTGAGGATGACCAATCTAAAGATGTCACATCTGTCTCAAGGGGCTGCAGTTTGTTATTTTCAGGGTTTAATGTACACTATACAGGAGAGGCTGCACACATGCTCATCAGCCTGATCTCCTCATTTCCTTCCAAGTAACAGCAGAGATAACACCCCACCATCCTCCTGGGGCCATAATTTATTCATATACAATGCCACACCTCCCAATAAATTAGCTTCTCAGCCACATCAGTAACTCAAGAGTTTGGAGAAAGATTGAGGCAGTGAATTGCCAACAGCACAGTGGGCCCCAGCCTGAGCTAAAGAAAAAGAACAGCTTTGGTGGCAGCCCCATGGAACTGTTCCTGCACCTCAGAGCAAGAGCAGAGAGCTGGATCCCAAAGAATGCTGTGCTGACTGCATCAGGTGTGGATCCTTCCAGCCATGTCCTGCTCCCTCCTCCTCTCCACAGAATGGCCTGGCAAGTATCTGCCGGTTGTCTCAAAAGGAAAAACCTTTCAGACAGCAGTGAATTCCCCACCCTAGCACACTTCTTCAGAAAAGAGGGACTGTTTGCTGACTGCTTGTGGCTCTTGGGATTTTGGCAGGCTGTGAGAGGAGCCTGCTGTGCTGCAGCGTGCCCGTGCCCTCACACTGGCAAGTGGAGACAGATCCATCACTCTGCTGAGCAGGGAGGAGACAGAGCCAGGGCTCCCCCGCTGCTGGCGGGCACTGGCAGACTCTCTGCCAAAACCAGGGGCACAGCAGACCCTGCTCCAGCCATGCAGGCAACATTCTCGTGGCTGCCCCAGAGGAGATTCCAGCCTCTGATGGGAAGTCCTTGAAACAAAGCCCTCATTTGTTCCAAGGCTGGGAGGCCACCCTGACAGGTTGACCCACACTCCCTCCCCTCCCTCAAGGCTCTCCAGGATGGGGCTTTGCTTTGGGAAGCCGTGTGCTGCAGAGCTACCAAACCCTGCATTGTGGGTCTGTCTGCAGTGAGAAGCTCCCAGGAGCAGAGGAGCTGCCAGCTTGTCCCACTCCCCTTCCAAGGGAGACATCCAAGCATGGCTTGGACACCTCCAGACTGCCCAAAGGGAGAAGCTTATCCAACAGGCTGCACACTCAGAGGCTCAGATGGGATTACTGGGGAAGAAACAGTAAGAAAAAAATGTCTGTTCCTTTGGAAAACAGGGATTTTAAAAGCCCTTGCTAAAGACACTGGAAGATGTTTTTCCTCGCTAGGTCTGAGGGAGCTCTTTCTCCTTGGTGGGGCCACTGCAGCTTACAGGGCCTGGCTGGGATGGAAAAAAGAGCCCCTGGGCCAGGGAATGGTGGTTTCCAAACACAGCTCTGCCCTTGGGGTTTAGGGTGGCTTTAATTAAGTGTGTATGTGTGTCCTTTTCAAGGGTCACCCAGCATGAGGCAGGGAGAAAGCAGGAGCAGCCTCTGAAACACAGGGGAGCATTTTCTCTGTGAGGTTTCTAGCGTTGGGGCAGGGAAAGGAGAGTTTCACTTTGGCTTTAGAGAATGTTTCAGCTGAGACCTTGCATGTTCACCCAGCAGCTCCTCACTGCTGGGCCCATCTATAGCCACAGGGAGCTCAGGGGTCTGTTCCTGTGCAGTCAAGGCAACTCCATCTGCCCACAAAGGGAAGGAGCTTGTTATTTCCATCCTTACTCTGTAATTTTTCACTTATTTGTGCTGTACTCACTGCATACCTGCATTGCCTGTTGATGGAACAGCTGATTAAAGCAGGACCCAGCTCCAGATGGCAGATGTTTGGCTGATGACCCCAAACCTGCTGCCTGTGAGCCAGTGATGAGGCAGCTTCAGCCTGGCACAGCTCCAGAGCATCACCCCCTCAGCCTGCACAGCATCCAGAGAGTTCCACACCAGACACACCAGCCTGGTGTCCTCTCTTCTCCAGAACAAATCCTCCCCAGTTGCTCAGCTGTCCTTCCCAGCAGCAGTCAAAGCAAAACACAGACTGCCAGCAATATAAAAAAATCAACTGAGCGACAGAAGATGAATTTTTGTATGGCATGAAAGAAAACTGTATTTCGTTTGTAACTGAGCTACAAACTGGAGGCCAGACAGGTGAAGCTCAACAAAAGGAATGCTGGAGCAAAGAAGATAAACATTATTGGGAGGATAAACTGAGTCACAAAAGGATGATATTTTATTTTAGGATTTAAGGTTCATATTTCAGACAGGCTCAGGCTGTAGCAAGCCTGAGTGTCCCAGAGGTGGCACATCACTGTCCCACAGACACCCCACAGCAGGGCAAAACTGAGGGCGTCTCCCAGCACAAAATATGTCTTAGACTGAGCACTTACACACATGCTTGTAACTTAAACTGGAACTCATTATAATAATCAGCATCTGACATTTTAAAATGTGAAGTGTACCCGTGAACTGCACAAACACCCATCTCTCTGCTCTGGGAACACCACAACAGACCCATGGTGCCTGATTTAAGGAGACTTTTGCAAACATTTGCTCCACAGAACTCTACACAAGCATAATCCAGAATCTTGGGTACTTTCTCCATAGTTTACACTTAGCCCATGTCAGGTTCTAGTGGACTTTTCTCGTTGGAGAGCAGTATAGGAAATCTAAAGACAGCAAAGGCACCCACATGCAGCAGTTTGACTGCAAGCCTCACTTTTTACATGACCAAAAAACCCTTCCAGGAGTTTCCAGTTACAAGAAGCCAGTAAAGGAATTGATTCTGTAAATTTTCAGCAAACACACTGCCTGGCTTCCTGCATCTCTTCAAACAGACCTGGGGCTCTCACTTTGTTGAATGACCACAGATGAACCAGCAGTGAAATGCAGGGACACAAAAAGCAGAGCCAGATTCAGCTGAGGCCCTGAACTGCCCCAAGTCAGCTCTCAAACTGCCCCAGGCACCAGCTCTGAGCTGGGAAAAGGAGACCCCAAGCAGCAGCTCCACAGCACTGAGCTCACCTGGTCTTGTGGTGACAACACTGCTGCAGCCCATGGCTCAGGCCAAGTGCACTGCAGGAAGAATTTGCTGCTCACCCCAAGCTCTTAAACCTTCCCCTGCACTAAAGACCCAGCAGTTCCTCACCCAACAGGTGGGTAAAAAATCATTTTGATTAAAATCACCTGCAAGCTGCAGCCAGGGCTGGCTGGAGCAGCAGGAGCTTCCCAGGAAGGGCACCTGCTCTCCCTGCAACCTGCCACAGCTGCTGCAGGCCAGTGGGAATGCAATCACAAAATCATGGAATCAATAAGGTTGGAAAAGACCTCCAAGATCATTGAATCCAACCCTTGGCTGAACACCACCATGTCAGCTAAACCAACGTGCCACTTCTAGTCATTTCTGGAAGCATTCCAGGGATGGTGACTCCACCACTTCCCTGTCCCAATGCCCTGGGACCATCAAGAGCCTCTAGGCCAGGCTCCCCCAGCACACCCACAGCCAGTCATGCTGCAGCAGTCCCAAAAGGGTTAGGAAACAGCATCTCTTTATAAAAAGGGAGGTAAATAAATCATATCTAACAGATTAATTTGGCAATTTTAGCAGCAGCATGCTCTGCCACAGCCAACCCTCTGCTGTGCTGAGCTCAGGAAGGTGAGGCAGCAGGGACAGAGGGTCCCTGCCCTGTCCCAGTGGAGCTTTTAGGGGCACTGTGGGCACTCACAGAGAGCCACACTTTCAGCTCATCATGTCCTGACTCCATTCCCCACATGGCTGGATTTGTCAGCCCTCTCCATCATTTCACCTCATCAATGTGTGATGTTAAAGCCCATGGTTTATTTATTTCTTTACTTCACTAATAAAGCACATTATCTACAATGATTAATTTTGCAATAAAGAAACAACACTACTACAAATGGTGGTCTAAGACAACCTAGGGGGACTCTACAAAGTTCACATCCTAAATCCATCTCTCTGTTAGCTGTGAAACATCACTCCTCAGAGTACTTGGCTTTTAATGGAATTCTTCTACAACCAAGTCCATAGCTCTGTCCCCATATGGGGAATAAGCACCACTCCCAAGCTAAGGAATAATTAATTTCCCAGTTTTGAGGGGGTTTGGTTCAAGCCTCAAAAATGAGGATTTGTTATTTTACTTAACTGTGATACAACAGGATTATCTCAGACATCAGATATTCGTTCTCTTAGAGTATTGGTGATGGATGAGAATACTAAATGGAAGGAGGAAGGATAATGAATACAGAGTGGCATGGGTCTATGAAAAAGAGAACTAGTCCAATTAACAGAATAATGAATTTCAGCTTGGTCGATAAATGTAATCATTTGGGTAAGATATTCTTTGTCTTTCATAAAGTGTTTGAAATCATACAAACATGACATTTCAATTAGGGCAAAAAAAGACATAATGATAAAGAGCCAAGTTGTCATAGATCAAACAGACAAGTCCCCAGACTGATGGGTCCCACAGCAAAGAGGGGAAGACAGAGATGATACATTCCCTGCTGTGCTCCACAGGGAAAAGTCCTTGGCCTTCTGCACTCTGGTACTCTGCCAGCAGCCTAGAGGAACTATAAAAACATCACTGGTAAAGTGAGGAACACAAGCTGAAGGAGCTGGCCATGAGCTCCCCCCAGCCAAAGCCCCAGGCAGGCCAGCAACTGAACCTTTGCACAGGGGCTTAAAATGGAATGACAGGTCTGGGCACCAGCAGCTCAGGCACCTGTGCACGGGAACTGCCACACCTGGGGAGGGGAGCTGAGCTGGACACTGCTGAGACAGGGGCCTGCACAAGGCGAAAGGCACAGGGGTGGGCAGAGAGCCCCCTCTGCTTGCCCTGCTCCCCATGCCAGTGCACCAACACACCAGGCACAGTGTGGAGACTCAAAGGCTACCAGGGTGCAGCACAGCACTGGGCAAAAGGGGCTCAGCTGGCACAGTAGATGCCAAGGTAGGCACCCAGGGAGACATTACAAGAGATGCTGGTGAGGGAGGGCTCCAGCCCATCAAGGCACCACAAGGAACCAGGGTTAAGGCTTAAACTAAGCAGGTTAAGACTATAATGGGATATTTTTACAGTGAGGGCAATTAGCTATTAGGAATTCTTATCAGAGGTTGTAATGGGTTCTCCACTACTCATTTATTAACTTCGATCATGAAGATGGGATCTGTGTCTAATCAGCCAGCTCTGGTTCATACAGAAATTCAGGGCAATCCTGCAGCCATGGAGACAGGAGTGACATGGTCACAAGGGTCCTTTCTGCAAGCATGCAAGCTCTTAACATCACCTCACACCCCTCTGCTTGCCCTCTTTACCTGACAGCTGCTATTTCAATGGCTGTACATATCTGTACAATAACAGGTCTTTATAAACCGCGTGTGACCTCAGCTTGGTGCCCGTGCAGCGCGCGCCCAGGCGATCAGGCCGAGGATGTGGGAGGGCTGAGATCAGTGAGGGAGCTCTGAGGAGCAGGGTGGAGGAGCAGGAGGGCTGGGCTCCAGCATCCCTGCTGCAGAGCAGCGAGACCGAGCCGCCGTGCAGGTCCCGACAGCGGCTCTGCCGCCACGTCACTTGAAAACGGACGGGAACGTCGGGCAGTCGGGTGATTTCATCTTCTTCATGAACTTCTTGAACTCTTTGTTCTTCTTGTCCCACTTGTAGATGGCTGTCAACAGGTACTGGGTCTTCACCTGGCGGCCCATGATGAGGAAGTAGTGGCTGAGGTTGTCCAGCTGATGGCAGGGACAGTCTGCCCCGTTTTTTAGGAATAGCACCAGCTTCTTCAGGTTCTTCTTCCGGATGGGCCCCAGCTTCAGTGCCTTTCTCTTCCGTGGAATGATCATCTTGTCCCCATTCTCCTTCTTCACTTCCTTTATGGTCATCTTAAGAGCTGCAAAACAAGATGGGAGAGGGGAAAACCAAAACTCCTGAGCAGCCTTCACTGGCACAAAGCGAGGCTGAGGGGGCAGCAGTGCCATGGCCCCAGTGCAGCAGCAATGCCCTGTCCCCCTGCAGACACACAGTGCCCTGCTCCACTCCTGCATTCCCCTTCTCCCTACTCTGCTCCTGAATCCTCCTGCTCCATGGCATCACCCTGGCCATGACCTGGCCCAGTATGACACTCATAGCCTTGCACCTGAGGTGCAGCTGCCCCATGCCCAGGAGAGCACCAGGGTAAAACAGTGACATCTTTGTTCCCCTTCCTGCAGCAAAGCACCCAGCACTTTCCATTTGAGAGGGGACTTGTTCAGCTGCCAAGCACAAATGTTAACTGAGTAAATTAGGTGACTTCCCTGCTCTAGAGGCATGGAGGGACTCTTGAAAGGATCATTTAAAAGGTCAATTTGGCTTCTCAAGCATTTGTTTGCAGTCACACCAGCCCTCAGGTGCCTGTGAAACAAGTTTCCAAGCACTGGATGTCCCTGCATCAGAGCTGAGACCCTGGCATGCAGTCATGTGCCTGCACCTTCCCTGGGAGAAGGGAAGTTGGTGTGATACAACTTCCATGGAAAATACTCTCCCCCCTCTTTGGGTTCAGCATTTTCCTGAGTTAATCACAATACCACCCACCCCAAAAAAAGAAAAAAAAAGGATTTTTGCCATGACCATGAAGAGGAATTTTGCATACATGGGAAAAATGATGAAAATGTGTTGTACATTAAAACATAATTTCTGTGCCATTTGGCTCTGCCTCATTTTTGGGGAAAAGCACATATGGACCAAAATTGCTAACATATTTTCATCATTTGGGAGTTTACTTCAGAGCTGCAGATAACTAGTGCTCAGAGAGGTGATTGGTTGGCTGCTGTCCCTTCTCATTAGAGTCTCAGGGCAGTTGCAGGCAGTCCACAAGAACCTCTGGCTCTGGCAGGGAGACAGGTCCTCACAGAATCATTCCTTGAAGTCCTGCTCTGCTGGAACATGCAGCAGTGAACACGTGTTGCTTCCTGGACAGGAGCACTGCTCACTGTTCCAGACACAGATGGCAGCAGGACAGCAGGATGACAATCTTGAGCAGGCAGCAGAGACTCAGTGTCACCCTCGTGCTCCCAGCCATTACCCTGGCAACAGGAGCAATGGTGTTTGTCTGCCCCTGTGCCAAAAACATCCCCTAGGTTTGCCAAGAGCCCTGTCATCTTACACTGCTATTGTGTAAGGAAGTAATCTAGGACTGGAAACCTAAGTGAAATTTTCGTTCCATCTGTTTTCCAAATTCAGGAGCTAAAGAAACTGCAGCTTTAAGGAGCTAAAGATGCTGAACCAGATCAGTTTGCAACAAATCTGGAAAATGAAGTAAGTAGTTTTCAAGCAGCTCTAAGCTCCATGACATCAACTGGGCAGCAGCAGCAGCAACACCCCTCAATGTGAGCCTCTCTTCCTTTATTCATGCTGACTGAGCCCCTGCACTAAGCACAGAGGTGGCCAGGGCAGGAGGGATGGTAAAACACCATTACAACAGCACAATAAGAGACTTCTGCAAAATGGCTTGTTTGCAAACTACTTTGCTGAGATCACTGCAAAGTTTGGTAATTTTTGCTAAAGGAAGAAAAGGATCTGCCAGCTAGTGGAGGTGCTGATCTACTCCAAGTATCACACACCATGGAAGACAAAGAAGGCCTGGCAATCCTGTGCTGTGGGAGCTCACAGCTGCTCCCTCCCTGCACACAGCAGTTTGCAAGCCAGCCATGCAGGTTCATGGGAGCTGCCCAGGGGAACCATAAATTCAGATGTAAACCAAAACCTCATCCAAACCTTGCTCGTGCAGAGCAGCACACAGAGCCAAGATGGGATAATGCCAAGGGGGATGAAGGAGGAGGGGCTGAGCAGGGGTGCAAATAGTTTGTGTCAGGCTCTGTTCTTCCCAGCAGCAATGTCCTCGTAAGCAGCAGAGCCTGCAGTGCTACCCAGGTAAACACAGCCTGGCTCATGGACCACTGAGCCTCATCTGCCTTTGGTGCTGCAGGCTGAGCAGTCACACAAGCATGATGATCTCTGCTCAGCCCTCATTCCTCTGCAGTGACCTGGCTCACCAAATTCCCCCGGTTCACTTAACTGGGCCACATTCCCTGAGTTCCAACCCACATTCCAGGTGAGATTCCCAGGTATGAAAGCTGGGTTCCATAGTGGCAGGCCAGACACTATGAGGAGCTTTGGCACCTCCCACCAACACCAGCAAAGTGGTGCCTGAGGGTACATTCATTCCAGAGCTCATCCCACTCTAGGAGCTCACCACCACGCAGTGGGAGGCAGCCTCCAACTTCTGGCTTTCCTAGAACATGGCATTTGGTGGGGGCACTGTGATGCTGCAGCAGCTTGCCTGGCATCTGCCCAGCCCTGGGAATGCCACTGCAGCAGGCAAAAGGCTCCAGCAAGATGCTTTGAGTCTTGGCTCCAGGACCCAGCTGAGCTGCCAAAGCAAACAGCTTCCTCACGAGGAACCTTGGCCTTTCCACTCCCCCCATGCCACACCAAATCTGTCTCAGCACAAAGTGGGAGAAGGGCCAGAATGGCCCCTGAGATCCCAGGACACGCTTGCTCAGACAAACTCAATCTTCAGCTGTGGCTGCCAGGCAGGAGCTGACCCCAGGAGACTCATCCACAGCAGGAGCATGTGTCACCTTTCCAGTCCAGCAGCTGCATTGTGACCACAGGCTGCTTCAGCATCAGCTGTGGCACCAGTGGCAGCACCAGCCCCTGCCACTCTGCATGCCACAGTAGCCCAAGAGGGCTGCAGGATCAACATGCCACCCACAAGCCCTTCTTACCCTTTACTTTCATGGGACACAGACACGTTCCAGCACAACCTTCTCCAAGGATGGCACTGTACCAGGGTGGTCACCAGCTGAGAGCAGAAGCCCCTGTGCCCTGTTCACAAGCCACTAGCACACACCATTCCTGTTCCCCACTGGCACCTCCACCCCTCTTTTTCAGCACAGGACTAGGATGCTGTCTCTGCTGTTCTCCTCCCTGCATGGGCAGGGGCCCCACTCCAGCACCTCATGTGCAGGAAAGGGAACGTGAGAGAAGGGAAAGCTCCACTGTTCCTTCAGCCTCATTTTTCCTTCCTTTAGAAATCACTGAGAAGGAAGAAACCTGCCAGAAGACACATTAGGGCTGTAACAGGAGAAGGCTGCAGGCAAGGACCTGTCAGTCACAGAGAAAAAATAAACAGCATGTATTGATTGTTCTGCAGTCCCCAGTGCCACAGAGCCCGTTCAGCAGGATCCCCTCAGACCCCAGAGAAAGGGCAGAAACAATAAATAAAATCACTAAGAGAAACAGAGCGTGGAATGAAGTCCTGGAGTAAGAAACAAGCGCTGGCTGCAGCCCAGGGCAGCTGGGGGAGGTGGCTGTGGGGGCACTGGAGGCCCATCTCATGCTTCTTCTTGCTTCCATCAGAAGCAAGCACACCAGCATCCACACCACAGTACCCCCACGTACCTGATCCAGCCCTCTGTGCTGCTCTGTCCTCAGGCCAGGATTCTGGCACCCCTCACTGACATCTACCCCAAAGCTGTCTTATCCTCAGAGCAACAGCCAAGCTGCCTCAAAGCAGCATCCTAGAGTCACACTCATCCTTGCTCAAACAAAGGCAAACCCAGAGTTCTGCTGGACCATGAGGCTGGCAGTCTCCTGGCACCCCTCTGACCCCCAGCATCTTGTCCAAGATCCTCTCCTGCCTTGTCTTACAGTTTGTGCTCTCAGCTCACTGCTGCTCTCTTCCTGCACTGTACTCTAAGCTGACACCAGGGCTGCTACACAGCCACTTCCTACAGTGGCACAGCCACACATCTGTGATGGGCAAAGTGGTCCTCACCTCTTTTCTGTACCAAGCTGCAGGGATGTAAGAGAAAACCTGCAGTAACGACACAGCAGGAATCAGTGCAAGACCTACCAACAGCTGCCCCATGCAGCACATGTTAGTTTAAACATTTATTGCACATGTCTGGCTTTGATGAGGATCTGTAACCTGTCAGCTGCCAGTGTTTACCTTGGTGGACGTGCATGAGAAACCTCAGTCTGAAGGTTTGGGAGTTTATAATAGTGCCAGATAAACAGCTTTCCTTGAGAAATCACCCCATGACAGTAACCCCCCAAGACTAAACAAAGATCCAAGGGCCAGGCACTGTGCTTTGGGAAAGCTTCCTGAAGCTGATGCCTCCTCCACTAGCCACTCCCTCCACTGAGACGTCCTTCTCACCCCTACACTGCCTTCCCTCACAGGGCACAGGTAGGACCTGCACTGCATCCTATCCCGTGCTCCTGCTCCCCAGCTGGCTACAGACAGGCCACATCTGCCAAGAAATAATTCCATCCTTTGGACACTGTCACTGCTGTCTTTCCCAACAACAACTTAACACTGTGGCCAAGTCACTGTCCCAAGCTGCTCTGCCGAGGCAGGGAATTCCTTTGGTTTGGCCTCTGCTCCCTGCTGTTAAACTGTCCCAGAGCATGGGAGGATATTTAGCAGCAGAAGCTGATGGCAAGCCTGTGGTTAAGTTTGTATTTCCCTTCCCAGCAGGACAGCCCTTGGGCTCACTCTTTGCACACCTCTGGCAAGCAGACAGGTATTGCAGTGACCCACCAGCTGCCACTGGCCACTGCCCCTCACTCCTTCTCTGGGATCAAGGGCAATGCCTCTGCATCACCACAAGCCTGGGGAGGGAGCTCCTATCCAAACCAGGTGTGCTGATTTGGATAGGAGGCTGTTCCTCCCTCCCCACCATCTCTCCCTGTATGTGTGATGAGGCAGGGGCAGCTCTGATTCAGCTCCCACGGCCTGCCCAGAGCAGAGCTCTGAGCGCCCAACTCTGAGTGCTCAGCACCTCCCACTCCCCAGCCAGGCCATGCACTGAATGTCTGCTTCCATTCCCCAGCCAAGCCAGAAGTATGCACATTCCTGGGAAACTATTACATGGGTGTTCCTGTTGATGCTTTTCCCTGTTAGAAAAAGTCTGTGCTGAACTTAAGACTTCTGGCATACCAAATCTGCAGGAGAGTTGAGAATTCATTTCCAGCAGAAAGGGTAACACACCAGCATGCAGAGCAGGTTTGGGTTTGCATAAGCACGCTCCAGTACAGGGCACATTCAAGTGCTAATCCCCCAGGAATGCACACCTTGTTCAATATGCCTTTAATAATCTTCCGGGAAAGTTACATACACCAGCAAGGATGTCAAAACCAGTTAATTCTGGGTTTGATCTGAGAAAGCTAATATATTTCCTTGTGATAATCTTTTTTTCTACATGAAGTTCAGTTTACCTCTGATTGTCTCACTCACTCACTCATTTAGGACAAAGCCTTCAAGTAGCTTTGCATTTTTTAACGACGCCCACCTCCGCATACCCACACTGACATCTAGAGGCACACGTGCTGGCCTTGGGGACAGACTGCAGGACACAGCAGCACCACCAAGGGCAGGCAAACGTGGCAGTCCCAGTCGAGCCACACAGGAATCATGCTGCCCTTGACCAACTGGGAAGCCCCCCCGTGCCTAGAGTGCTCCTTCTTACCAAACTCGCTGGCACACAGGTGCTCCACAATGGCCTCTGACTTCATCTCATTGTCACAAGGGGGACACACAGTCGTTCCTGGCAAGAGAAAAGAAGTGAAAACAGTTGAGAGGTGGCAAGAAGCCAGCAGAAGTAGCACAGCAGAGCCAGATTGCCCATGCTGTCAGACCATCACCCTCGAAGGGGATCCATGCCCATGCACCCTGCCACAGGCTCCCAGCTCCCAGAAGTGGGGGACAGCACCCCACTGGGTGCAAGGACCCATCCACCAGCTTACAAGGCAGCACTGGTCATAGGCAGCCTGCTGCCAGCCCCACCCCAGTGCTGTCAGTGGCCCCAAGGCCAGGCACAGGCAGCTGCTAAGAGCAAAAGGACAGCACTGGCAAAGAAAGGAGTTTTCAGGGCCAGGCACTCAGCTGAGGGAAGCCACTTGCCAAGAGGCATGGCCCATAGCCTGCTGACATTCCCTCCCCACGGCATGCCAAGGCAGGCACACAATGCCCAAACCCCAGCACAGCAGGGGGATGCTGCTCAGAGATGGCTCAAGTGCCAAGGTGCTACCCTGGTGCCAGGGTTAAGGACTGGGACAGCCCAGTCCAGCTGAGTGTTCCCCTCAGTACTGGGGACCATCCCACAGACTGCCCAGGCAGTGCTCAGGAAGCCCCTCACTACCCTCCCTCCTGCCCTGTCCCAGTGCAGCACTGGTCAGGGTGGACCAGCACAGCTCTTGTGGATGCTGCCACCACCAAGAGTGGTCATCCTCTCTTCTGCTTTGAGCCCAGGGCAGCCTCATGGCTCCAGAAGAGCAGAGCCACCTCTGCTTGTCAGTTGCTGGTGGTGGCCAACATTTGCCTCTTGGGAAATGCCAGCCCAGGGGATTTCACCGGGATCTGTCCTGGGAGGAAAGCTCACTTCACCCAGAGAATAAGAATCTGTTTCCAGGTTCCCATCTGCAGTTGGAGCAGACCACCCAGCAGCACAGACATAGACTTGAGCTACTGGCAGATGAATTTATTGAGCTGGGAGATGCTGCTTGTTCCTGGTCCAGCAAGACGGAGGGCTCTTCCCACACAAGGGAGTTATTCTCAGGGACAACACTGCAGCAAAACATCTGCCAGCCCCTGCATGTAAACAGAGCACTCATGGCCTTCCAGCCCTCAGCCAGGCCAGCAAACCCACAGCATTGCTGGACTGAAAAAGCAGAGAGGTGTCCCAGAAAGAGGGGTGCAGAGCCAGCACAGCTGGCAATGGAGGCACAGCCACGACCATAGCGTTGTGCCTCCTCAGCCACAGATGCCCCACAGGGATTCAGGCCAGACATTTGTTTTCCGTGGCTTGTTCCTTCCCTGTTGCCACCCCCAAATCTCTTCCGTGCCAAATGCAAATTCCTGGGGACATGCACCACGACTTTATTAATCACACATGCAGAGTAATTGGCCTTCTGTTGCTCCTGTGTGCCAGTCACAGCCAGCCCTCACAGCACCAACATCCACCTCCACAGTCCCACTCTCTCTGTACTTCTGAGAGCTGTCCATCACCTGGGCAACCTCTTCTTCCAGAATCCTAACATGCAACTGCCACTATCACCATCTCACTCAGAGTGACACAGGTGGAAGCCAGCCTTTGGAGATATGATGACATCCCTAACACTTTATTTTTAAAATCAGCAGTGAGAATATTTCTTTCCAGGCTGCACATTTAATGTGCTCATGATGAGGGAGAGAGGGTGCTCACAGGAAGGTGATGCAGGCCCAGCCCTCCATCTGCTGCAGAGCCAGGAGTTCATCACTGTGCTGGGGACCACCCTCAGGAACAAGCAGGGATACCTGTCATGCCAAGCACTTCAATCTGCCTCAGCAGCCCAAGTGCACATGAGGAGGCTGGCCAAGCCTACAGCAGCCAGCCAAACATGAAAGCCACCGCTGCATCCACTCTATGAGCTTTCCAGGCAACCAATTAAAATAACAAAAAAAAGCAAACAAAAATGGAAAATAAGACTCATTGTTCCCTGGTGCAAACACAGGCTTTGTTTTAGCTATGCTCCAGCAGCCCCTGAGCAGGCTGTAACACACCCAAGGTGGCAGAGACCCACCTTGCTGTGCCAGGGCCCAGAGCCAACAGCCATCCTGTGGGCTGCACCTGGGAGCCCCTGGGTAGCCCCTTCCACAGGCAGCAGCTTCACTTATGCACAATCTCCCTGCCCTAATCAATAACCTTGATCAGGTTGCTCAGAGTCCCACCCAACCTGACTATGAATGTTTCAAGGATGAGGCATCCACCACGCTTCTAGACACTCTGTGCCAGTGTTTTATAACCCTCACTCCAAAAAACTTCCTCCTTATATCCAATCTAAATCAACCCATCCTCCAGTCCTGCCTCCTGCAGCCCTTTCACAGCACAAGAGGACTACTGGAGACACTGTCCCCTGTCAACTGGAAAAAAAATTGTCCTCTGCTCTGGATCACCACATCACACCACAGTCAGGAACACAAATGCTGGGAGCCTGGCCAGCTCCTGCACAGCTCTGCACCCCAGGAAAACTGCTGTTCTGTGGAGCCACAGCTACCCTGAAACTGCAAGCCTTCCTATCCCTCCTGAGGCACTAGAGCAGACATCTCCAGCCCAGCCTCGGGGCCCACTGCAGGCTGGCTGGGGCCCTTCTGCTGCAGCTGACAGCTCAGCTCCAAGCACAATCTCAGCCTGCCTCCAGCTCACTTGTTCCCTGCTGACCATTTTCCAATGCCTGGCTGTAGAGCCAGCTTACTCCAGGGGCAAGAGAAGGAATGTGTAATGCTGTATTAATCTGCAACTCCCCTGATGCATCCTGTGGGCCTGCAGGCTTTACTGCCTGTGCTTAAGGAGAAAGGAATTCAGCAGGTCAGCTCTTTGAGAGGCAGAAACAAATTCCAATTTCAAGGTGTTAATGGGGAAAAATACTGAAAGGGTTTGTTCTTATTAGTACCAAGAGAAAAGGGGGGACACTGCTTGGTTCTGACCCTCTTTGAATCAACAGGAAACACCCCTGTGCCCAAGAGTAAAGGGGCTCCAGGAGTTGGTGCTGACAGAAAACACAGACCAACCATGGACAGGGTGCACATAGCAGAACACAGAAGTACCCAGCCAGCACAGGGACAAGGACTGAGCTGCAGGTCACCCAGGATGACTCCATATCTGCAGGAGGTGGCAGTACCAGAGCTGAAGCAACGGGTGCCTTATGGGCCACTAACAGAGCCTCTGTGGCATGCAGGACATCCAGCGGTGCTGGTTCACATCAACAGTGGTTGCAACTAACTTGGAGTTTGATTTTTTTCACTCCAAACTGTCTGAGGCACCACAAGAAAGCTGCAGTGTCCCACTCCATTGCTGCCTTCAAGACAGGTCTGAAAGGTGAAGAGAAAGTTGTTAAACTACTCAGTTAAACTACTACCTGGCAGATGCTGCTCGTTTAAAGGACTGTTCCTAGGTCTTGGCTTATTACTGCCTGTAAAATGAATGACCTGCACACAGCTCAGACTCCATTTCAGACCCTGGAAGGGGCAGCTCAGACCCAGCTGTCCCAGGAGCATGCTTGGCTGCAAGTCCCTGGGGAAATAAAAGCAACCTTTGTACCTGCGACACAGAACATGGCAGCGGTCTTGACCAAGGGTCCAGGTTCACATAAGACATGTTAATTTAGAGCACTCCTGGAAAACAATGAGGTTTCTCCAGCACTCACATCAGTAAGGGCAAGCCATGACAAGGAGGCCAGTATGGCTGTGCTGCCATCACTGTGGGGAGAGGCTGGTCCCCAGCAAGGAGATCAGCCAGAGCTCAGCCCCCCAACTCCCCCCTGGCACTGGAACAAACTTCACATTCCACCTGCCTCTGGATGTCACAGAGATGTGACATGGGCTCCTGGGTACAGCTCCTCTGGGTGCTGAGCTTGGGTGTCCCCCTGTGCCCTCCATCCCACAGTCACTGTGCCACTGCTCTGCCCTCTGCATGTCCCTGCATGGTTCCTAGAGACCCTCAGGGGGTCACCCCTCTGCTGCAGGATGCACTCTGCTCCTGTCCTGGATCAGAAGGGAGTCCTCTCAAGATGGGCAGGATGACATTGCACAGTCCCCTCGGCTGGGTTACTTCTCCCAGTCGAGCACCACGTACAGCTTTTGTCTGTGCAGGTAACTGCAAAGGGCAGATGTCCCTGCAGACGAGCTCTGACATAGCACAGCAGCCACAGAAACCCCTCAGCCCCCTCCCTGCCCGGCCCCGAGCTCCTCCCGAGCGCCAGCACTCTGCCCCCGTGGAACCAGGAGTGACAATTCCCTTCAATGAGGCTCTGCTGGCCAAAAAGCACTGCACTCTCCTGGAGCCCTCTGCCATCTCCCTCTACAAACATTCCTCCTGCCAGCCTTTCACAGTGCTCCAATAGCAAACACCGAAGTGACACCAGGATATTTATTTACTTTCAAGTTTCCAGCAACAAGCCAGACTCACTGCAACTCGATCAAGCCAGTCTGGCACCACAGAAACGTGCTGCATGCAATGGAAACAAACACGAACCACGTCCACTTTCCCTTGTCGTTTTTGGGCAGGTTCCTTGCTCCCTCTCCAGCCCACAGCCCACCCGAGGGCAGGGCTGGATCTCCACTGCACCAGCCACCAGCTGCCCAGCCTTTTGCCCTAGGACTGCACTGGACACGGGGGATGCTGCCAGGACTGCTGTCACTGTTCACTCCAGTCAGCCAGCACTTTCTGCTGTGGAGATCAGACATCCATCCTCCTGCTGCCCAGAGCAGCCCTGCAGGAGTCTGACTCGGGAGCAGAGCCAGGACAGAGCAGTATCTGAGGGTGGAGGGTCACACCTTGGTCCATCAGGGCTAGAGCCCAGCCCCAGTGCCTGTGCAGGGATCAGAACAGGCACAACCCCACCACGTCCCAAGCAGCCTGTCCCAAGGCTCCAGGATAGGGATGAGGAGCTGGCAGGGCATCCCACCTTCCTAGGGACAGGAGGGCACAGAGGGTACTCAGAGGCTAGAGGAGGGCTGCTGCCAAGAGTTCAGGTGAGCCTCCTCCTGCCACAAGAACCCCTTCAGTGCCGTGTGGCCCCTCCTGGGCTAACACCTGCCCTGTCAGCCCAGAGAGGAGTGCCAGGAGCAAGGCTGCAGCACGAGCCATGCCTTACCTTTGGGCCTGGAGACCTCGGTGGCATTGGGAGCTGTCATAGCAATGCAGACGTCATCCTGAGGAAACTGGTCACACTTGAGCATCTCTGGCCAGAAGAAGCCAAAGAACTGCATGACAGGCTCACAGGAGTCACGCACGGCCTCGCAGAGCCAGCGGCAGGGGTAGACCGGCCGGTCCAGGCAGACGGGGGCAAAGAGGGAGCAGAGGAAGACCTGGGTACCCATATGGCAATTCTTGTTGAGCAGCGGCACCCAGCTGCTCGCCTGGTGCTTCACCTCGGCCATGGTCTCGTGGTCCAGCAGGTTGGGCAGCACCATCTTGTCGTAGCCCACGCTGTGGCAAAGCCGCAGGTCGGCAGGGATGGCCACGCACTGGTGGGGTTTGGCATAGAAGCGCCCGCCGGGGTAAGGGCCCAGGTCTGACTGGTAGCTGACATAGTCGTACTCGCTGGCCACACCGCAGGCCAGCAGCCCGGCGGCCACCGACACCAACGCACGCAGGGCGGCCCCACCGGGCCCCCTCACGCTGCCCATCGCCGCGACCCGCCGA
>WBNO01018399.1:0-46647 GCA_013400575.1 Peucedramus taeniatus
TATATATATAAATATATATATTATATTTATTTATTATTATATTTATTATGCTATATATAACATAAATAATGTAACATATTCTCCATTTGTGCTATTTTCTCAGTTACATGTAGGGTTTTAAAATATTTGACCTGCTGTTGCAATTTTCAGATATTAGACCACTTGATTTTTGTTTGAGGCTGTGGGAGAAGTGTTCTTTTGAGTATTCAAATGCTCATGAGACTTTCTGCTAACCCAGGGAATTAATTTTACAGAGAGACATTTATAAGATGTCTCTGTATAACAGAAACTGAAAACAGGAAAGTGTTGTTGCTGCTATATTTTTTTTCCTGTTAGTAATGGCTTGCTATTGCTTTAAAGAAGTTCCCAAAGAACAGAGTTTTCTGAAAATTAAGTCTTGCTGGTTTTCTTTAGTTGTCAAGATAGACCATTTTGTTTTCAGGCACACAGCTATTACATGAATGTCTTAATTTTGGTGGTCTTTAAATTTTGTTCTCCTGCTGTGATATTTTTTCGTTTTCCTTCATGTGTGTATTTTTCTCATGTGTTACAGAAGTAGTGTGGACAGCACCCAGACATTTTTAATATTTCATGGAAAATGCCTGTGCCTTTCATATGCTGAGATCTGTCAATGAAAATAGCTCCAAAAGCAGTAAGCCTGATGCCTCAGACCTGCTGTTAGGAGCCAGAAGTGTAGAAAATACAACTGTTCTGCTCACATATGGAGTACTTCCAAATATCCTGCAAAACAATAGGTCATGCCCCCAAACTGTAAGGCTTTTAAGTGCGAGTGCATTTTCAGTTAAAGCATGTCAACACAGGTTGGGTACAGCAAAAAAATCACCGACCTGTTTTCTTTTTTTTTTGTACACATCCTGTATGCAAAGCTTCTATTTCAAGTTTCATAATTCTTGAGAGCTGTTTTTCATTTGATTTATCTCTAGTTGGCAAAAACTTGTAAATTGCAGTGCTGTCCTACTCAATGGAGCTCTTCCTTGTACCCCATCAATTTATAGTGATAAATTTATTTTCTGCTCTTTTTTTTTTCTTTTAATCCATCACTGGGGACTGCATAGGCACCTAAATTTTAAAAATGCAATGGCAATTTTTCGTGTATTCTCTTCAATGTTAGGAGAAAGAAGTTAAATCTAGGACACCTCTCCTTCCACATCACTGCCCTAAGGAATAAATCTTTTTGTCTGGCAGGGAAATGCTGGCTGTCTTCTGAGCAATGGCATAGCTCAAACTAGCTGAGTGCTGGGTTCTCCTGCACAGAGGGTTTGATACCTCACTCCCTGAAGATGGCTGAGTGCAGCAGACTAGGCAGGACAGAGAGCCCACATTTTCACTTTCCTGAACAAGTGTTTTAATCATTTAAGAAATGCAAATGACATTCTGTCTCTGTCACTGCCTTGAATTCATCAGTCTCTTAGCACTGAAGTTGGTGCTCTCAGAGCGTTTTGGGGCTCACCTGATGTCTGGCTCATGTGTCAATCCCCTTATGGGGATCTGGTAGGGGAATATAGAGTTATGGCATCTGAAAGTCTGGGGCCTGGGACAGGGAGCAATTTTGTCAACTTGGGCAACTTTGGCAGCATCTCTGCAAGTGTGCAGCAGAAGACTTCTAGCCTAGGAAGGAATCTGTCAGGGGAGCACACAGCATGAGGATCATGTTTTGGGTTTGTCGTTTTAATTCTAAAAAAGATACCTTTGTTGTTGTTGACCTTTTCCCCCCTTTATAGGGACAGTGAGTGGCACAGAAATTGCTTGGGGAGGGCACTGCTTGGGCTGTGACTCTTGGTAAAATCAGAGGATGGGGAGAATACAGTTTGCCCCTCTAATTTTTGCATGGGTTTGCTGGAGTGTGAGTTATAAAAGCAACTTTGTGTACTTCTGAACACAGTACACTTGATTTAGTTATTGAGACATAACTCATTCTCTTGACCCCTACCATCAATACTACTGTATTTTGTTCAGGCTTGACATACTTTGTTATTCATAACTGCTAGCTGATAGCATAGCCATTATGGTTTGCCTTTTCACTCAAAAAGGCATGGGTTTGTTCTTCTCTTGTTTTATTGTTTTATTATTAATGTTTAATTTGTTCTTAATTTCAAAGGTTCTGAGGAGAAAGCACTTGAAAGATGTGCATCTCCAACAAGTATCTGTCAGAAGGTTTGCATCGTTCAATCTCTTTTCAATAGAAGATCAGAATACAGAAGAGGAAACTGGGGCCTGGGTTCAGTATAGAAGCATCTTTTATCCCAAGTACAGTGTCTCCTTAAGGTAACCACAATTTAAGTTTTAAGTACTTTCTAAGATCTTGAATGGGCCTCAAATATAAAACTCATTAGTCATTCTTCCAGTGTTTTGTGTAACTAGGGCATAGTTTACAAATAAGCTGGTAAATGTTATTTTTAGTTGTTTGTTACACAACAAGTAAGTAGTTTGTCTGACTCTTCTTTCTGGTACATTTCACTGAAGTGGCAGAGCTTGACTGAAAATACTGATGCTTGTGGCTAAAACAGAATGCAAATATGAGCGTGTATTTTATATTTTAATAATATAACAAGCTGTTTTGACATTCTTCAGCTATAAGTAGGATATAAAAAGACTGAACACATTTATGGTCTTAAATTTTTTTATGACATGATGTTATTAATAATGTTCTAAATGGTTTTTGGTAACTATCTTTATTCAGTTTTCTTCTTAGGGCTTTTTTTAAAACTCAGTGACAATTTGGCAGCCAAATTCCTACAAAATAATATATACTTATTGAAGTAATCTTATATTAGGGCAGGTCATTTTTATTAAAGTAATTGACAATTAGAAAGTCCATGCACACACAAAGCCACAGAAAGCTTACTTCCCCTCCAAAAAACCCTCTGAAGGAATATCAGTGAATTCTCAGTAGCTTTGTTTATAACTCTCATTCATTACTATGTTTGTGCGGTTTTGTTTCTGTTTTTCTTTTCTGTTGCTTTGGTCTTCTTTTCCACGTTCAGTTTTGTACATACCATACTTGGTTTGCCTCAGGAGGTTTGCAACAGTAACTTAAGAATCCCTGAATTGATACTTGTTCTGCAGCATCTAGTTAGATCTCTGGAAGTGGAGGATTTTGCATTGTCTGCACGGTGGAAGGTGTCCTGGAGAGCCCAAATAAAGGAGTGCAGTTTTGTTTACCTGAGACTTTAAATTAAAGTCAAGCTTAGGAATTAAGATCTAACACAAAAAAGTGACCATCATTAAACTGCAACATTTTTACAAGGTTTTAAAATGAACTGATGAGAAAAAACCAAACCAAACTAAAGGAACCCCACAACTTTACATGCAGATCATTTTAAATTTACATCTGGATGTAAAGTCAAGAACAAAATTCTTTAGAGCTTTATAAAATCCTAATTTTCCATTTCCTAAAGTTACACTCAGTGCTGTTAAAAGGGTTCAAAAGGAAACTTTTCCACTGGAAAACTGCTGTTTGTAGTAGAAGTAGGTGCATAGACTTTTTCTGTATAGACTTTTCCTTTAAACCACCAGTGAATGCTGTGGACTAATTCAAACACAGTCTACATAATGCTTTTGTGCAGTGTCCCTATTTCTTGTTTCTAGGTTGCTGTCACTTGATTTACTCGTTCTGGAATTTTAAGGTAGGAGATGAGCTAAGGTTCACCTGTGCTGGCAGTACAGAAGCCAAGGGAATGTCACACTGATCCTTCTCTAGCATTTGTGTGCTTCTGTTTCCACCACTTTCTATGCCATCATTTTATTTGGTATTATTTGCCTAATAGTAGTTTCATTGATAATAGGACACAGCTCAACTATAGACTTTGAACAAGAATGTTTATTTATCAGTTATTTTATTGTGTTTCTTTAATCTTGTTCAATGGAAATGTATAGATTCTGCGCCGAAGCAGGCTCACACGTTTCCAAAACTGAATATTGAGGAGAATATGGGCATTGGCTTCTTGTGGGGATTTTTTATTTTATGTTTTCCCTGCATTTGTTCCTTTCCAAAAGATATTCAGTGACCTCTAAAAATAGAAATCACTGATTTTTTTATGAATAAGGATCAGAACTTGATTAGTCTTACACACTTCTATATTAAAATGTCTTCTCCACACTGAAGCAGTGACAATACATAGAGTATACTTACTATTTCAGCATATTGCAGGAGGTAAAGAAGGGAAGGAGAAAATACTGTGGTTTTTGCCAGGAACAAGGTATAAATAGACTGTAACAAAATTGACTTTACCATGAGTCAGTGTTAAATAAAGTTTCTTCCCTGTTTGTGCAAATGCAGTAATTTAGGGGATCAGCATAACAGTTTAACATACATAACAGAGCAGCAGTTCTTCTTGCTGGAACTTAAATATCTAGAAGATAAAAAAATCTTGGGGTAAGTGTTCCTGGATCTGATGAGTTCTCTCAGTTTGAGAACTGATCATGTGTTGGAAACTTAAGCATTCTCTGTATGTCTGACAGTCTTCCCTTGGTCTTTCTCTGTCCACTGGCAAAATTGTATTTATAATAATACTTAACAGCAGAAACAATTTTAGCAAGTCAACAAGAGCATAATATTAACAATAACTTCAGTCAGGTAAATCCAGAACAGCATGCTTGAATAGGAAAGCCTTTTTATATCTTATTGTCAGGAAAAAAAAAATGTTGCTATGGCCCCTCTAAAATCTTTACGAAAGTGCTTTGGAATTTTCATCTACATTTGTTTTCCTTATGCATTAACATCTTCTTGGAAAAGCTCATTGCATATGTTTGATGTTAAAAGGGTTGTCAGCTAATATCTTGACGAGACTAAATACTTAAAGTTCATAAGGTTGTTAGTGGCTTTTGGCAAAGAGTATAAAGGTCAAGCTGTATCAGTTCAAGGGCTGTCAAAACTGATAAAATTGTATATTCAGATATGCTATGACCTAGCTGGAATTACTGCTCTAGACGGGCTTGGGACCAGTTTGTCAGGAAAATAGAAGCTTTTGTAGGAGCTACTAGTAATGTGTATGCTTTTCTGAATTTTGTTGGTTTTGCTGTTTCTCTAACTAAATTCAGGCTGGATTCACATCTCAGAAAGAAGAGCTTATGCCATGTTTTTCTGTCACTAGTTTATATTTTTTTGCATCGTTCTTAATAACAAATCTTCCAAAGCAGAAAGTCAGAAGTTCCAGCATTAGGCAATTTTCAGCTTAAAAAATTGAAGCTGAATTTAGGTGCTGTTTTGACTAGGTCCTTGAAGTGAAATATCATCGACTCATTTTAAAAATCCCCATAACTCTTCTGGTTAAACAGTCATCTCCAATGTGCTTAATGAAATGTAGATTCACGATACATGGTGGAAAGTGGTCTCTTGAGGTTTGTTTATGTACTAAGGTGCTTCACAGTAGCTCTGGGGTATCAAGAGTTTGTCTGGTGAGTGTGAGGTTTTGTTAGCAGTGAAAGGTGTGTCAAAATTAAATTTCTTGTGTTGGAATCCAAAACCTTATTTGCTATGTGTAGTCTCATCTGGTTTTGTGTTGTATTTGATGTTCCTACACAATGCAGCCTTGTCTGGATGATGTTAATTGAGCTTTATCTTTCCTGACCTGAACCCTGGATGCTCAGACAATTTCTGTGTATTTCTCACATGCTACTTGACTTTGCTTCCACATTCTGTAGGTTTCTTTTTGGTGTTTGAATTTGTCCAGGAACATCTTGTTCATCCACATAGGTCTCCTGGCTTTCTTGTCTGACTTCCTCTTGGTCAGGATGCATCATTCCAGAGGTGATCCTCAGATATTAGCCAGCTTTCTTGGGCCCATCTTCTCTCCAGGTCTTTATCCTATGGTAATCTGCCAAACAGATCCCTGAAGAGGCCAAAGTCTGCTCTCCAGAAGTCCAGGGTAGCAAGCTTGTTGTGCACCCTTCTCACTGCCCTAAGGATCTCAAACTCCACCATTTCATGGTTCAGGCTGCCAAGGCATCCTTGGAGATTGACATTTCCCATCAGTCCCTCCTTGTTGGAAAGAACAAGGTCTAGCATAGCACTTCTTTTTGTCAGCTTCTCTGGAAAAGAGAAGCATTTCAGGAACCTCCTGGATTTTTTATGCCCTGGTGTGTTGTCCCTCCAACAGATATGGGCGTGGTTGAAGGTCTCCGTGGAGACCAGGGCTTGTAAATGTGAGGCCGCTCCTCTCCCTCTCTGTAGAGGGTTTCATCTGCTGGTGTCCCTGTAGCGAGCCCTCACTATAATGTCACCAGTCCCTGCCCTCCCTTCAATCCTGACTCACCAGCTCTCGCTTGGCTCCTCGTCCATCCCCAGGGGGAGCTACAAGCACTCCAGCTTGACATAGACTGCACCACTGTCTCCATATCTCCCCTGTGTTTTTATTTATAGAACTTTCAGTTGTGTTTGTTAGCTTTTTTCAAGTTCTGCTTAACTGTGGCAGTATTTAACTTTGTTTTTAAAAATTGTGCAACTCCTGAATATATGTTTTCTTAGGGATAGGAAGATTAATAGTAAGTAAATAGAACTATTAAAAATATTTATTTAATATTGCCTTTCTAAATCCTTATATTTTTCATCAGGAATGTGCTTTTAAATTCGAATTTTGTATGAATAGTTTTAGCAATGAACTGATTATAGATCATAAAGATTCAGTGTCTCACTGTGGAGATGGTGCCTGCCTTTTAGATAGGAAAATTGTTCTTTTGAGTTAAAAAAGGACCAATCAATATCTTCAAATTTTCTGTTTCAGAATATGGATTTGCTTTTAAATTGTAGGCTCATTTTAAGAAAACAGTGCAGAAATAAGTTATTTCTGTGGTAAAATATTTTCCATTGATCAGTCATTTGCTGTTTCAAATACTAAAGTGCAGAACTGAAAGGAACAATGTTAGCAGGTTACAGGAAGGGTTAAATTTTTGAAAAAGGTGTTAAGTGTACTTTGCAAGATTTCATGCCTTTATTCTGAATATGAATGAACCTGTAGATAAAAATATGACAGAAACTATTAGATGATTCGAGACCTGTGGTTTAGAAATGAGGGCATGCAGAGACACCACTTGTCTGTGGCAAGCAGTGTGTTAGAAGATGGTATAATAGTGAATTTCATTGGCTGTACCTCTTGGATATTTCTCCTAATAACATTTTCAATTTTTAAGGGCTTTTTATTTTATGGGTAGGGATTAAAAAAGTGTAGGGAAACAAATTTCAAGGAATATTGCCTACTTCTTATGGGCAATTTATGTGGATATGACAAACCTGCTTTCTTCCATTTATTGCATGCTAAGAGACAATGTGTGAATTTAGCAGCATAGAGGATTGGCCTCAGGAGCTGGAAATGGAGGAAAAGATGAAAAGTGATTTGACAACATACTTCTTATATTCAGTGATCAAGCGATGGCTGTTCCATCATATTGCCCAAGATGTGTGTATTTGTAAAAAAGAATTGTAGTCAAAGAAGCTTTGTTTCAGTTTCTTACCATATTAAGCTGTGATCTAGAACTGGAGTGAAAGAGGAGTTGACTTTTTTTTTTCTGGCCCAGAAAGAGCATCTGATAGATAGCAAAGTTTGCAGATAACTCTGAGGTTCTTAGGGCTACAGTGACAGTTGATGGCTTGACACACCAACCCTTTCTGTGAAGTATCCTTAACAGTAATTTTTACCATTATCCCATCTTTTTTTTTCACAAATACACTTTTAATTTCTACATAGGTTAATAATGTATGGTGATGTGTGGTGTTCGGTTTTCCCCCCTTTTCAATATTATGTGGAAATGTATTCTATCTTAGATTTTGTAGGTTTTTAAAGTGAATATAGGCACATACTTGTGTTATTTTTCGTCACTCAGTTTAAGAATAATATAAAAGAAAAGAAGGAACCTACTTTTGTTTCATTATGGTTGATGAAAAGCATACCTTAATAGGGACCCACTGAAGGATTTTTTTGGTACTATCCATAGCTATCTTTATATACACGTTAAAGTCTGCCACTTGTGTTGCCTGAATTAGCGAGGAAGGAACATTAATATATATTTAAAGATTGATCTCACTCTCTGACCTCATCAGAAGTTGATTTATTTGTAGTCCAGAGTAAGGAATTCTGCTTTGCTTTGTATCAGGAGAAACATGAGTTGAATTAGTGTATTGTTCATGTCTTCTATTACTCACTGCCTCAGCCATAGAAATTTTTGCCTATTGTTCCTTGGAGACTTATTATAAGAACACTGTGAATCAGATTAACCACGCCAGCCTGAAATTCACTTTTTCCATGATGCTTGCCTGTGCTTTTTTGAAGTACTTTGTTGATCTCAGCAATCAGAGTTTTGAACTTCTTTGAACTATATTACATCCATGACATATTCTAAAGCACTGAATACAAATATCCTTCTGTATTTTGACATACCTGTGGAAATTTATGGGAATTTAAGGGGTTGGGGTTTAATCCCAAGCTTCTGTGATTCCATTCCTTGACTCTGATAATTCAGTGCACATGACACTTAAGACTCTCTGTTTGTCAGCTGCACTGTGGAAAGCTGTGATGGTGACAGGCACTCATGGAAACCAGATGTGCTGTATCTTGGTGGTTTTCTCTGGGTTTGGTGATGGAGGAGCAGCTGATGGGATGGGACAGGGAAGCAACAGCTGTTATAGAACTCCTGAGGATGTATGTGCAGGGCAGTAGATCCCAAACTACGGGCTATGTTTTTTAGCTGCAGGACTGAGTAGCACGCTATTTATGGCAGAATTTGGGGTTAGAGAACACCTGTGTTTACAGGTGCATGTTACTTTAAGTCTGTGAATAAGGCCTGTGATGGAAGAGTTGGAGAATACCTGGTGCAGAGTTTGTCTGCAGGCGTCACAAGTACAGATCTCCAAATGGAGAAACATGTTTATTGCTGGTTGGAAGTGTGTTTTCCTGAGCTGTCCCTTTCACAACTAGATCAGCTGTTGGTATGTTGCTCTCCTCAGTCCCAAAACTTGTCTCCAGGAAGAGATCATGCTCGATTCCTCAATTTTTGGGTTTCACAAATTTTAAGCAGTTTTGGCTAGCTGCTGTGGAGAAATTTTATAATTAGTTATAATTTTATAACTAGTGCTGTGTGAGAAATTTTATAATTTCTCCAATTTGTGTTTGCCTGCCTTTTGACCCTGAAGTATATAAATTGTATATATAAATTGTATTCTTTTCTAGACCAGGACACTTCACTTTTTCTTTCTTCATTCTGTTGAACTACTGGTACTAAACTATTAAATTTTTATCCTTACCTTTGTTTGTTTCACTTGGAGAGTTACATGATAAATCTCCTTTAGATATTAACTATATATGTAAAGAAATTGAGGAGGGACAAAAGAAACCAAAACATGTTATCCCAAGATTACCCTGCATGCCAACAGAGATTAAAATATTTCTTTATTTCCTCAGCATCTCCCACCCTCCATTTGCATTCATTTAGAGTTGAGACATTCTCAGTTGTTTGAGAGCCCCCAACAGCCCGAGACACATGCAGTTACTGAGTTTGTAGGGCTCTGAGGAGTCAGCAGGGGAGAGTTTAAAGGGCAGCTCTGTGGCTGGCAGAACTACCAATCCTATCTCCTTTCTTGTCACTTCCCTTGCACCAGCTCTGTTGCATTGGTTGTCCAATTTGATGGAAAACAAACTTGCAGAAAAGAAATACATTAAATATCCATATGATCCATCAGCATTCTTGTACGCTTCCTCTGCAGAGAAGGCATGTAATTTTGGTTTGGTTTTATGTACCTGGGAGAAGAGCATTCATGTCCAGTTGAATCTTTTGTGACATCTCTCATATATTTCTTTGTCCCTGCTGATGAGCTTAGTTCAGTTTGTTAATTTGATTTCCATTTGATTTTCATTTTTAAGAATTAGTCTAGTTGCTGTTTGGTGCTTCTCAAAATTTAACTTGTTAATGTTTCTTTATTTAATGCTTATGCTTATCAGAAGCTATAAATAGTGAGTTTTTCACAATAAATACGCAATTCCATGTTTGCAAAACGATTGATTTTTTTTTTCCATTCTTACAACAGTCTTTGTTCAGGAAAGAACAGCTGAGAGAATGAGAACTAATTTTGTAGGTGCTAAAATTCTTGGATTTATTGCATTTTTTTAAGTGTTTGAGATTAGTGTGTTCCCAAACAGCCTTAGAAGCTATATTTGAAACATTATTAAAACCCTGTATTTTCATATTATGCTGCCTTCCTTCTAGATTTTCTTTAATACATTTGTGAAACAGCTGTGTGATCTGATTGTTGTCAAGTGTAAGACTAATATTTTGTTTATTTTGGGCTTAGATTAGTTTTGAATATTTAAAACAAGATTAGATGCTTTTTTTTATGTGTGTACCACTGCACATTTGAAGGCAAATCTTAGGTAAATTTTTATTCAGTTTTGGTGCTTATTCTTTCTGCTGTCAGTGTTTTGCTCACGGCATTCTAAAATTTGCACTTGGTATATGAAATTTAGGTAATTAATTTATTATCCCCACTTTTGAATGTTTATTTCACATGGGTTATGCAAATGTAAAATAAAAAAAAAATGCAGTTCACTGAACACATTAATTATCATTAACTTAATTAAGTGTTCTTGATTTTGTGGGAGAAAATAGGAATGTGCATACAGCTGCTGTTCAAAAAATACTTTATGGGTTTTCCCTTTCAAAGAAATTGCTTTACCAAAGTTCCTCCTTTCCTCTGTGTGACTTATGCAACTAAAAAAAAATTGATGCTTCTTGGTAATGTTTTCCTCCTGATAGTAGTTTCTGAGAAACACATTCCTCCTGATTCATGGATTTCAGTGCTGGGACTTCGAAGACTGGTGATTGTCCCCTTGTTTTCCCCCTGGTGGCTACAGTAGTACCTGTTTGCTGCTTCACTGTGAAAGGGGGTGGTGAGAAGTGAATGCATACAGTAAATCTCTTTTTTGAAGATGTTTTTTTTTTTGATGGTTTATGTATCAGTAAAGTAATTTTTTTATGTTTTCTTCCAGATTTCACAATGACCTCTTAAATGTTAAAGATGTTCTTACAAGCTTTGACAACACAGGGAATGTCTGTAAGTCACTGTTTATTTAAGTACAGTACTATGTTGGTAAAAGTCTAACTGTACCAATATAAAGCCTTTCTGTATGAGCCCTCAATAACCATTTCATTTAGCTGTGAAACTCCATTACTGTGGTCAGAGTTACCATAGCATTTCAGTTTTATGTAGCACCATTGTTTGTGTTGGATACACCCTTAAGTTCTCCCAGTGCAGGTTATTTTTGGTTGTGGCTATGGTGGGAACATTAGAGCGACTGGACTGGATAAAACATGAGTTTAGCCCATTGATTTGTGTTGGCCAGGGGCCAGCAGTGGCTGTGTGAGGAACAGCAGTGCAGGGACATGGGAAGCAATCAGGGGTACTTCTAGCTTGGAGAGAACAAACTTGAACCAGAGAAACACAAAAGAAAGCACTCAGTCAAGTTGTGAAATTCTTCTCTACAGAATGTTTTGGATCCTAAAACATGACATGAAATCAGAAAAAGGGGAAAAACTTGTGCAAGAAAAATTGACTGTGACTATTAAATACACAGACATCACTTATGACTTAGGAAGTGCTGAGTGTTAGGGGAGATAAGGGGCAGTAGGATGATATGTTTGTCCTGATATTTCACTCTTGTCTAAGCATCAGTTACTGGCTGCATTAACCTAAGGCAAGATGAGCTCTAAGTGGGCCATCAATGTCTGACCCAGTATGGCTCTGCTTCAGTATATTTATTAATAAAATTATCTATGCTATTAATGGACTTGAATTATCAAATTGTGGTAGATGGTGGAAACAAAGATGAGACAACATTGAAACATTTTTGATGTGATGAATAATTACTATTATATAATTAACATTTAGAGATACACATATAATTGTTTGGTTATTCTGCTTTATCTTTCAGGTTGGCTTGTTTGTTTTCAAAGAAGCAAACTGATAGGATAAAGTTGTTAAAGTTTGCTAGATATTCAAGAAATAGACACATATTTTCCCCTCCTTATAAACCCAGTGATATAGAAACTGTTTTGATATATATGTGTTTTATCTCAAAATTCCAGTCTTAGTATTCCAAAGCTAAGTTTCAATAAACATTAGTTCATTATCTAACAATTTCAGCATTTCTTTTGAACAGCAGAGAAAATACTTTCTCTGTGTGTCTAAAAGTGCTTCAGGTAATGAATCAGGACAGTGTAATATGGTAACACAACTTGTTGTTCTTTGTGTGGGTACTGAGTTTGTGTTCAATCTACACAGATTTCCTTGTTAACACAAAGAATTTATTCTGCTAAAGTTTTTGTATGCTTTCCTATTGATAGATGTGTTGTTAGCTCTTCTTCCAGTATTTCAGCTACTTTTTTATTGATTGCAGATGGTATAACAAGACTTACACTCTAATAGGCAAACCACCCATGCTAACACAGGAGTAATATGATATTTGTAGTTCTCACTGTTTCTCTGTTTATACAAAGATTCACATTTGTGCTTTTGGATTCAGAATTGCTTTGAGGGTTCATGCCGTGCTATTATATATAGCGTTTGCCAAGTCATTTCCAGATTCATTGCTTCCCTATTTTTAAATGTCTTTGTCTGTGTCTGTCTGTATTGATCTACATATTACTGATTTATGCCTGTTTTACTATGCACTTTAGATTATACTCTATTAGCATAACTGTAAAATTATTATCTTCTGGCAGCATGCAGTACTGGCTTGGAGTGTAATGATCACACTTTTTTGCTACCACCTGTATGGAATAAATGTTCTCAGTATCCAAGCCAGAGTAACTATGTGCCTGTCACACCGTGATAGTAAAGTTCTCCCAGCCATGTATTTACTGAGTTGCTCTATTTGGGTCATACCTGATGGAATTTCTGTGCACTCCCATTATCCCTTAATTCGAATTGACTCTTTCTTTGATCTTTTCCTTTGTATTTGACTCTCTTTGTGTTAACCCACTGCAGAAAGATAAGGGTGTTGTGTTGCCTCCTTTTACTCCCAGAGGTAACTACTGTAGTCTTTCTAAAATTAGGTTGACTGTTTTTTATAATTTCTGTAGTGTTCTACAAGACCTCTTTATTATCAAATCATAGTGTACTCAAAAAAACCCCTCCAGATATTTCTGAAATGGTTTTTGACAGTATCAGATTATTTCTCCTAATATCTAATACTAATGGAGCTAGCCAGAACTGAATGTGCTATCACAGCAGTGCGCTCTGTGAGGGGGATGCACTGAATAATTACAGACTTCAGTATTCTTTTGGGGCACACTGCATAGCTAGCATTTATTTGCTGGTCACTAAACTTCACTAAAATGAAGTTTAAGTTTTAATGATTTGGACTGAGTTACCACAAAACAGGGAAATGTTTTAGTGTTCTATGTGTTTGTTTTGGTTGCCATACTGAATATTTATCATCAAGATTAATGTTTTTTCTAGAAGTTATTAGATTATGAATAATTTTATATGAAACAGATTAGCTTTTGTAAAAAGTTCATTTTGTTTTTAAACATAATAATTTGTTTCAAACAACATCGTTTTTGTAGTTTGGGGTGTGGTTTTTTGTTTCTTCTAGTAAGTACTTCCTGTTAAAACAAGCTCTTTCAATGAGTGTTTCTATGATCTTTCTGTTTCCCATACTGATCTCTGTGCTTACGGTCTTTGACAGCCACATCACCGTATACCATCAAAAGAAAAGTGGTAGAGCAGACTCCAGTTAATACCACTGTCTCTATACTCCCAGTAGGTATCAACTCAGTACAAGATGTGCCACTAGCTGGCAGCATTATATAAAATATCAATAAGCAGCTTTTGAGGAGTACTTGTGATTGCTTCCAAGAATGCTGCCTTACACCAGAAAGACTTCCGGATAAAAGGGGAGCCAACTGCAGTTGCTGTCAATGGTGTATTGCAGGGTCCCAGTTGTTAACTTTGAAAATTGCCTCTGCACAATGGCTCGTTCAAACTTTGTATTTGTATACCTACAGTTGTATTCTGTCTTTTTAAAAAAGATTTCTGAAGATGCATTTGCACTGTAGGATTGCCATTGTGAGTGAAAATTCACATTACAAGTTGCAATGGATTTTCACTTTCTTAGAAAAATGTGGAAGTTTTTTTCTCTCTGCTCATCCTTTGTGGGAAAGTGGTTTCCACATGAAAACTCTAAATGAATTCTCCACACAGACAGGATGCAGTGCTAAATGTACTTCCTTCAGCTTTAATTCCATGCATAAACAGGAGGCAGGGAAAAGAGGACTGGAATGAAGGAAAGGATCAGTCTGTTCGTTTTAAACAACAATATGCCATCTGTTAAAAAGAGGCACCATCTCTAGTCCTGAGACAGTCCTTTAAAAGAACTGATGGATCCCAGGCAGAAGGTTCAGTGGTGGCATTATGGGATAGCATCAGCTGGCCCCCAGAACCACATGCCATGCTCATCCTGGCAGAAGAAATAATCCAAAAATTAAGGAAAATTCTGCAAGGATGAGCTTTTGAGAGTCTCCTTCCCTTGCCTTTCCAAGTGGGAGAAAGCAGTTATAACTGAAATGCTTATAACTCTATCCCAGAAGTAATCCTTGCAGATTATGTAAACATTTAAATGAAGTGAAATGATCAGGGCCAAAATAGAAACCTCTTTACTACTTGCCCCCAGTCTAAGCAAGCTACAGGCTGTGTAAAGGAGAATTTTAATAAGTGAGATACAGTGTATTTTTGAATGTTCATCTAGTATGTTTTTGTCTTATCACAGAAGCAAGATATTCCAGAATGCTCAAGTAGTATAAAATTGAAAATATACTATATGTAATAGCAAAAAAAAATTTTGTAAACTGCACATAGCGTTAGTTAATATTTTCATTTTCAAGAAACAACATGTTCCACACATACTCATTTTATTTTCTACTTGGCTGAGTGTACAATTTTATGTTTTAGAACTAAAAGAGCAGCAGAGGGTGCTACAGTTACAGAGCTGCCCAGGCGCACACTAGAATTGTTGCTCCTGAAGGCAAGTAGGTCCTGTAAACACTTAGGCTTTTCATTTGGAATAGCTGTAAACAGGATAGTATTAAATTCTGTTGCCTCTGTTTATAGAGGAAAACAGGTAATCTATGTGAACTCCAGGAAAAGTAGAATTACATACTCCTTTCTTGATTTATTTTAATAGTTGAATTGGTGGAAAATGTTGCATAGTTTCATGAAAGCATAGTGTCTGGAAATAGCTACTGTTACAAAGCACTTACTCAACATCTTTAGAACTGTTTTTGTTTATGCTAATTTTATGTTTAGAAGTTCTAGTCTCTGCAACAAATTTTTTGTTTGTAGATTTTTTTTAATGTTTCCAAAATAAATAAGCTAGCTAAATTGAAGAATATTTTTGCCCTTCATATAATATTTTTCATGAAAATGACATAAGAGAATGATTTTCTCTTAACTTTCAAGTTTGCATCAAGGTTTTTTGGAAACACAAATCAAGAAGGAAACAAATTATTTTTCTCTGTTTAGTTTTCACCTTTTTTCAGTTTATATTAATTTTAAAATGATACTTAAAACTGGTAATTATGCAACTTTGTTTAAAATTTACTTAAGAAAAATATTTTAAAATCTTCTTTAAAATAAAGAACCTTTTCTTCTTTCCTCCATTCCCTCAAATAACTGAAGCAAGAATCATATCTTCTTTGAGTATATGAGGATGGGTTTAGAGAGGTACTTGTTTCTTCAGAGCTCTCACTGTGTGCCTCAGATATGTGCACTCCTCAATGGAGAGATGATGGCAGATACTGAATGACCATGCTTGGAAGGATAGATGCGATCAAGTTACCTGGACAATCACCAGATGACATCCTTTATGGCAGCAGAGGTGATCCTGGAATTCATGGAATGCTACGTGGATTCATCCAGGGAGTAGGGTGCAGTTTTCAGGTGCTGCTTGGAAGTTTCCCATATTGTTTTGAGTAAACATCTGGTTATCAGTGGTGAAAAGCCTGCCAACTGGAATATGCTTCCTGCCTGTCCGTGCCTCAGTCAGTGTTCTCACCTGAAGAAACTGCCACCCGTTGTCCTCTGAGCCTTCTCAATTCCCCTGGTGTGGCAGTTTGAAATTATTTACCATGTCAGAACCTCAGAGCCCCTTGGAAGTCTTCAACAAAAAATAAATTGTCTGGAAAAGTGTTTGAATAGCAACGATACATGTCGTTTGAATGAAATATTGTATTTATGATACCTGCAATTTACTATTCACTGTGCAGTTTCCTTTTAAATAAAACATTTCATGATCAGGGTTAAGAAAAACCAGCTGTTTCCTCCCTCCCTCCTTCATCCAATTCACTTCAATGATTCGGTTTACAGCATCATTCCAAGCAGTCACGTCGACATAATCGACATAAGGCGTATGGAATGGAGCAGAAAATAAGTATATGGAGAAAAGCAGGCACCTTTTAAATTACTCTTGTTACCAGAATTGTTTTTATGAGATTGTTCTCTGATGGAACATCAGTGATTTTGTCTGTTTTAAGCACTGTCCTGAAATATTCAGCTTTTCCCCACTCACTAAGATCTTCTGTTTATTAGGAACCTGTGTGTGAAAAAAGAACTCATAACTGTGGTCAGGGATCCCTTTCCTCTAAAGTATTTTCTTCCTACTATGTATTCCAAACATTATCTGTCTTTGTGCCTCTACTTTCAAGCATGGCACCAGCTTAGAGAAGTGGGAGGTGAAGAAGCCCACTTCAGCCGTTCTGAGTACCCTCTTTCTTCCTGGGTCAGATTGAAGTTTTTGTAGGAACTGGTTCTCCTGTTCAGGTTATTCCAATGAGAACCTTTTGCTAAAAAGATGTGAATCTCTCAGAGCAACTGCAGTTACTTTTCTGTGTTGCTGAGCAGCTTTTTTTGTACCTTGGCACTCTGATTAGCTATGTTTTGGCATCATCTGTTGTCTTAATCTTTAAAAAGTAGATGGCATTAGTAGGTTTCTAAGTGTACTACTCATGCTAATCTTCTACAATGTGAAGTATTTTTGAAAGTATTCCATGTATTCTAAATGGATTACCATGAGAAATTGGATCTTCTGATTTACATCAATTAAAATTATGAAGATACGGTATAAAAAAATAGGTTGGTAGAAAGAGAAAAGTATGAAAGATTTTAATTAATTTCATTGGGTTTACTTCTGCTTTAGATAATTTATCTTAGTCACCTCTTTAATTGAGATAGGGCAGGATAACAATGCTAAGCATCCCTTTAAGATGTGATATTAATTCAGCTTAGTCTTTTAATACATTTTAAAGTTTTCTTGAAAAATATTTCAAATTTGAGGATAATTAAAATAAATAGTTTCAAATGAGTTTGATGTATACTGGGTTGTTGCCATTTGTGTGGAACTTGCATGTTTGTTTGTAATCATTCTTTTTGTTCTCACAATTCCTTTCACTTGCCATATTCTAGCCATGCTTTCAGTGCTGCTTTTTGCACCCTTCTGTTTGACACCACCACGTGGTGCTGGTGGTTTCTGACATGCACATTGGATGGGGCATTTCTCTGTACTGTATTATGATCCCATCAGTGGCTGAAGTGTGGAGGTAGCAAGGGCAGTGCTTGTCATTTTGTTTTCTCTATACAAATGCAGCTGAAATGTTATGCATAACTTTAACCTTGTTTTGGTTTTGTTTCAAATTTGGTTTAGAGAACTTTTCAAAAGTCGCACTGTATTTAATTTTAAAAGATCATATTCAAATAGGTCAACTCATCTTCTTTTGAAAATGTCACAGTGAAAGGTTTCAACTTGATTCAACACCAATTCCTAAAATTATATTAAAAAGACCCTACTTTGAGTAAAATATTTCTGGAAATGAGAATTTGAAACCTTTGGTGAATATATCCATTTGAAAAGTTTTGTCTGATGATAGTTCTGACTGAAAAATATGATGAAAACTGATCTACATAGCAGTGACCAGATGAAAATTCAATGTAGATCTAGCATACATATACTTAACTTGATACATTAAATACTGTTATTGAGAGTATTTACATTTAAATTAAATTATATCATGTTTAAGCTATTCTTTTAAAAATATTTTTCAATAATATGGAAAGAGCTGGATAAGACATTATTTCAGAATTATAAAGAACTAATTTTTGGTAAACTTAGTAGATAAAAAAACCTCCTGTACAAATGGTTTGGTAAATAGAAAATGTGTGAGGAATAACTTCAAGTTTGTTGGAATTACTGGAGTCTAGCCTTGTGGTTTTTAATTAAGACTGCAGGTCACCTGCAAGAGGTTTTAGTGACTACCCCATAACCAATGATTTAGAACATACTGGTTCTAGCAATGGTGATTTCACATCTACTCTTCTTACTGGTAGAAAATATCTCCTCATATCTAACAGTAGCCTTTTTTTACTAAAGCTTAAACTTATTACTGGTTTGGTCCTTGGCAAAAATGAAATTTTCTTTTGCAATAGCTTTTTAGGTATATTGAATCATCACATGACCTTGCCTATATTTTCTTTTACTTACATCCAGCAAGCCAAATTCTATCATGTTTTCTGAAGCTACAGTTTTTGCTAGGCTCTGACTTTTCTTTAGACTCCATACATTTGGTTTGTATCTTTCATGAAGAGTGTTTGTCAAATCTGGGCATAGTATTCCAGTTGAGACTTCTATAATGCTAAGTAAACCAGGAGATTTTGTGTTTTACAGCCTGTAATCCCAATATTGAATTTTCCTCTTACAACAGCATGACTTTGACTCATATTGAGCCATTGACTTGCCATAAAATCCTGGTCCTCTTCAGAAGGAATCAGTTATTCCTGACTGTGTATTTATGTAGCAGATTATTCTTATCCAATTTTAACACCTGGTGTTTGTCCCTGTTGAACTTCGTCCTGTTTCCAGACTTCTCCCAGTTCATTGCTTTTATCCTTTGAAGCCTGTCTTTCAACTTCCTGGACTTCTAAAATTGATAAATTGCTAATATAATATGTTCCTTTAGGTGATCAATGAAAACATGGAACAGAGCACAGTCTTGTGTAGGCATTTATTGAAACTCTACCTGTTAAATTCACCTGCTTTTACAGCAAACTATTGAGAATTATTCCCGTTATTCTCCATAGTCAGTTTTCTTCACCCATCTTAACCACATTTTATTTAGTCTGTTTCTTATGAAATTATCAAAAAACTTTCTAAAGTTTTGATACAAGACATCTACTCCTTTTGCCCTATCTAGCCACTTATCTTGTTCCTCTGGTGAATGGTTTTTAAATTAAAATCTGTAATTAATTTTTCTATTGTTATACTTTATTATGGAATATGCTGCAAAAGACTGAAAAACATGAATCTGTTTCAAGTTTTTAATTATGTGAAGATGAGGGAGAGGTTGAATTGAATGAAACATTATACTTCATTATAGAATGCATAATTGTCTTATGCACTGAAAGTCACCTGATGATTCTCTGCCTTATAATTTCATTCATTTTCTAAAAGCTGTTATTTTAATTATTTATACTACAGATACATTCTATCTAAGCTTTTATGCATAGTTCTGTCTTGTAGTTCTTTGGTGTCCTGAAGGAGACCTGCAGCTACTCTGAGCTATGTACTGGTTTTGTGACATGTTTGATAATCTGGCAAAAAATAGTATAGGATTGTAAAAGTAATTTACCCTATACCCTTTATTTCCCATTTCCCTACTTTTAATAAGTGGGACAGAAAGTGAAATAATGCAAGGTTTGGGTTTTTTAAAAAATTATTATTTGGTTTGAGGCCTTTTTGGTAATTTGAGAGTACTCAAATGTGTTTGAGCCTCTTGCACTGGAGAAATAGAATTCTGTAATAATATTCAGGACTAAAAAGAAAGAAATTTGAGCCCATTATACCATTTAACACCAACTCCTTGTCTGTTGTATTTTTTGTCAAACTGTGAGCTTTGTAAGTTAAGTTTACTTTCTTCTCATCTGTTCAAGTACTGGATTGAAGATGTGTTTCACTATCTGAGGGGTTTTTTTTTTACCAGTTATTTTTTAGGTTCCCCTTTATACTTAGGCCAATTCCCATATTTTAAGGCAGTATTTGTTGCCATGTTTAAGTGTGTGGTTTATATCAGCTCAGAAGATAATTCTGTAGTCCCCAAAGCACTCTTCTTACTTTTAACGAATCCATACAATATCACATTTGTGAAACAAATATTAGATCCATTTTAGAGGTTGGAAATTTCCTAAGTCTCTATTTTTGTTACAGAGCTGTTCATGGTTAGAAGTGGGAGGCAGAACCAAGCCATCTTACCATGGTGGTATGCAGAGAACCAGCTGACTTCCAGCCTTTCCCACATACAGGTTTATTGCAAGATCTTGGTTAAATTTGCATTTTCAGGAGTGCCTTCTCATTTTAAATGCCACCCATTTGGGATGTCAAAAATTAAGGACTTAGAGCTGTGTCACAAAAGAATTTTGAGCATTTCTGAACTGAACTTTAGATCTTGTGACAATAAGATTTTGTCCTCTTTCAGGTAAGGAGGCCTTTCTACACGCTTAGCGGCATGGCCTGGAATTCACCACAGCTGACACTCTGAGACTTGTGTGTCATTAACACTCCCTCTCTTTGTAATTTCAGTTTCTAACTTGATGCTTTCACAATCTTAAATCCTTTCCTTTATTTACATCCTTTATCTGTGTCTGTCCAAAAGAATAGCAGGTGTAACTTTATTTTTTGGATTGTTTAACCTTCTATGAGGTAGTGGCAGATTATATGTAGAACTTATGGGGTTTCAGACATGAGTAATTATAACACAAGGTAGTTGGTTATAACACTTACAAAGTAGTTTCATGAAAGTAGGGGCAGTAAGCACACCTGAGTTAGCAAAGAGAAGGGGCTCAGAGCTTTTATGTGCTCACTTACTGGAGCTCCTTTTGGACAGTAAGACAGGAAACAATATTACTCAATGTATTCAGTAATACCTTATGACAGTGTGTCAGGAAAAAAACACACTGCAATCTGGCCTGTAAGTATGAATTTAGAATGTGAAGACTGTAGCCTACCTCACCATAAGCTCATTCCATAAAATTTACCTATTCACACAGCTGAAACACTGTACAGTCTTAAGCCATTTTACAAATCAGCACCTTAGTATAGATTCTGTCAGGTTAAAATACTGGAATGTCTTCATAATAAAACATAATAGGACAAAGCAGCTTGTATACAGAATCCTTATTTTTTGCTGTATATTGGTTCTCATTTTTAAATTGTGGCAATTTGAAGCAATTTGTAGGTTTACTTACTATTTAATTGGACATTCCCAAAGTAGAAAATATTAATTCCTTTTGTTTGTGTGGGTAAAGACTCTGCTAAAAATGAGCTTAGCCAGATAAACAGGGGGTTTTATTACTAGTAATAATTAATTTGATAATTTTGTCCACAACCATAATCTGCTTTTAAAATCATGCAGTATATTTTCTGTGGAAAACTAACTCAAGATAAATTCCCTATGAGAAAGACATGTGCAGCTGCACATCTGCTGTGGGAGAAGCTTACTTACTGACAGGTGAATCTGAGTCCATTTTATGATTATTTCTTAGGTTAAAGGAACAGAGGAAGATTCTTAATCTTAGATTGTCTCATAAAATATATTTATGTAGGTGCATTTTAGCTGATTTTGATTGGTCTAGTGCAGTTATTTATTAAACAGTAGTGAACTGTCAGTATTTATACTGTAATGTTTCTCCCTTTGCCAGCTGAGATTAGCAGGCATTGCTTTCAAATGCACGTCTGTGAGAAAGTGCTGAAATCAAAAGTCAACTTTTTATATAAAATAGCTCCTACCAGGCCTGAGGATTCATTATATTGATTAATAAGAAGGACTGTGTTTGTTGCTGGTATTAGATGTTTGTGTCTGGCTTTATATCAATAATAATATTTGAAAAAGGTTGAAAATTTAGAAGTCCAAGGTACAAACCCAAGCTTGCGTTGAATTTTTTTTTTTATAGGACATTTGTCACTTTGTTGAGCTGTGTTTAAATTTCATAAAACACAGGTTTTATTGTTTTTCCTAAAGAAACTCTGACATATAGCTATCAAGTTAAAGAACTTATGAATGTTTAAAAACAAATGCATGCAGAAATTTAATTATTCTTTGCTGTATGTAGGCACACTCCTGCAGAATTTTGTAATTTTTCTCATGAAGAAGCAGGCTTTTTACTTACCATAAAGTTGAGCATTAAAATGTGAACTGCTTCGTAAGCCCTGACTTAAAAGTCATGACATGTAAATGGTAGCAGTAGCAAAAAGAAACAGTTTATAATGGTCTTAAGCTGCCTTTTTAAGCTACTCAGAAATGCAGTAGGACCCAGAAAATGTTAAAGATACACAGGACTAAAATACACAGGACATACAGGTTTGGCATTTGAAAATGGAGATCTCTATATTTTTTAAATGGACAGTAAAATATATTGTCTTTGAATATACATAATTCAAAAAATAAAAACAGGTATCCACTAAGACAATAGAATCATATGAATCAAAGCAGAGATGGACAACTTTTGGAAGCCCTCCAAATAATGCCTTCTAATTGTTTGCTCAGCTAAAATGATTGTTGAATTCTTTTCCTTGTTTTCAAAGCACATGTTGAAAAATAAGTATTTATCCTCCCAATTCCCATTGAATTTTCCTGTTCCTAGAAACAGGAAACGTGCTGTCATACCTAGCATTGAAAAAAACGTAAATTATAACAGAGGTATTGAATATATTTTCAAGATCAGCTACTTAGCAGATACTTCCTTCCCTGCAATCTTTGTTGTAACTCATAAATGCTTTACAATGTAAATGTTTGCATAGTGCAGGAGCCAGTTGCACATCTCCCATGTTAAGCTCCAGAAGTTATAATACCTCGCACTTTCCATCGGCAGGCAAAAGTAATTATGATAGCAATCAACATATATAATATAGATTTTCAGATACTTAATTTTGTTGACAGTAGGTACAGCACAACAATATAGATAATTTCAGACAAATAAAAATTGGTAGAGGTAATCTAAGTGCTTTAAGTTGTTGTGACTGCCATAATTTCAAAAATTTATTTCCTCATAATTACTGTAGTGTTTCCTTTTGAGGATTCTCTTTATGTGCTCAAAAGTGCTCTTTATGTGCTCATTCAGAAAATGATACGGTAAATATTTTGTATTGAAATACACAGCTACACATTTTATGGCTTGTTGGTGTACGTGACAGCCTAACAGAAAGGAGAGATATGGTGCCAATAAATTCTGGAAGGCTTATCTAGGATCAGATTGAACTGCTGATGAGTGAGGAAAAATTAATGAAAATTCTGTTTTCATACAAAAGCTGTGTTTCAGCTTTTTAAAATTTTTTTAGAATAAACAGATTTTTCTATGTTTAGCATTTAAAGGGCTTTGTTGTAATAGTTGGATGTGAACTGTCAAAAAGAGGTAGGTAGAATGATGAGTCCAGTTATCACAGAATGGTTTGAGTTGGAATGGATCTTAAAGACCATCCAGTTCCAACCCTTCTGCCATGGGCAGGGACACCTTGCACCACACCAGGTTTCTCAGAGCTCCATCCAGCCTGGCCTTTAAGACTTCGAAGGAGAGGCATCCACAACTTCCCTGGGCAACCTGTGCCAGTGTCTCNCTGTGTCCCTCTCCAGCTCTCTTGTAGCTCCCTTTAAGTATTGGAAGGCTTCTGTAAAGTCTCCCTGGAGCCTTCTCTTCTTCTCCAGGCTGAACTACCCCAACTCTCTCAGCCTGTCTTCATAGGAGAGGTGCTCCATCCCTCCGATCATCTGTGTGGCTGCCTCTGGACTCTCTCCAACATTTCCATGTCCTTCATGTGCTAGGCCTCCAGAGCTGGATGCAGGGTTCCAGGTGAGGTCTCAGCAGAGCAGAGCAGAGGGGCACAGTCCCCTCCCTGGCCCTGCTGCCCACCCTGCTTTGGATACAGCCCAGGATGCAGCCCAGGCTTTGTGAGCTGTGAGTGCACATTTCCAGCTCATGTCCAGCTTCTCACCCAGCAGCATCCCCAAGTCCTTCTCCCAGTCAGTTCTCTATTCCACTTGTATTTGTGCCTGGGTTTGCCCTACCGCAGGTGCAGCACCTTGACCTTGGCCTGGCCTTATTTGCACGGTTATTCTTGTTAGATACTTTTATAAATCACAGCATTTAAATACAGGGATTTGATTCGTAACTGCAAAATGTTTCTTATTCTACAATTACAGATGTGTGTGCTGCTCTGAAGAGATTAGTCTATGATTTTAAATCGGTCTAATTGGCAGGGATGTCTTAATGTGTGTATGTATAGAGGCATATAGCGTATTACACATAATTCTATATGTCCACCTTATATATATGGAGAAGAAAACATGTTTTCTTTACAGGGTATTAAGATATTGTCAGAGATTTATTTTGCCTGACAGTTTACTTTGACCCTGCCTAAAATAGGATCTTATTGGTGACATAATTATTGTAAGATCATGGAAGTAGAACTGCAATGTGCCATCTTTCCCCAAATGTTTGAAAGCATTGTCAGCTTTTGAATTACTGTCATATTTTTTCAATTGTTTTTAGTACAAGTCAAATTTGACTTGCCTTGGTAATATAAAGAATCTCATTGTCTTCAGCAAGGCTTGTCAAACGAATCAGAAACATTGTCTTCCCTTTAAAATTGATTTTAAAAAATCCCCTCAAATTATTTTAATTTGAATGAGGTGAGAATCTAGTAAGTATTGAAATGTTTTCTGTGCTGAATAATAAGGAGCGTGATAATAGAAACTTGGCATAGAAATGAGTAGCAAATTTTACTCTTCCTTCTCTTTTTGAATTAGCAATGTGAATGTTGCATAAAGTAGTTAACGAAACACACTTAGTACTTGATATTCCAAAAGTACAATTCAAAAAAAGAGTAAGTAATACAGTTGAGGTGTTATATATATGTAACTGCTTTAATGTAATATATTTCATATTTTATAGATACATATTTTGTAAGTTGCATGTATATATATATATATATATATATATAAACTTGTAGAATTTGTAAATTTGATCTGTATATGAAACAATTTGAAGGACAGTGGCTGGTAGTGCCACAGTTGTTTGCCTTTATTCTTTAAATTGTTTTTTTCCCTACCAAAAACCATCTAGCTGAGGTGTGGGAAGAAAATCCATGTTGCTTTCTGATGCTAAGAGGAGATGATTGCAGGAGGGAGTGGTAATAACACTGAGGCTGATAAGAAAGTGTCAGAAGACAAGGAGAATGTAGAGGAGAAGAATGAATGGAAGAGTAGTGGCTGGGCAGGAAGGAGAATTGGAAATAAAGACATATTTGATTAGTTTTATTCCAAGAGAGAAACCAGATTGGGCAGAGAGGAGCCTGTATGAAATCACAATGAATAAGATTAATGTAGAGTGCTGCAATGTTTTAATTTACTTAATTTGTGTAATCGCAAAGAAGTTAAAATAATCTGAAAGTCACAATCCTGCTAACAACTTCTGGAGGAGCTGATACTCCAGATGATGGGATTTTCGATGTTTAAAAGTACTCACAGAAGTATGTTTTAATTTTAAGGCCTTGGCTTTACAAAATGCACCATTATTTTAGAGTTGCCTGTGCAAATGGAAATACCATGTTTTGTGCAGTTGCTTGGAGAGTAGATTTCCTCTTCCACCTGCCAGAAGGCTCTCTGTGATGGCTGGCTCATATGTTATTTATCTCAAAAGTTAAGGTCTGATCTTCTGAAGCAAATCACAGCTGAAATGATTATTTGAACAGGAAATGCAGAAATGTCAAATTTAAAAAAAAACAGGTTCTAGGTTCTTTAGACTCTTAAGACTTAGTGGATGTTTTTCCTATTTCTGTGCTTCAGGGCTTCATCTAAAGAAGGCCTCATTCTGAATTCTATCTCCATGTCACCACCACATGTAAGAAATATAATCAGCAAGGACTGTGAGGTGGAGGAATTGTTCTCTTAGGGGTGAATGGTTGGCTCTTTTTCAAAGAAAGATACTGAAAAGCAGACAATGAATAGCCTGCGTATGACTTTGTAGCCAAAAGCTAGAGAAGCCTGATCTAGTAAAAGGTAAATTCAGAAAGTAAGAGAAGAGTCTGTATTTGACTGAAGTGTGAGTATTGGTTATTTTATCACTAATGAAGACTTGCCTTTAGTTCTGTGAACTAGAAGGAAGTGGTGGTTCTTGGTGAAGTACAGGATGTTGGAGTATTTAGTCACATGTTGTTTCCTAAGGCAAACAGGCAACACAGCTATGCTTGGGGTGTAGCAACATTTCCTAACTAATTTTGTAATTTGTAAAATTTGGCAACTCGATGTTACTTTAAGGGAAATGCATGATGTAATTCTGTATACAGATTTGTACTATAATGATTTTTGCTTAGACTTCAGATCACAAACCCAAGAATCCTTCATGTGGAGAAGTAGCACTTGCTGATATAACTGGCATGCTTTTGCAGAACATGTACTCAGAAATGATCCTATTTCTGAAATCCGTATTTTCATTCGTATGTCTAACCCTTACAATCTGAATCATCCTATGATTCATAATTCTGTTATGGTTTTATAGATAAATAGACAGTAGTTTGTGGTGATAAAATTGCATATAATAATCTAGCAGTTGGAGGTAAATTTCAGTAGCCCAGTGTGGATCCAAATAATAAGTTAAAATCAAGATTGTGTCATTTGTTGTCAGTTTAAGAAGCTTTCAGTTTGTAGTTGTAATAGTCTTATGGACACGGCTTCCTACTTATCAAACTTAGGCTTTATTGTTGCACAAAGCCTTAATTTAGTAAGCTCCTGACCAAGAAACAGTCTTAGTTTGTGGGATAAAAACACTTTTATAGGGAATGCAAAAGCCACACACAAGCAAAGCAACACAAGGAATTTCACTGCATGCCATGGGCAGGCAGGTGTTCAGCCATCTCCAGGGCCCATCACACATAATGGTGAACTGGGCCATCACTCCGAATGTCTCCACTCTTCTCCTTCCTGCTCCTTCCTGCTCCTTCCTCCTCCTTCATCTCACTTTATACGCTGAGCATGATGTCGTATGGTCTGGATATTCCTTTGGTCAAATATGGAATATCCCTTTGGTCCCTTTTGACCCAAATATCCCTCTTTGGTTCACTTGTCTTGGTTGTGTCTCCTCCCAACTTCCCATACACTCTCCATCCCTATACCAGTGTGGCAGTACAAAAGGCAGAAAAGGCCTTGGCTCTGTGTAAGCCCTGCTCACCAATAACAAAAGCATCTTTATATCCCATCCTGTCTTCAGCACAAATCCAAAATGTAGCCCCATACTAGCCACTGCGAAGAAATTTAACTCTATCTTAGCCAAAATCAGCGCAGTTTGGAATAGGTATGTAGTGAATACCAGGAACTGGTAAACAATAGCAAAAAATTTTAAGCATGTGCTGATTGAGAACTTAATAAATCCTTTATATCCCTGTAGCTACTTTTACAGTTAGTCTATTCAGTTTTCTGAGACAAAGACATTGTGAAACTAATTAAGAAATTACTGATTTTTTTCTGTACATTGATTATATATTGAATGTGTAATCAACTTAATTATTATATAAACAGACCTTCCACAGGATCAGAGATCATAAACCTTTCTTTATCTTTGTTTGTCTATATATGAGAGCATAGACAAAATATACACCAATCTAAAATTTAGCAAATACAGTTTGAATGACTTTTAGAAAGTAACAGTCTATTTTACAATGTATACACCAGGGTCTTAAACTCACTGTTGGGCCAAGCTAAAAAGGTAATGTCTGATTGTGATATTACTGCAAAACAAATGGTAGCATGCTACTCTGCTTGAAAACATAATGGCTTTATACTATAACCTTTGACCCTGAAATGATGCTTGAGTGGACCTTAACTCCAAAGTGAACATGCCTGAGTAAATAAAACTGTGGTTTCACATAACAGAGAGATACATTTTTTAGATCCTTTGCTGATTATATTGTGCGAAGGTCAATCTTCTGCCCCATTCTGAAAGTCGGGTCAGAATAGAGATTTTAGGGTCACTTCTTCAAGTATCTAAGCCATTATAATGCACTAATAGGCCCTGATAGCTCATTTTATAAGTTCTTAGCATTAAGCTGGACATTGTTTGGACTCATTTCAAATCCTGCATGTATCCTGCAGGGTTAATTAACATCTTTTTAAACTGATGTTTTTTGGTTATTTTGCATGAAGGTGCTTTGGTTTAATTTGTCACTATTTACTATCTTATATCATATGTAAAGATGTAAAAAAATAATTCTCGTGTAAGAGAATTATTATATATATTTCATATATTTCATATAATATATTTCATATATTGCTTTGAAATTTAACTGTTTTAATTTTTTTTCCTAATTTAAACACATCAAAAGTACAAGCATCAAACATGCACTGGGAGACAGTTGAATACCAATACAGAGTAGTTTGGAGCAGAAAATTTTACTCATACACTCCAACTATATTTTGCAGAGTGAAATTTCATGTCATTGTCTCTTGCTTTGTGTGTAAAATGCCTCTCTGTGTTACTTATATAATTGCTATGAATCTGCTTGAAAGAATGCTGAGATTAATTAATTAACAGTTTAATTAGAATGATGAAGCAAATATGTAATTAGGAAGCACATTTCAGTTTTCTACTGGATAAACAGAAACATAAAAAGGATATAATTAATTCAAATTGAAATAACTGTTTTTTTGAGAATAGTTGAGGACAATAGATTGGAAAATAGTGTAGAATGGATGAGATTGAGACGGAAGAGCCACAAAATATAATTGCAAATGAGAAGTATGTTGACCTCAAAAACACAATAGAAAAGTCCCCCTAATATTGGATACTTTTGAGAAAAAAATATTTTTAAGAAATGGAACTAAAACTTTCGGTTTTAGTAGAAGTGGTATATTTTCAAAGAAGAGGAATGGTATTAGCATTTGAAATTATCAAACTAATTTTTCCTTCAAGAGCGTATTTAAAATTTAACATGTATTTTTTTCAGAAAAAATATCTTTCCAAGAATGTCTTCAAGAGTAGTTAGTAATTGTTTGGAAACAGCCTTGGCAGCACCTCTCTCAACCTTCTGCCTGGACAAGTGTAAAACTTATTTTGTGCTGCAAGCAGCAGCTCTCTGGTGTGTAGGGATTCAGGGTGCAGACTGAAGTCGTACTGCTCAGCAGCAAGTACATGAATTACTCCGTGCATCTGGAATGTTCTCTTACAGTGTGGTTTCTTTTAGATCTTGAAAGAAAGTCAGTATTTAGAAAGGTGGCTGGTATGTATTTCCTGTAAATTCACAGAGCTACTGCATCATCAGATTGACCACTGTGAGGACTTCTTGTTTTGCGTTTCACATGGCAGAGAAATGCTGGAGGTGAATTGTTATGGCAGGTGTGTCACAGTTATGATATTTTCTAATTTTTTTTGTGCAAACCATGTATCACTCTTCCTTAGTTCTGCCATTTCTTATGCCTGCAATTACTTGTCAAACTGCTTTTGCTGCACTTCTATCTGCTTTGCTATTCTGCTTTCATTCCTTCAATCTAAAGGGAATCCTACTTACCTCATGTATGAGAAAGTTTCTTAGCTGAGCAAGAGAGGTGAGCTGTTCAGAAATACTGCAATATAGTAATTCAAAAAATATGTACTTGCTGTATGTATGGAGACTTAGTTCCAGAATAATGCTTTCTCTGTGTAGGTAAACCCTAGGGTTCAATACTGCAATAGTGGATGGCTGCAGTAAGCTCCGAGTCAAACTTGTGAATGTACAGAAATAGCTGGTAATTTCACAGGTTCCTGCTATTGTCTGGTTTCATTCATAAGTAAAGTTGGCATAGAGAATTCTCCAGCAAAGGGATTTTCTTCCTAAATGTCACACCTCAAACCTAGCTGTATTCATTTTGATTGACATGCCATCCATGAGCTTTAAAAAAACCCTGGCAGAAACAAAACTACTCTCATGCACATGCAGTATTGTCTTTTTCTTTATAAACACACTGGAAGGTGTAAGTAGGATGTAAGATAAAGGATTTCTTTCAAGGGCTCCTACTACCATTGTCCTGCTGCCTCTACCTTCCTGTGGTATTCTTCCTGATATGATAAATCTTAGTCTACCTCCTCTTACCCCTTTTTGCAGGGATCAAGCCCAAGAGTTAGGCAGTGTATCAGGTATGTAGTACCTAAAGAAGGAGAAAGCAGTGATGTTCAGAGCAGTCTATCCATAAAGTACAAGACGTCTATATAGTGAGAAATCTTGTTGTTCGGGGTTTTTTTATAATTAATGTGGATTAAGGCAGGTAAGGACTATACCTGTGAAACTGCAGTCTTTGTCTTGGCATGGTTTTAAAATATTTTAGCTAAGCACATTCTAAAACAAAATAGGAAAGCAACCTCCAGAACATACTAGTCCTTCTCTACACAAATTCAGCTTTGAGATAAATTTGTCTGATCTCTTGAGAAATGTCTAGGGATAAGGTGGTTGTAAATTGTGAGCTAGCAACTTGTTGGTATTGTATCACTATTTGCTATGCTGATGTGTCAGCTTGTTGCTGCTTAAAGGAGGTAGTCCTGTTCCATCTCATGTCACTCCCAGTACATGATCATCTACACTCATTGCTGTGCCTTATTTTGGCTTTTGGTACTAATCTGTCAGTTGGATCAGCTGTTTTATCTAATGGAAAAACTTGCCCACTTTGAGCAAGAGTGTTGTGTTTGGTTTGTTTGGAGCTTTTTTCCAGATTAACAAACCTATCTCACACTCCCCATATCCTCATTATCACAAGAACTGACACAAAGGTCACTGTTTATTGCTGAATTTGGAAGACTGGAGTAGGTGTAGTCTGGAAGCATATCTTTAATAGACATTTGCTCTGAAATTGAGTTTTTTCATTTATTTTAAGCTGGATACTACCTCCTTTAACAAGATGAAAATATGAGCAAACTTCTCCTGTCATTAAAAAAAGCTATTAGATCTCCTTTAGCTTTTAGGGGTCTATCAGTGTATAAAAGGGCACTGAAACATATTTTTAATTGTCATTATGAGAGGAAAATGTAGCTATGAGTAAATAAAGGAAGCAAGTTTGTCTGGTAAGAATAAAATTATATTTTTACATGGTGACTTTGCAGAGTAAAGCTGTGTAATAGATGGTATGGATTAATTCATGCTCCTGTGAAATATAGGAGTGATTGTGAAATAACTTATGCTCATAGACGAGTTGTGCATGTATGAAAAATCTCTAAAGGTTTAAACCCACAAGCAGAGGTTGGGGAGGATTGCTTCACAGGATTGTGAAACCACGGGTGGCAGCGGAGGAGAGCTTAATTTACAAACTAAAAGACGTGGCTCCAATGGAGATGAATCCCTTCCCGGGACTGACTGGGGAACACCCAGGCGATGATCGGCCGACAAGCGCCCACGATGGAGATAACCAGGGTCGTTAGACCTTCGCACCTGAATGCCAGGTTCCTGTAACTCGGCATCTGATCTCATCACTTCCCAGAAACATCTTTGTCCAAATCCAGCACAGAGAATGAATACGTGAAGCAACAAAGGAATAGGAGAACCTCTGCCTCAGGCGGAAAAAACTGTATAAAAACCGACCCGATGGAGGCGGCATTGGTGAACAGAGGGGGTTCTGATGCAATAGAGGTCAAACCAGAGTTCACCCAGCGCTGATCCCCAGCTCAGCATTGTCTCTATTAATTATGGCTATCCAAATTGTATCTTGATCGCGAAATAAAATCTTAATTTTTTTATTATTACTAAATTGGCTGAATCACTAATTTTTCTATAACAAGCTGCAATTTCATTTCTTCCAAAGCAAGAAAATAAAGGTCAAGAGGGAAACAGCTTACTTCCTGAAAAGACTGCAATCAGAGTATGTAGACCTCTACAAAAGTAATTTGCTGTTTGCTGTACTCTCCATCTTAATATTTAAGGAACAAGAGCTAAGAAAATATTATGTACGCATGTTCCGCATTTTTCAAAATGAGAATCTTTGCTGTTGCACTTTTAATGCACAATGATCACTGATTGCCTAAAAAATTATTTTAATACTTCAGCCTTTTAGCTTAGGTTTAGGGCAGTGTTTTGAAACCATTACATTCCTTTTTATTTGTTGTATAACCTAAAATGGATAAACTAATTTATGCTTTTGGCAGATGTAGATTAAGGCATACTTTGTGTCTGGGATGAGATATGGAACAATAAGTTTGAATCTCTAATGATTTGAAATTATTATATTTACAAATCCCTGAAAATATATCTTTAAAATAATGAAAGAAGAATTTTGGTCATTGCTACCCTGCCACATTCCTCATAGATACCTTAAAAAAAATCACCCTCTTTACATGTAAACTCTGTCTTTTTGCACAACTGTGCAAAAAAGAGCAGTAGATAACTCATGAACCATTTAAAGTCCTTCTCTCCAATTCTTCCCTACGGAATCATAGTTAGGAAAACACAGAGTTGGGGACTCCTAAAATTTCTGTATTTAATTACTCTTAATTTCTCTACTATTTTCATAGTTGTGGTTATAAATTTCCATTCCCTGCTCTTCTCAGACTTCCATGATCTTTCTTTCCTGCCTCTGGACAGTGGAGAGAAAGGCTCGAGGTGCATTACACTGGTAATTACTTTGGTGGTAGGAAGTTTTCTCATTATACGAAAGGCTCAGTGTTTGCATCCATTCCTGAAGTGCTGTAGGTAATGATTATCCTGGGTGTTTCAATTCATAGCATTCATTACGGCCAGTTCTTCTTCTCCCCTCACCCACCCACATAGGTCCTGGAGGGTCTCCACTTTCCTCAGGTGTGTGAGCCCTGGCAGAGTTCTCTTTGTTGACTCTGGACAAAGGTGTGACAGAATTGAAAATTTGTGAATCATGTACTGATGTTTGTTTGATGGGTTTCAGAAGAAGCTGTTTATTGTAGTAAACAATTTTCATGTGTGAGGAGGTGAAATGTTGAGAAGGCAGCCCCTCATCAGTGGACAAACAATTCCTAAGAATTTAGCTAATGGCCCCCTTTCAGTGCAGAGAATAGATGGCAACAATTGTACTTCCAGACCAAACCAAGAACTACTTGTTTGGCTGCTAGGTGTTAATGCAAATTTGTTCTTCAGCTCATTCAACCCTAGGGTTCCCATCCTTTGATTTAATTAAATGTAATTGGTTACATTGCTCCTCCCAGGCCCCCGAGGTGTTTTTGTTTATTGCTCACTCTTCGCAATAATGCTTCAATTCAAGGCACAAAATGCTCGATAAATAAGAGCTCTTTATCCTGTGTTGGATTGCAGGGAGATTATTCCCCTCAAATAGTTTGGTTTTACAGTTAAAAGTGAATGACTAGCAAAATAAACTCATTGGGTGGCCAACGTAGCATATCCAGAAGCTAGGAAATAAGAAGAGTAAATTAGATCCGATTAGAACAAGAAATGAAGCTGTAATGTTAAATTAGTAAGGGATTGCAACCGGTGCTGTAAGAGCCATTGACACTTTTAAATGATGCTTCACTTAATAGGATTGCTATTGGTGCACTAATATATTTTGAGGGTTACTCTTTCAAAGTTTATTATTAAATTGCTTGTGTATTTTTATTAATGGAAGGTAAGTTTTAAATAACATACATCAGGTAGCAAAAATTAACCTCAGGAAAATATTTAGCATGTTTTTCTAACTGAAAATAATGTCATATGTGATCTGGATAATTACAGTATTCCATTTTAGGTTTTTAAAACCACAATATTTAAAGGCTTTCTTTAAAAAGGATGTTTAATTCTCTTTACTTTCTGTTACCTGTATACAAGTGCATATGCAATGTATTTCATTACTCAGAGATGCAAATAGTCCTAACAATTTATATTGTGAAAGTCTCCCTGCTACTGTCCTAAAGGTAGCCGTGAAAATTTGACATTTAGTTTTACTTTCAGTTTTTAAGCACTCTAGCATCCAAGTAGTCTTTTTTGCCTTCCCACAGTGTTCAGGGGAAAAGCATCTTGCCTTCCACAGTGCTTCTGTCTTTTTGAGGCTTTGCTTTCTCTCTTGAGAACAGATGTATGGGACATGGCTTCCTAACACACCTGGCTCTTTGGCATCACTCAGAGGAGCTGATGAAAAGAATGGAACTGTGTAATGGCTTGAGTTTGATCCCACAAGCATTTTAAGCCCACCTAAAGTGTCTCTGCAGCTGAAGGTGAAGACTGCCCTTCCTGTCCTTCCCTCCACACTCTCATTTTTGTTCTGCCCTGTCATAGGGCTTGGGCAGTACAAGAATATGAACAGGAGGCAAAGAGGCAGGACTAAAAGTTTACATCAAGAGGGTGGCAGAACTGAACACTTTGGTCAGCACTGCTGATGGAGTCTCATGTCTTCCCTTTTCTGGCTGAGTGTTTAATGCTCTCTCTTGTATCTTGTCCTATGAAGAAGCCCCTCAGGGAGCTCTTTCTGGAGAGCCAATACAAGCTGTGGGGTGAATCTGCCTCCAAAATTGAATTGTTCCTTCTGGTGTCACTTGGCATTTCAGGGATATTTGTAAGTAAATGTCCTTTTTAATGTTACATTAAATTTCCCATGAGCAAAGTTTCTTTATTCTTGAGTACGGTATGTGTTAGTACGTCAAAACCTTTAGTTGGTGCTTGGAAGTTCCATGAAGACCAAATAGAGAACAGATTACTAATAAGATTGTTAATATTAATAACTATTTATTAATAGTTTCTATATCAAACATATTCCCCTCAGCATCCTCTTAGGACTAAATTAGGCGAGAGTTAGGTGAATTCATGGCAATGTCACTGTGAACAAATGAACCCAGAGATGTGAGCAGATTTGAGGGAGAATTCTGCTATCAGAAGCCTGGGAAAATAAATGCTAAATATTTAGCAAACTAACCGAAGGCTAACCTAAACCCCAGTATCTCAGTGATTAATGTCATAATCTGATTGTGAAATAATAATTTGTTTTGGAAAAGTTGTCCTAAGTCAACAGCTGCTACTCTTACAGAAATTGCCAAGCTGCTACAAATTTAATGGTTTCCTGAAAACACTGGAAAAAAATAGAGATGCTGAATCACAGAAGTATTCTAGCTATGGTAAGATGATAACACCTTTATGACAGAGTATCAGCCCTGGACTTAACTCTAAAAGGATACTAAAAAAAAAGAAATTCAGCTCTCAAACACTTAAAAAGTCCTGTGAAACAAGATAATCTATTTCACTGTTTTGTTATTCAAGGGTATTTTTTGTGGATATTTTATTTGAATTTGAAAATATTTACATGTATTTTTTTATTTAAATATCACCTGAAGGTCATTTCAAAAAATGTTACTTCTCATTGTCCACATAGCTTACATTCACTTAAGTAGAAAAAATAAGTTTCATAGTCAAAAGACTCTATTCAAAGTTATCACAATGTAATAAGATGCCTCTTGTATATTATGTAAGACCTGCTTTCACTAGGTGAAGTGTGTTTGTATTAATAAAATAATACAGAAAAAAAATCATTTTGCAAATAGAAGGCCCTATTCAGAAAAGGTCTTCAAATTTCTATGTGGGGTCAAAACACTTTCAGAACTATGAAATGGAACATAAGTAATATTCCTATTCTTGAGCTGTTATAGACAGAAATAAAATTCTCAGAAATACAACCGTACTTAAAACCCACAGCCAAATAATGGCATTCATTCAGCAAAGAAAAAGAATGAATTTCTATTCAAGTCATGGCTAATCTGTACAGCTCCTAGAGCCTGGTACTAGAGCATTGTAAAATGGCATGAACCTACCAAAAAAAAAAAGAAAAGTTTCTCCTTAGAATTTCTAGTTAGTATATCTTCACTAAAACAAAACATTCTTTATTATTTTATTAAAAATCATAGATTAAATTTATGTTGTTTATTGCTTTATTGTCTACCCCACATATGAAAGAAATAGAATATGTAGCATGAATTGTTGTAACTTTAGGGTATTAGGATTTTTTTTTTAAATTCACATCAGAAGCATGGATGTAGATCTTCAGTGAATAGTTGTCATCAAATTGAAGCAAGACTCACCTATCCTCATCAGTTAATGTTTTGTATTTAGTGCTTTTCACTGCAGTCCAGTAATACGTGCAAATAAATAAACTATGTGAAGACTTCATGAAGAAGCCTGCTTACTGCTGCTTTTTAGACTTTGTATGTGTGTTCTTCTCTGTTTGCAAGTTAACTTTTATCTACTGCTGGGGCTGTGTACTGTGGCTTATCCACCCACAATCCTCCTGGGGCTGTACCTCCTCTGGCTTCATCCAAGCACTAGTAGTCTCCATCATCATCATCTGCTGTGTGTCTTTTCCATTTCTCCTCCTCCAGTGGCTGCCACTGTTTCTGAGCAGAACTGGTGTCCTTTGGTTAAATTTTTTTGGGTGGAATGGGGTGCTCCCATGGGTTTCAGAGATGGCTCTAACTGCCTGGCACAGGACAGTTCATGGCTTTGTCTCAGTTCTTTCCTAGAGCCTCCTGTTACCAAACCCTACACTTTATGCCCACTATGCCACTGTTCCTTTACAGTAAGCATAGCAGGTTTCCTAATATTTCCAGCGAAATGGATTCTGGAAGGTGTTATGTAGTGAGAGGGGAAGTGAAAACAGAAGTAGATTTTTGTAGCATCACTGTGTGTTACCTACCTGTTTTGGTGGTCGTTGCATCACAGATTGCAGTATTGTATTACAAAACTAGTACACTAAAAATAGTTTGAAAAATATCCATTATTGGGGCAAATGTTATGTAATTGTCATATTTTTCTTTTTTTTTTAATTTATTTGCATATTTTTACAGAGCAGCAACATCTGCAGTAGTCTTGTGTTGATCTCTTGATGTAGTCATTATGAGGTTGGTGTTCAATTTCTGCATTAGCAGATTGGATTGATTTGGCAAGTTGGATTAATTTTTTGTATCTGAAGAGGGAAATGAAAATCTAAATAAGAGAACACAGTACTGTGTCAAAGACAGTATTGTAAGCAGGATTAAGTTAGAATGTACATACAATATTTTTCCATATTATTGCAAAAAAAATTTACTAGGCTGAGAGTGCTGTACAACAAACACATGAACCCACAAACACACAAGCTATAGAGTAGTCACAGAATGGCTTAGGTTGGAAGGACCTTAAAGATCATCCAGTTCCAATTCCTCCTCCATGGGCAGTGATGCCTTTCAGTAGACCAGGTTGCTCAGAGTTACTCTGATGTGTAGAAGCTATGGGGAAGTTTGTGTCCAGTTTGTGGTAGGCTAGTGGTTTATCAGTCAAAACATATGGATTAATATCACATTGTGGCCTACATCAGAATATAACTTGAATGAACTCACGGTTGAAGAATGGCAGGGGGTGTTGGAACACAGTTGAGTCTGTGCTGGAATATTAATTGCAGGTTTCCTGAGTTGCTCACATTTTACTGTGGGCTTTGTTTCTTAGCTATAACATGGCATTAGTGTGAATTCACATACTGTGGTGATGAGCGCAGTATGATATAAGGATTAGATAGGAGCTGAAATAGAGCCAACTGCTGGGCTCTGTTGATACAAGTCTGCCAGCAATTGCTGTTCCTATACTACTCAGTTGTAGGCCTGGATTTTCAACAGAAGTGTCAAACAATTTGAGTTTTGTACATCAGTGGGGAAGCAGGTTTGTTGAACTCTTCATATAAGTCATAGATTTCCCACCCCCACCTTTCTGTCTTCTGAAGAAACTGAGCTTTCATCTCACTTTCTTCTTCTGGGTTTGAAGGTATAGCCTGTCATTGGAAGAGCTTTTTTACTACCAGCATCTCTTGTGAATATTCCCACTATTTCCTCCCAGTAAAGGAAGGAAGGGGTGTTCTTTTTTTTCTGCTCTTGGAGATCCTGCTTTTTGGAGGTGTCCTCAGAAACATTCCTATTTTAGTATCTGTAGTGAGGCATACTGAATTGTTAGGGGTGATGCTGTTGGTAATGGGAAGATGATGTTTCTTACACTACTAGCAGAGTTTGTTAGAAACTACTGCCTGGTACTTCAGCTTGGGTTGCATAGTTACTGTGTCCTTTGCTTGGCCTAGGAACGTTTCCAGGAGGGTCCTGGATCATGTGTATGCTTCTGGACCATCCTTGTTACAAAGCTCAGGTTCCACGTGAGAGTCTGTTTTATCAAACGAAACTTTTCATTGCATGAAGGCAGAGGGAATTTCTCTGAACGTCTTTGGAATGGGACATGATACTTGTTGAGTTGCTGTGTGCCAGTAGAGCCTAAATTTACTGTGCCAGATGGCAAATGCCAGCCTGATCTTCACTGCTTATTTTGTTTTTCTCATTGTTTTTCAATGCACAGTTTAACCCATTGGGGTTTGGAAGTAGACAGGCTGCACCAGTACACAATTTGAAGAGTTAATTTGCTTTTGATGTGGCAAAACAAAAATGCTGTATTTGTGCTGATAAATCATATTCTTCAGTGTTTTACTTAAGGAACTCACTTGCAGACTAATTCATTGTATGAGAGCTAGCTTTTTATTTTTTGAAAATCTGATTAATAATTGTAATATTTTTATGAAATTTTGAAGTTGGTGGAGAAGCACTAAATATTTAAAGCATTAAAGAAACCAATGAGGAATATGAGGTAACTTTTTTTTTCTTCTTAACCCCATAAGGAGATCAGATCAACCCTAGATCAACCCTATAAGGTCATTCAGTTTTGTATAATTTAATTCATTTTGTTAGTTTTCTCTGTTTATATAAAACTGTGCTTTCACACCTCTCCTCAGTGCTCCATTCAGCATTTTAATTCTGTGGTAAAATTTTTAAAGTATTAATTATATTCTTTAGGTCAAAAAAACTGGAAAGTTCTGTATGTGATGTTGGTGTTACTGCCATTGCTATGTTATGAGATAACATTGCTCTTAATAAATTCTTTGTACATATAAACATCATTAAATCTTTTGAACAACTAAACATCAACTAATGAATTTACATAAACACTGCTAATGAACAGTTATTTATTATTTTGCATCTCTGCAATTTAGTTACAGATTTTCAAGACAATAGGCAATTTTGTAATATTAATTTTATAAAACCACTAGGATTTTTTTGTCCCCTTCAACCATTTAATATGTAAATTAGGTATTCTCAAGCTTAATGTTAGACATTTTTATAAAACAAATACATCATTAATCTGATTAAGTTCTTGGATGAGAGTGCTGTCCTCAGATCATTGTGGATCATTTATTGTTGGGCATATTTCCAAAAAAATAGATTCAAGCATGGCACTTACAGTCTAGGTTTAGCAGAACTGTTGAAACCCTGAAATGGCATTTTTAGAAGAGTGGAAAAGCAGCACTTGTAACAGCAAGCATTGTGCAAAACTTAGCAACTCTTCTTATCCTTAACTGCAGCTCACTGATAATAATTCAGAGCTTAGAGATGATGTTGTTTTTTGATGCATTTTAAGAGCATAATTTAATAAAACGAGCTTAGTGAAATCCTGTCATTAGTAAAGTGTGTTGGTCACCATGAGACGTGTTATGCCAGCAGCGCTAACCACTGTACAGCTGCAGACCCCATTTTTCTGAACCCTGAAGTTGGCAGTGGCTTTCATGTCATCTTGAACACCCACAAGAAACAGTTAATAAGAACACAAATTTGGTGTGTGCCCTTCTGAAAATGTGGTGGAACAAAACTGACAACTTTTCACCTGTAGTGAATTCATGACTACTTGATATTTATCACTGCTGTTAGAACTACATTGTTCAACGTCAGATCAGATTGTAATGCTCTTTAAAATTTTTAGATGGTTGGGTTCTTCTCTTTTCCTAATGTGAAGTCTATTAAAAAAGAGCACCATTTATGTGTGCTCTAATAGCTTTGGTAGAGGCATGACATGTGATTGCATTCAGCAGTAGCTGTGCATTTTCATTGTATTCCAAGGGCTGCTTTAGAGAGAATAAATTCAAAAAATAGCAATTGGTGATGTTGTTACACAAGAAGAAATACTTTTAAAGTTTTTAGGTGAATTTGTTTTCACATAATAACAGTCATAATGTCTTTATAAGGTGAAAAAGTGGATGCAACTCTGAAAACTGAATGGTTTGGTGGATAAAAACTAACAATTTTTCAGTCACTATTCTGTTTCCACATTGAAAAAAAGCTTTCCATGTTCTGCAAAAGATATTTAGCAAAACTAAATTTATATAGTCTTGAAACAAGGTTATTTTTATCATTAAATTAAGTTCTACCATTTATATTTTTATGTGAGGGATGCAGGAGACTTAAAGCTTCAAGGGGAGATTAAGTTCCATATTTATTTAAAATATTCAGACAATTACATCAGGAGTACTGAAGTACAATAATAATTGTAATAGCCTTACACAGTACAGGCCTAAGGACCATACACCCATTTTCCAAAATGTGACAACAGTAATTTGTTAATTTTGTGGTTACGTAAAATCCTAGTCATTCAAAATGCCAACAAAATTCAGCCATTTCTGGGAATACATCCTATATATTAGGATATCTAGGTCTTCTTGAAAAATAAAAGAATTAAATGTTCTTTCTATAGTGCTTGAACTTGTTTTTAATTTTTAAAAATACTAAAATTTCCTTTTTAGCTCTCAGTAATGAAAGGATTGACTAATGAAGCCACTTCCAAATTTTATAGCTAAAAATATCTTCCAAATGGTTAATCTTTTAAGAGTGGGTTCAGGGATATTTAATATTCCAATTTGCTGTGTTTTGTCTTTGAGACTATTATAAAACTAGGGCTAGAGCTTATAATATTTTAAGCTCTATTATGATATTAAATATTTCTCACTGATGTAGGTGCAGTACTGCACATAAATCAATGTCACAATGTCACTGTAGATTAAAAGGGTGTTCTTGCCCAGGGTGAGTGCTTTATAAAATTTTATTCTTAGACTAAAATATGTATTGTTTTAGGCATATAAAATACATTTTTCCCATTGTCATCTTGGAGACAATGTCATTTTAACATAGAAAAATAAACATATTAGATTTCAAGACAGAAATTGACATGTTTTAGATGGGTGAATCAAAAAGATATGATTGGAAGGAATATGAAGTAATAAAATTATTAATAGCTTAAGTAGTTCTTAGATATCTGGTAAAGCCTATGAATTTTTGCCTGCAGATCTCAGTTATGTGACTGACAGATTTTTTTAATTGTCTACAAAATGGGAAAATGGAAGCTTTTAGTTTCTGGTGCATATACCCCATGGTATAGTGCTATGTCCTCTTCTGAATGACTCGTCCTCCGCCTGAGCAGTGAGTGGTTGAAGCAGGTTTCTTGTGCTCCCATACGGTCAAAGGAAGCCTCAAGGTTTGTCCCACTGGTACCCACTGAAGCAGCAGCCCAAGAAGTCCTTTTCTCTTGGCAGAAAGGGTGACAGCAGCGAGGGGACATCTGCTCCAAATGCTCTTTTTGGGTTGTGGAGAATTCATACCTCTGCTGAGTAAGGTCTTTTGTGAACTCTGAACCAGTTGTCTCTTCTGATGTTCCGTTTCAAACTTGTTTATTTTTAGTTAGCTATCACTTACTCATGTTCAAAGCATCACTTCAAAATGTCTGCACTGTGACTTGGGGATGGTTGGCTACCACCAAAAGGTTTGAGCCCACTGCCTAACTTTCGTCATTTCTGATGGGGTTTTTTTTCCCCTAATTAGCAAGTCTAGAGCTTGTTTATTTGAATATGTTATTGAAGATTTTATCTCTAAGTTCTACTTTAGTTATGAATATTAATGTATAAGACCAAGATTGGGAGTGTAAGGTTCTACAAGGGATCTTGGCAAATAAAACAGATGCTTCTTTTTTGTTTGGGAGAGGAATGCCTGCTGTAACTTGAACTGTCTCTTGAAGACCTGTTGAGCAGCTCGTGGCTTAATACCACTTGTTTCTGCTGGTTAATGACTCGCAAGGTGGGATTTTTTTACAGGCAGTGTTGTTATCTTGCCTATTTTCCCCCTCCTTCTACTGACTATATTTAGAATTATGTGGAAGTCTCTGTTAGCAAAGAAAATAGGAAATCTTCTCTAAAACATATGATGAAATTAAGCCTTTTTGACATTCATTAGTGCTCCAAATGTTTCCCTAATCTTTTGAACTCTGGAAGACTGCATGAGCTTGCACTTAAATATTCATGAATTTGCACTTTTATAGAATTGGTACAACATTAATCATTAAAACCTAAGGGACAGCTTAAAGTTTATGTTTGATACTACAATGTATTGGTTTTCAATACTTATAAACTGAAGATAAAATGCTTAGAATAATAGCAAATTTATAAGCATGCTGGTGTGGCCTCTTTCTTAGTGTCACTCAGCAGTTGTTGAAGAAAAGCAATTTAACATTTTCCTAGAGGGAGATTGTTAGTTTGTTAATTTAGTTGTAGGTTTTGCATATAACTGCTCTTTGTTACTTCTGTAACAATTCTGTACATCTTTTGGTTTGTAGTTTAACAGGTTTAGTCGCCACACTTGAAAGGCATTATCTTTGCACTGAGGTCAGATCAGAAGGAAAGGCTGCTCATACAGATCAGGCTGCTCTGACAGTGAACAATGAAACTTGCCTGCTAGCTGTTCAGTTTAGTTCCTAGAGCCTATATTTGCTTTACAGTTTTATTTTCTTAGATGGATAAAACAGTTTTGGCATAAAATAATTTTATAATGGCTAATCTTCAGCTCAGCCTCTCAAATTATTCAAATGGCAGTAAAATTATTACTTTGTGATTTTTGTATGCACAGTAAAATTACAGACACATTTTCATCTTTGAAAAAAGAAAAAAATGTTTAAACCAACATAAGGCATATAGTATGGAGTGCAGAATGATACTCAGTTATTTTTTGTGGGTCAGAAGGAGTTTTGTGTTTGAAAACTTATGTCTGTTTCAGTATAATTCTGTAAAATTATAAAGGAAATGCATGTTTGATTTTGGTATTATAATTCTGTGATAAGTGTCTTATTAGTGTTAGGTACTATGGCCTACTTTGAACTTTTTATGATAAAACTATGTTTCTGTGCAGCTGTATGTTAGAAATCTAATTAAAGAAGGCAGGTTTTAGGGCATATCTTCTCTAATAACTAACTTTTACCGACAGAATGTGCTCATTCAGAACCTCCATTGCATTTCAAATCTGAACCTACCAGTAGCTTCTACTTGGAAAATTATATTTGTAATTTATTTTTGCTACATCATAACTGCCCCCCCCCCCCCCCNTATCATAGCAGTGACTTCCTGCCCAGTACTAAATAAAAGCCTGTTGTAATCCTGGCCTCTAAATAGCTAGAGGTTCAGCATTCTTTCATCTTCTCTGTCAGGTTCTCTGTCCCCACCACTGTAGAGCATTTTGTTTTATAGAGGGTAATGAGTGGTGAATTGTACATATTCTGAAATGCCCCGTTGGATATTTCTGTTAAGAGCTCTGCCTTGCTAGGACTGAAGTCCAATTCTTAGCATTTTGTTAATTTTAAGAACTGTATTTATGTAAGACTAGACAATATCTGCTGCACTCAATGGTGAATTTGCATGAAGAGTGTTTTGATGGAGATAAAAAAATCTTGCTTTTTTCTGTATATATCCTACGCAGATTTTTTTTATGTCTTACATATGTATTTATAGATATATGTATACACTGTGAACAGAACATCACATCTGTTAAAAATACATTATTTCAGTCATTTCCTCAATATTTTCAGTTATTACTGAGAGAGATGTGATTTAAGTATTCCAAAACATAGTTTGCTTCTATATTGCTTTACTAGAATGAATGCACAGAATTTAATTTTAATATGAAAAATGTCATTGTATTTGGAAAAAAATTACCTGGTTTTCAGTGGGCAAATCTAGTTGAATACTTTAAAGTATTTTAAATTGGTCAGAATTTCAAACCTGCTGGAGCAGATGCAGTTTGGACATTTATTTTCACAACTTGTTTTCCCATTTCTCAACCTGTTGCACTGCAAGAACTTCACTGGGTCAAGTGTCAGTGCTTCTGAGCCTGCCCTTGTTCATAACAACTGAAGACAGCTCTATTTCTCTGGGACAATGAAGCACATAGTTTTCAGGATAAAACTTGCACAAGCTTGAAATGAAGCATTTGTGCTGCATGCTTCTTTAACAATGGAAGAAGCTAATTTTAAGAGAAATGATTATTCAGTGTATACCAGCATCAGCTTTTGCAATCACCTATCAACAGTGACTAAGGACAAGAAATCACATGCCCATGAAAGACACAAGAAGACTAAACCCCCCCAAAACCCAAAGTAAGAAAATAGCAATATGATGTAAACTGGAAAATGGAAATAAAAACTAGATTTAAGTTCTACAGCATAAGCATAGGAAGAGAAATATACTACATTGTATGCTAAACCTCCTGAAAGTCTAGAGTGCATCTGATTCAGGTGGTTCATTATCCAACTTCATCTGTTTTATGGTTTTATCCTAATCTTAATGTCAAATACGGTCACTACAAGGCTTCACATTTAGTGCCAGATGATCTTCTAATCTGTTTTTTGTTTTGGTAGAGTTAGTTTTCAGCTGGATCAGCTCCCTAATCCAACTTGCTGAGCAGTTGCATGGGAAATGTTGAAGTACACCAGGAGAAGAAAAGAACAGGACTGCCATGTTTTAAGAGCAGGCCATGCTTAGCTCAAATTAAGTACAAATAAAACTTTGCATCTCCATCCTAAATTGTGAAAAATTCAGTAGACAACAATTAATTTGAACCTGAAAATTTTGAGTGGGATGCAGTTTGTGTTATTACTTGTTCTTGAGATGTGTATTTGCTGCTTTAAATTATAAATCTATAAAACTTTTGCTCCTTTTTTTTTTTAAAGCAGATGAATTGAAGCTCCTTATTCAGGTTTTTCATTTTCTTCATCTATGCACAAAATTTTATGTCAGTGGGCTATGAACTATTTGATTGCAGCAGTATACTTCGTGCTTATGAGGCTTATTTGTTCGTAGTATTTTGGCTACTTTTTCATTGTGGATCAACAGTTTTCTTCCTCTCAGAATGTTCTTGAATCCATAATCTGTTAGTGGCTATCATTATGATACCTTTTCTTTCTGAAAGAAAGAAATAAACTAGGCCACATTTTCAGGCTTATATATTTATGAACAACTGATTATTTGATAAGTTACTGTTGCAGAAGGCTTTCATGGTGCTTATCTTTTCTTCTGAGCACATTCCTCCTCAGCCCATTTTGTATTTTCAGCTACACAGCAACTCGTGTGCTGAAAGATGTTCTTTAATGAGTTGATGCAATTTACTAGTGCAGTAGGAAATGTTGTAGTTTTCTGCAAATTCAGCAAATAAACTAAAGGAGATGTCCAGCAAGTACCAGCTTGTATGAGCAGAGTGAGTGTCTTACAGGACCCTGTGGCCAGGAAAAGGGTAGGGGGCAAAGGGAAGCAAGGACCTTCTGTCTTTGATGGTGATGTATTATTATATCAGCCCATTGAATCAGACCACTGTGATTACTGTCACTTCACAAGACGTATTTTGTGGTTTATTGCAGTATTCTGGATGTTACTTGTACTGTTGTCTGCTAAAGATCAGTTCTTACCCTTCCTATCTGTTGTAGTCAAGTGGCACAAAACCTATGGATAAGTGTCATGAATAAATATGAAATCTATTGCAGTTACTTTGGTGTAATTAATAATCCTAATTTATAGTTAGAAAACTACTCGAGAGGATTCCAACCACCCCCTTTTCATGGACAAACATCAGAGAGTTTTTGTACTGAAAAAGATAAAATTATAACAAATTGTATTTAAAAATATGATTTTGCTTCTTTAAAATATATTACTGTTTATTATTGAAAGTATCCAGAAGAGATGCAAGAGAAAGCAAACATCCTTTACCTCCAAGTATAGGAATGGACTATAAAAGGTTCATAAAGCTTTACTTGGTGTAACACTGGTAGCAAGTGAAGGACTAAGTTTTCAGTTGTACAATATCTCATACAATCACAGCAGCCTTTCTTATGCCTGCATAGAATCATAATTTCACCCAAAGTATTGAAGACCATCAAGATTAGCTGTTCTTGTGTTACAAGTCAGAGAATGTGACTGAAGTTTCAAACCTAGGATAACCCCTGATATATTATCAGAGAAATTTTTTTTTATCAGAGGCTAAGTTACCGTGACTCAGGTGATGACAGGTAGCTGGCGGTGATGCAGGAATTTGATTCAGAGTTTGAGCCCTTAATATCTGTATGAATTACATAACTTCATGATGAAATGGCACATGGCTTTTAGAAAGATGCATTATTTTTATTTAATGACTCAAAGAGGTGGATAATGAACTTCCTTGTCATACAAATCTTTCAGTTATCTAATTAAAATAAGCGTCTTATTTCTAATCTGAAGTTTTTTAATTCTTCATTTTCCCTTTGGATTTTTTATTACTTTGTTTCTAGTTTACAGACTGTTTTACTTTTTTCCATTTTCATTGGCCCACTTTAACTGTTAATAGTTTTATGTTTTTATCACGTTTTTAAATAAGAATTAGATCACAAAGTTTTTCTATCATAGCTGTTTCTGTTTACACTTAGCATTTGAAATATATCTTAACATTCCACTGTACTATATATATATATATATATA
>WBNO01018401.1:0-21561 GCA_013400575.1 Peucedramus taeniatus
CCGGTAGGTCACATCCGGTTCCCACACTGGGCAGGGTTTGGGCGTGCTGTCTCAGAGTGTGGGTGGGGAGCAAGGGCACAGAGGCGCATCGGGCTCTGCCCACAAAAGGGGAGTGTCCCACGTCTGATGGGCAGGAGCTGAGTGACGAACTGGAAAGGGAATCTTGGGAGCCCGAGGATGGGACACGTCCACAAAGGGCGGAGCTCGGCAGCTCTGAATAATGCCGTTCAGCACGTGGATTACACGTGGTAGAGCTTAGGTTCAGGTTGGCTTTTTTCAATTGTGCTGCCAAAATTCACGATTTCGTGCATCTGAGGCTACTTTTCAGAGGGAACCGAGGGAGATTTTTCAGGTTAGGTAGGTTGGAAGAGGAGGAGTGCAGACTTCTCTGGCCAGGAAAAGTCTGTTTTCCCCCTCTCGAGGGGGTGGAGGAGCCGGAGGGGGAGCGGCTGGCTGTGCCGCCCCCCGCCTGCCCTCCCAGGGTCTGCGCTTCTCCCATTGGGTTGAGGAAAATACTTGGCCCCCCCCTCAGAATCTCTGCCTCCCCATTCTTCTTTTTCCTGCAGTCCGCTGTCTCTCTGCTCTGAGGTGTTTTGTGGCTGTTTCTCTCTTGCCTTTCACTTTCCACGGTTACAGATTGCTACACTGTTCAAAATATTGGACGCAGTTTTAGGCTGAGCTTCTTATTTTTCCATATTGTATAATTTCAACCCCACATTATCCCAGAACTCTAGGGTGAGTGTCTCAGACATGTCTAGAGTTGGGAATTCTGTGAAAACCCATCTGATGAGTTTTTTAAGCTGTTTCTTCTCATATGTTACATCTTGAATTTCTAACTTGTAGTTCAAATAAAAATAAAGATCCTGCTCTGCTACAGCCAGCCTGTTTTCCATATTTTTCTTACCAAAGGCTGGTTTTCAGAGAAGCTGTCGTCTTTGGTCTGTTTGAATCCCCTGGGTCTGGAGACCCAGCAGTGTGTCAGCCTTGGCTCAGCCAGTCGCAGCTGTGTTCGAAGGGATCCTGTGGTCCTCGCAGCCCGTCCCGGTTCCAGCCTCCTTTCACCGGCTGTGAGGCTTATGATCTGTGAGCCCCTCAAGGTCTCAGACCCCCGTTTGTACCTGGATTTTTTAATTTGATGACACAAAATCCAGGCTGCAGGCCTGCACTCCCAAAATACAAGACCAAGAAAAAATGTCCTATTTTGATCGAGGGCCGATAAAAAATTCCCAAACTGTGTCTCTCAATATAAGAAATCACCTGTCTGGGCCACCACATGGTATAGGTATCTCCTTGAGCCAGGTCTTATAAGCTCTTGGAGAAATATATCACACCCAAGATAGCTCAGCTACCACAGACGGCATAAAATCAGCAGGATGGCTCAAGTGCTGGTGTTGGAAACAGAAAAGTTTTACTAAAGGACAAAATAAAAAAAGCTCTTTAGAGAGAAAACCCAATCCAGGTTCAAGAGATTCTTGCTCCTGGCAAAACACCCCACAGAAGCGATTAGTCTCTTTGTTCTTTTCCTTTTCTAGTAAATTGCTTAGGCAGGACTTTCTGGCTTCTGTCCAGTTGGCTATCCTTAAGTTTGAGGTGAGGTCCACCAGGTCCTATGTGGTATCTTCTTTGGCAATTGAGGAAAGAAACTTCTGGGCTTTTTTCCTTTTTTAAGGAGACAAAGGGTAATTTGGTCACTCCGTCAACAGGGGACAGATTCCTTTCAGTCCTCTCAATTCCGTAGCTACATAGCAGGGCCAACCTGCCTGCATTTTTGGCCTCATGGCTATTTTGACATCTCCTGTCAAGGTTCCGGAATTTCACATTTAAGTTTGGCTTCCTTCCATAGACCATACACAGCAATGTACCCAGGCTAAGCAAAAAGAATCAGACTGTGGCTGTGCTGGACACCCTGTCTGCAAGCGGAGGTCGCCCTCTACAAATTAAAAAAAAAAAAAAAATCCTTTCCTGCCTCAGCTAGCTGATGAAGATCAGTAGAAATTAACAGATGGATTTTTTTTTTTTCATTTATCCAGAATATTATATATAATTAACAATTAACAATTGTTATTATATTAACAATTAACAATTCCACTTCAGGATTATTTACCTTTCCTAAGTTGGGAGTTTTTTGGACTGCATTTCCAAAGAACAAACTAGCAATATATAAAATTTTGGCAGTATTAATTTTTCCTCAGCATGCAGACTCAGAGGTTTGATACAGGCAAAAATGCACTGAAAGTGAGAAAAGTACTAAAACTGACTAGCTATAGTTTAAACCTGAAATTTCTTCAGGAGAAAGACAGTGCATTAACACTAAAGAGTTTGTCCCAGCATTAAAGATATGATGATTATTAACTAGGACAACTATCTTACCTCAAAATCAAACTTTCTCCCTGGTCATTCTTGACCACCTAGACTGCACTAGAATTAGCTCATCCAAATTCTTGTTGCTCTTGGGGTGGTTCTGTCCCACTTGCACCACTGTGCTTCATTTATAAGCATTCCTAGCACTGCCAGGGTGGTTCAAGCTGTCTGCTGACAGAGCAAATGCTTTGCCATGTGTGTAACTCCACTCACAAGGATGGTCCAGTTTTCTCTACTAGGCCTGCTCACTTTGGAAAAGTAATGTTTATGAAATGTGTCTTTTTCCTGTGGATTTGGGAGTTTTCTTTAGTGAAGTGTTTCAGTATTATCTGGGAGGTTTAGATACATCTTTTGTCAAAGTTATTTTACTGGAAATTTTGTATCTAAATCTTTAATGAAAATTTAGAAATCAGAACTGTATAAAGAAACTCAGCTTTGTAACGTCTGTTGCACCCTGATGCCTGTTGTTCTTTCTTAACTGCCTAAATGTTTTTTGCCACTTAATATTAAAGCACTCAGTTTGAGTGCAGCTCCTGCCTTGGAGCTGCAACTCCCATTTCTGCATATGCTTTCATCCTTGTTCTAGTAGAACTGTCATTTTACACATTCTGGAGAGAGAAGAACATTTTGGGGGAAAAAACAACCAGACAAACCTAGCAGAATTTAATTATTAATTTTATTTTTTTAGGTTTATTTTTCATTTAATTTTTAGACGTAATTTTTCTTTAAACTGTTAAGCATAAATGTTATCATGTCCAAATTATCTAAGTTAATACACATTTCTGCAAACCACAGTAGTTCCCCCACCCACCAAATTAGACAAGAATTAGGAAGGTTGCAAAAGGATATGCTAGAGGACATTACTTAAAGATATGGTAGCTCAGTTTTTTTCCACTAAATTTGCTTGATTTTCTGTCCCTTTGAATGCCAGCTGATTGTTGGGCATGGTACACTATGAGAGGACAACCTCCCTCTCTCCTTCCTCAGCCTTTTCAGCATGCTGCTTTTACCATGGTAGCAGGGCAGGAAATAAGCCTTGCTCTTCATGGCTGAAGTAGAAAAGGAAGGAGGATCTTTGCATCCTTTTTTTTTTCTCTTCTGCAGAACCAGTTACCATCTGCTCTCCATTAGTGTTTCTCTGCTCTAATCTAATAAGGACATCTCCAGAGAAGCTAGACATATCTCCAGACATGCAGATATTTCAAGCAAGAAATTTTTATAGTCATAAAATTGCTCCATGTGAATTACTAACCTTCTTCTAATGAACATATTAAAAAAGCTACAGGCTCACTGTAATCTGTACTGTATATCATTATAGAATGTTAGATATCATGCCTTGTTTTCTGGTAGGGAATACTTACTGAAACATGAGCTGTCATCCAGCCAACTCAGAAGCAGAGAGTTAGAGAAGGAAGCAAACTTTCATTTGGGTTCATTCCCTTCCTATTAGTCCTTTCCTCCTGTAAAGGGATCAGAGTTTGCCTTGTGTAGTTTTTCTGGAGGGAATAGAAGAGCGGGTGTACCCACACTGGGGTTTTGTTCCTCCATTGCCAGAGACTCCCAAGAGACTTGACTGGCACATCTGTGAGTGCAGCTCAGCCTGAAATTGTTCAGCACACAAAATGTCCCTTTGGGTTTACTGCAACTGGAGAACAGAATTGCCCCACTAACTCAGAGCAAATTCATATGCAGTGAGAGACAATCTGTTACTGAAATCTTTCTTCATAGTTTTGCAACCGAGAAATAACAGAGACCTCATAACCTTAGTGATGCCATTTTCAGATTTGAAAGTGAAGAGAAGGAATATGTGTGCAAGGGAGTTCCCATAAAAAGGACAGTAAGATGTGGACATATTTGTCATTCTGTTTCCTTTCAAGTTAAAAAGTACATGCTGGAGAGAACATATACACACACATAGGCATATACATACACATAGGCATATACATATACACATACATATACATGTCTATTTAGATATTGATATACAAAAATATCTACCAGAGGGTAAGAAAGGAAAAGAAATGGAAGGAGAAGTATGTAGTCATCTTTTCCAGGATCCCACTAATGACCCCTGCCGCAAACTCACTTCATTTCTTATGAGACAATCTCCATGGCTCTGCTGGAAATTACATAACTAGATAATGTGTTTAAGGGGCTTTTAGTAAAATATGTAAGGAACTCAGGGAATATCTAGAAAAATTGCTAGGCCTATAGTTTTCTTGATTAAAAAAAACTCAAAATAATTAGCCGCAGATATTTTGTTTATTACAGTTTTCATACATACAGATGCTTTCCTCATTCTTGGTGTGAAACTTGAGCAAGGGTGTGTATCCTTTGAACATAGTTCCAAGACTGAATGCTGATAGACATTCCTGGCCCCTAGCAGCAGTAATGATAGCTCATGTACTAAGTCCTCTAGAGTTATAACACCATTCTTGCCTCCTGCCCTTCCTTTCCTGGAACATGGGAAGGAAACACTGCAGGATGGGAAGGAGCTGGTCCCATATGAACAAAAGATGTTGTGTGACGTCACTTCACCATGCTTTGACAGTTCCAATGAGGCAGCCCAGAGATGCCAGCAGAGATGTGAGATGCCAGGATGAGTTGTGGTGAGAGCTGGTGCAGGAAAAGTGCTATCTTGCAGAACTAGAGTCCAGCAACTGTGCCTGACTTTTCAAGTGTATTGATCCTCATGCTTTTGTTTCTGTAGTCCTTGTTTCCCCAGCTGAAGAATATGAGTACTGTGTACTGACATTATCTTCTGTTACTTCCGACAAGTTCTTCACCTTCTTATTTAACTTATGTCTTCTTTCCAAGCGAGAATACCCAGGTTTCGGTTGGATCTATTTTAAGGTGAATTAATTAACCAGCATAATAATACATTCCTGCTTTTACCTATTTAATTTGTTTTATTCTAACATAATTTTAAAGTACCTTTAATAATGTCAGTAACAAGCATTTCTTCTCCCACCGTCCTCATTTTCATTGCAGGGAAACTTACCTCCTGATTATCGAATAAGTCTGATTGATATTGGATTGGTGATAGAGTACCTGATGGGAGGAGCGTATCGCTGCAATTACACCCGGAAGCGGTTCAGAACACTGTACCACAATTTGTTCGGGCCCAAGAGGGTAAGAAACGTTTTGTTTGCCATCCTCATGACTGCACCAACTGGCAGGGATTACCATAGCTTCTTACATGGTTCCAGACTGGTGGGGTCCAGATTCATTTCCATTATGTACATTGCAATTATCTCACCATAATGCATCACAAGCCAGACACTGATACAAGCTATGGTTTTTATATATTTAATGAAAAAATTACTGCATTCTGCTGCCCTGCTGAAACCAGCACATAAAACAGTCTCCTCTGACTCAAAAACCTATAATTATGAGTATTCACAGCTTTTAAAAGACAAGTCTTTTGACCTGCACCAATAATACTGTAATTCTAACTCCTGAGTTAGATTTTAAAACTTCTGTGTTATTAGATACATTTCCTATCTCGTGACTCATCTTCTGATTGTGATCTGAAGGTTTCAGGGCAAAGAAACCCATAACTCAAAACTTGTTTTATTTTTTGGATGTGGCTCCAGCAGTCCTTGGGTACATGGCAACACCAATGTTAAGTATTTTTGTGGGTTCCATGTTTGATAAGTTATGCCACTGTGAATACAAAGTCTTTTTAAAACACAAAAGCTGTTTTTGTCATTCTTATTACCATTGACTCAATCCAGCATGAACAGGAGTCCTGTCAGTTACTTCCAGTACAATTTGTAGTTCCTTCTTTGTCTATTTTTGCCTCACATTTCAGATTTTAGCAATACATAGCGCTGAAAGTATTAATAAGTGTCTATCAATAGCAACAGCTCTGTGAAATGCTTGCAGGCAACTACCTAAAATGGGTTTACTTGTGTCCATATGCTTTTCCTTATGATTCTTCACATTTGAAAGGAAGGACAGTGATTGTAGCTAGTAGGAGAGAATTCCTTCCCAAAGTCACTCCATTGAGAAAAGCATTTGAGCAGTGATTTCACCTGCATACTGAACCAACACACAGAGCAGCTCCACAACAGTCGATAAAAGTGTTCCAGGGCAGTGGCCAAAATGCTGATGTACTCCAGAGAAATCCACTCATGCTTTATCAGTGGTCCCTATCACTTTCTTGCTAGATCAGCCCTAACCAGTTGTAATTTGTACCAAACCACGTCTTCTTACCATGTTTTGGTGAAATAATGTCAAACTCAAGTTTGAAGTAACTACATATATGTAATAATTTGATAGGTGTGTATGTGTATATATATGCTATTGCACTACATTATATTACATTATATATATATTGCCTATATTTTATTGTATATTCTATGTCACTCTGCATGCACATGTACATATGTGTATATGTAGACACAAATAGCTGTAGTTTTTCCTCATTATTCTGTGAGAAATAACGTTTTTCTAACTTTTTTTGTACAGCCAAAAGCCCTGAAGCTGTTAGGAATGGAGGTAGGCAACCTCTGACAAATCTTAATGTCTTTTCCTTCTTAGATAAATATAAATTATATCCAGATAATGTTCAAATTCACTGTAATGAAAGTATGAATAGTTTTTTTCATCCAGATGGCTTGTTTACGCAAGGGGCAGATTAAGAAACATTTCTTAATAAAAGTCCAGGAGACAGCTAAGGAAAAAGAAGGCTCTGCCCCACCTATGGACCTTCTTGGGTTTTTGTTTAATAAGGATTAAACAAAATGTTTCAGTCTGGCAGGGCAAGAATTTCAGTCAGATAGATGTTTCAAAACATGTGCAGAGAAATGAAACACTTGCAGAGAATGATGCAGAAATCTTTATACAAAGATATCCAAAGTTATCTCAGTTTTATTGGCACTTTCGGCTACCCCAATGCTTCAAAGGGATAGTAGTATTTTCATGTTTGTTTATTTTGTACAACGACTTTCATTTTTCCATTCATAGACACAGGACAGAATAGGTGAGCTCACCTGATAAAAGCAAAAGGCTAAAATGGGAAAGACACTAAAGGCAATAGAAACAGCAAATGGATGGAGAAGGAAGGAATAAAGACACAGAATAGGAGTAAGTAAGGGAGATTGCTACTTTTGTAAGGAGATAAAGGGAGAAAACACAAAATAAGTGTAGAAGGAATCTTCAGCAGAAGATCAGAAAATCCCCTGAATATGAACTTTCTGGAGGTGGAAAGAGGCAGATGGATTACAGCAGATGTTACATTTGAAGTGAGCTCTTAGCTTTGTTTTGTTGGTGGCTTTTCCAAAATGGTTCTGGATATTCTGTGATTGTACTCTCTGTTATTAGTTCCAGAGTGATAGTGTTATTAATTCAGAGTGATAGTCCAAGGCTCTGTTCCCGTTTACTGTCTTCTTAATTACAGTGCATGCACTGATACCTTTTTTATTGTTTATCTATGTTAAATATTTTGTCAAAATTGATGAATGGGCTGGCCTACAGAAAACATGTTAGGCACTGATATCAATTAATTATGTGAATTGATTTGGTTCCTTGACTAATGAAAAAAATTTCTGTACAATTCCCACAGGAAGATGTCCCTTTGCGTCGAGGGAGAAAACCAACAAAGAAAAAAGAAGAAGAAGTTGATATTGATATGGATGACCCTGAGATCAATCACTTTCCCTTCCCGTTCCATGAGCTGATGGTGTGGGCTGTGCTGATGAAACGTCAGAAGATGGCCCTCTTCTTTTGGCAACATGGGGAAGAGGCTATGGCTAAAGCACTGGTGGCCTGCAAACTCTGCAAAGCCATGGCCCATGAAGCATCAGAAAATGACATGGTTGATGACATATCCCAAGAGCTTAACCACAATTCCAGGTGAATTTCCTTTCATGTACACTTTCCTGAGGGGGAAAAAAAAGGCAGGAAAAGAGACTTCTGAACCTGCCTAAAATTTTCTTATTTGTACCTTGCTTTCATTTCTAATTTTTGGGGAAGTGCAGTCCCTTTAGAGAAAATCGAAATGGCTTTTAAACAATCTGCCAGAGTAGTGAAGTTGTTAGCAGTATAACTTCTGAAATGAGAAGATGTCAAGAAGACAGTGAAATATCTATATTGTTTATCTGTTCTCCCTGAGGCGTCAAGAGTCAGACTGTAACATTTCTCTGTGCTTTCTCAGGATACTCTGTACATGCCCAGCAGAACATTTGTTGAAATCCTTATGAGCAAAGTATTCAGGCAGAAGTGTTAATTAACTAAGAGGTCATGCTTAAATGAGCAAGGCAAGATATTAGATTCCATAAGATGTTAAAATTTCAGAAATGTAGGATTTTAGAAAGGATATTGGACACTCCTTCTTCCAGGAGGCTTGACTATGAGGCTGTGGACAAACAGTAGAGAAGCAATCCCTTAAGCTGCAGGTAACCAGAGGATTTCAGTTGGAAAATGTCAGGGAGGTGGGCAGGGAGGTGGGAGCAGACAGCTGGTAGGTGTGGATGCTCATCACTGCTAAGTTGGGGCACTTATTTATATGCCTAACATTAGCCACTCACATTTGAAAGTTTGGGTTTCCACGTGTAGAGTCAACATCACGACTTGCATGCTGGAAGGTGATGTGCCCCTTGCAGAGGCTGGCAGTTGCAGCGAGGTGTTCTGAGCACAAGGCTGTGCATGCTAACAGGAGTGAGTGGATGTCCCTCTGTTGCAGGGACTTCGGCCAGCTGGCGGTCGAGCTGCTGGACCAGTCGTACAAGCAGGACGAGCAGCTGGCAATGAAACTGCTGACCTATGAGCTGAAGAACTGGAGCAACGCCACATGCCTGCAGCTTGCAGTGGCAGCCAAGCACAGGGACTTCATCGCTCACACTTGCAGCCAGATGCTACTCACTGACATGTGGATGGGTCGTCTCCGGATGCGAAAAAATTCTGGCCTGAAGGTCATTCCATTTTTAAAGTAAAATTAATATTCAAAGGATTCTAATAGATGGTGACAGGGTTCACAAAAAATCAGTAATAATTGTCTAAAGTAACCATATTTCAGATATTTATTTGCAGTGACATTAAGCAGGGTATATTCTTCCTGTGCTCAGTTTTTCAGATGGAGCTTATCATAAGCCTAATTTCAAAGCACACAGCTTAGACTTTTTCATTCCCTTTCTTAAAGTCCCCTCTGGCATCATTTATCAGAATAAGAATTGAGCTAGGAGGTTAGTGTGTCACTCTGCCCGTATACCTGAGGAGTTAGTAAAGAGTTTTAAAGATAAATAAAGGAAAAGGAAGTGTAAGTGAATTAACCATTAGTGAAAGGTGCTGATCTGACAACCTTTCCCAAAATAGGCAAAGTAAGGAGCACAAATTTCCTTGCAAGCCCTTGCAAATCTTCCTGATGGCATCTGAAGGGAATCCTTTAGAGGGTTTAAAGGATAATTCCGTTTTCAAAGCTGTTACAGCTTTACTTCCACAGTTGACAAAATTGCTAACAGTGCAAAGTGAATTCTGAGATGAATTTGAGTCCATGGCATGTTTCACCAAAGCAGTCACCAATCAGAACATACCGAGGAATTGCCTCTCCCTCCCCGATCACCGAGAAATATTTTCAGTGAGGGGATTCTCTCTTCTGCACTAATTGCCTGTGTGAAAATTGGTAATTACTCAGCTGTGTTGCCATGTGAAAAGATGTTCAGTAGTGGCAAGAATGCTTAGGAGTACATGCATTGCTTCCAGACTGGCTCTTAATCCAGTGACAGTGATGAATGAGAACAAGTGGCTGATAGCATTCCTATGCAGGACCTGTGCATACATGTTGTCCTGCTACAGGTAGAAAACTTTCTCACATTTGGAGGCATTCCTACTGCATATTTCCTGAACTCACAGGCCTATTATCCTTCAGAAGGACAGCTGCTTGGCTGCTTCACTGTTTGGCTTTGCAGAAATTCAGCCTAGGTGCATGGAGGACAGTGCAGCAACTGATTTCCTACTATATGCATTCCACTTTTCAGCACACACTTATTAAGCTCTTAAATAGACCTTTATTTCATCATGTATAACTGAAGGTAGCAGGCTCTGTTTCCTTTCAGCTTCTTCTAACACCAGGACTTCACAAGGATCCTTTACTCAGTTTCTAGTCTGTATTTAATTTCATTGAAGCTCATTAGCAGAACTTGTTTAAAGCTAGAACAGGCTACAAGCTACATGAGGCAGCATGACAAAGAAATAAATTTGCAAGTGTGAGTCATGGTTTATTTCCCAAGAACAGTTTTTCCCTTTGAAACTGACAAATGGTAGGCAGATTGAATGTAATTCTTTAGATTCCTGCTGGGGATGTGTGACACCAATAGAAGGGCTAGGGGCAGCTCTTAATCCTACCTGCTCTTAAAAATTGCCCTTCTGTGAAGCCAGGTCTGCCTGTAACCCCCTCTCCCTGGACACATCATTTTGTGAGCACAGCACCAGTGCAGGAAAATTTTCCAATGCTGGGTAGAGCATTTGCATACACTCACTGCTCCTCATCGTGTACTTCAAATGGTTTCAACAGCACACAAGCTGTCTGCTGGTCTGATGAGCACAAGCACCCTCCCTAACCTGCCGAGAAGTTAACTATCTGGTTCCACTCTCATTCAGGGAGAGATTTATCAGAAAATCATTATCCATCAAATTACAGCATAACCATGGAAAGTTATTGTGCTTGTGAATACAGATTTTGCTTTGTATCCCTGTGATATCTATTCAGTTGTAGTTATGTTTTAACCCAAGCATTGGTCATTACTTATAAATCCCAACAAGGAAATTTTAGTGGTTTCTACACTCCTGCATCTAAGAGATGGAAGGCAGAAAAGAAAGAACTGGCATTAACATGACCATTGCACAGCTGCCTGGTTACTGAAACGAAATCTAAGGGGATTGCATATCTATGCACATCAGCATTTGCTTTTGCTGGCTTTGCCTTATTTCCTCAGATCCACACATAGTTACACTTCTTTGCCAGTGTGCATTAAGCATGGACACAAAGAGCTATTAACCCTCTCTGTAGAAATAAATACTCTCTGTGTGTCATTTATATTGATATTTTGTATTAATATGCAAGTGTGTACACCCACGTGGTCCCACCTACTCTTGACCTTATATAGTATTTTGTAAATATATTCTAGTATGTAGCACTACGCATCTGGTGATGCACAAGCAGATAAAACATTCAAGAGCAATCACAGCAGCACTAGTAGAAGTTACATGCTTTGATTCAGTACTCTGGTAACATTTACCCCCAATGACAGATACTTTATTGTCATAGAAGCTCATATGCACATGTATCTCCCTTTTCCTAAATCTCCTGAAGGAGTTGTTCCATTTGATGCTAAGTAACCATTATGACCATAAGCTATTTTCTGTGATGATTATTGTTATCATTATTATTGCTTTAGGTAATTCTAGGAATTCTACTTCCTCCTTCAATCCTCAGCTTGGAGTTCAAGAACAAAGATGATATGCCCTACATGACCCAGGCCAATGAGATCCATCTTCAAGAAAAGGATCCAGAGGAACCAGAGAAGCCAGTGAAAGAAAAAGATGAGGAAGACATGGAACTCACTGTAAGTGCTCACAATAAACCATCAGCCTCAGTGCTGTCAATTTGTTACTCCTACCTCTGTAAGCATTGCAGAACAACTGATGGCTAAATATAGCACATAATAGGATACCACTCTTTGCACTCCCCTCTCCGCCATGGGAGTCAGCCACACAAGTTGCCAGCATTTTGTCTCCATGCTGCAGCAGTGCATGGTGATGCTGTGCTGTAATATCCTCATATTTTGACTCAATTTGATGCCACATTGTCTGAACTAAGTGAATTGGATTTTAGAAGCACTCAGTCATGATAGATGACCTCTGTGGTGGAAAATGGCTCATCTTTGGTTTGAAATACTCGTGGAAGGCAGAGATTTTTTTTTTCTTTTAGTTGACTTCACTAGAGAGTAAGCACATGTGCAAACAGGCCAGGAAAATTATGAAAACTTACTCTAAAATTATTTTTGTATTTTTGGTCATTGCCTTTCAACCAAACACACATCCAGTCTTTAACCCACTGAAGACACTAGCAAGCAGCAAGACAGCTCCACTTCTACAACTCAACAGAATTGTGTAAGGGGAACTTGTCAGTATTAGTAACATAGCCTTTGAGGAGTAATTTACACCACGAAGAATCAGACAGTTAAAGCTCTGAGAACTACACAAGTTATCTACCTCCTGTCTCTTGTTCTCACACTTTTTAGTTTGGGAAGTTATCATACAGGCTATTACATCTGCCTTAGTCCAGTTTGGTTTGGATTTGTTTGGGTTTGATTGTGGTGTCTTTGAAAGGCTTAAAACTCAGCCCCAGTTGGTCAGCATAGAGGCATAGACATAAAAGGGATTTGCCTGATTAAGTTCAAAAACAAAAACAAAAACCCCAGACTGTTTCCCACAGGCAAACAGCAGGAACTGCCCACAGGAGCCCGACTGCAGGCAGGCAGAAGGACCTGCCTACAGGACAAAATATGCAGGCAAGCCGAAGGACCAGCCCACAAGACCCACCTACAGGACCCGTTTGCAGGCAAGAACCTGGCTGTTGGGAAGGACCAGAAGCCAGAATAGCAGCAATGGGGCCTTCTCTGCTCATTAGCTATTCATTGCAATTTTCTAACCCTTGGCTTCTGATCCCCTTATGAAGTGCCTATTCAAATCAAATAAGCACTTTGCAAGTGCCTTTTACCTGGCATTGGGGAGAAATTTGGGGAAGATGTGTTTTCCATCTCACTGTAGTTATCCCAGCTCCTGGTTTCTTGTCTACTATACTGTTTCCTTTTTGCCTTCTGACGCCTGCTGCAAATAAGTGATGTGTTTAGTGGATCTGCTATTCCAGATGAACCTTAGATGTTCCCCCTCTTCCTTCCATGTGCTGACAGTCCTATCGCTCTGTTCTGTCTTGACTCTTCCTTTAATTCCTTCAAATTCTGTGTATAACTCTAGTGAAGTTTCAGGCACTTGAAACCTTTTCTATAAAATAATATTTCTTCTGTGGAGTCCAGCAAGTTTAGAAACAATATCTTTTGTCAGCACTGCTCACTTAATATATCTGCATCTAATCTATACCATACCATAGAACTTCTAACACAGCTGTTTCATTCAGATGCCCCTTAGTGGTGAGGAGAGACGAATTGGTAGCAGAGAGATCTTTGCATGTCTATGGTTAGATGCAACAGGCAATTACATTTAGTCACCTGACATATTTTAAGTATAAGAAAATACTTTAGACTGAAGTTTCATATTGTTCTAGCCTTAGTCAGATCATCTGGCATAATAGTCAGGTTTCTTTTCCACTGATCAGAGGATGCCTGAAAGACATTTTGGGAAGTGCTTTTGTGAAGTTTCTCCTTAGCCATGGTATCCTTTAGTGTATTAAAGATACCTTATAAATACTTCAATAAGATTAATAATTTATTATGCTGGGATATCATAAATGTTTAATCCTTTGCTGAACTTTGAATCAATAGATCTGTCACTCACCTAACCTGAGCTTTGTTCAGCATAAAGATTAACAAACAAAAGTGATGTTTAAAAAATAATTTTTATCTCAAAGTTCCTTTTCTGGCAAATAATATATAATTGAAATAATCTTCCTGATTCTCCTTCTACCTGTTCCCAGTGGATACTTCTCAAGTCTCTGTATTCATCATGTTACACCCACATTCTCCCTGCTAAAATGAACATAAAGTGGTCTCATCTAGGCAAGGTCTGTTCATTGATTTCCTGTGTGTCTTGCACTGCTAAGACCAGGTAACTAAAGGCAGGCCAAGGAGTCAGTTCCTTCTTCTGTACTGCACTTATGCAGAGTGCATGAGGTACAGGGCCACAATGATCTTTTCCCTATTTTACACCTCATCTGCACAGAATAATGTGATCAGCAGACTACAGCAACAGTGAAGTTAAGTCTCCACATGGGTGCATCTCTGTATTGCAAGTATGTGTTTGCTTTATACTCCTCTTAAAGGGTCTGGTGGGTAACTGAACATATGGATATACTATGAAGATATGTTTATTCACTGTAAACTAGTTGTTATTCACACCTGCTTTTAACTTTATAACAGATACATGAGAGTGATAGGCCCACATTTCTTTAACACCTAGATGCTAAGAAACAGGCTTATAGCAGCTACTCACAAAAACACATTTGAATACTGCTCTCATCAGTGCTCCTCAGCACCAAGAAATTTACCACAATTTATAGATGGAGCTGACAGTCATTAATCCTGAATATTAAACACAGAGTGGTAGAAGGACATTAAAGTCTAAAGGCCAGGGATATTTTCTATTTGTACATAGTGTCCTAATCAAGGCCTAATTGCTGAAATTCAGGTGAGTCAGAAACCTCAGAAGTCTCCTGTCCTCCCAGAATAACCCTAATTCTGGAAGCCATAACTAGGAGCATCCCTAACCCTATTCACTGCATTATTGTTTGGATATTAGAGCTCCCCAGTAAATGGTTTTATTTCAGAACACAGACTGATTCATCTAAGTCCTTTAAAAGGTGTTTCTGTTGTTGTTTTGTTCATTTTGCTCTGATTTTTCACAATGAATAGGAAGTTTGGACTTCCATGAGCATCACTGGGTTAGTTTGAGAACTTTGCTGCAGCAGCAAAGCTAGTTCTGTTGGCCTCTGGGATCACATTAGTTAATCTGTAGTGTGTGTGCTTAGCCTTTTCTCAGTGGCAAGAAATAACCAAATATTAATCATATCACTAAAAATACAGTTCGTAACACAGAAAAGCCTGAGGATTCATGTCCTAGTGCCTCCAGTCCAGCTCACCCTTCCCAGTGGAAGATGACTCTCATAGCATCTCACATGCCAGCAACAAGGCAAGCACCCTTTCAGCTCATCTGGAAAACAGAATTGGGAGACTCTGCTGGTGGTCTCTAGGCAGAAGTGCTGACCTTCTCCATAAAAATAGGTTCTCTCTTCCTCCTAGGAGTTTGGAAACCCTCCATACCACCACCACTACCACACATGTGCTCTGACAGCCTTCGTTCTTTGCCCTGCTCAGCAGACAGGATTTCTGAGCTCCTGACACTTTAGTCCTGTTCCTTTGTGCTCACTGTAACCACCAAGCACGTGCAAAACCTAATTTTACATGTCTGTAAATCAAATACATTACAACATTTTTCTACCAGTGTTTTAGGGTAGAGAACAGTAATCCTAGAACAACTACCATGGGGGCAGCATTTTCACACACAGTGTAGGATCCAGCAGGGTGTGCTGAGGGAGGTGTTTCTACACAGATATGTATCATTTCCACACCAGTTCTCTGTGAACTGGGGTAAGTCTCTATATAGCATGTAGATTTCACTCAGGATGAAATTGGAAGAGCCTGTATTCATTCTAGAAAGACTGAAAATCCTGTTGTTTAATTTTGAAGCACATAAACATAGTACATAACATAGGATTGTTAACATATATTAATGCAAAAATGTACAGTCCAAAACTCTCCCCTGATAGTTCATTATCAGCAAACAGTCCTCAATTACATAAAACAAAATCTGGCCCAACAATAACAACAAAAACCAGATTAATAAAATCTCCATGTAAAAACTTTGCAAACATCAATCCCTTCAGGCTAAAATGATGCAGTTGTACTGTACTTGACAATGAGGTTGAGCTGCTGTCGAGCTTACCTTGCATGACTCATGGTGAATCATGGACAAAATCATGTATTGGAGAAAGAGATGCTGCCCACACAGAGCAGTGTGTTGAGTTGTTCCCACCCTACTGCATCCCACCTCAAGGAAAGCATTTGTTCACATTTGGCACTACAATTATTCTGTTAGCACAGTTACATAGGTTATTTCTGAATGTTTCTAATGGGGAAACTTTTCAGTTTGTTAATACTAAGGTATAATTAACAGTCGGGAACATCAGGTCAAACCTAATCCCTAGCCATCGAAGAGAAATTCCCCATCTGTAGCACGGGGGAGGGGAGAAGGTAGTATTATGTGATAGAATTAATTCAAAAATAATTATAACAAGACAAAATTACAGCATTGTTATGAAGAAGAGAGCAGTAGCAAACAGGAAATTAGAATTCATAAGCTAAAGCATAAATCCAGATACTGAAAGAGCATTATTATAAAAACATCCACAACTCACTGATTTCATTGAGAATTAACTCTGTCTCAGAATTTGTAAATTTGTTAAATTGTGAAGGATTTGAACTCCATATAATAATCCCTTTCACTAAAGCACAGCATTGCTGATTTGTTAAAGTAGGCAGCATTCATTTTCATTTTGCTGCAAAATTCCTGAGCACCAGGGGACAGCAGAGATAAAGCCTTGGGAAAAGCTACAGAAAACTGTAGCTCCAGATGGCAGCTTTCCCTGAACAGCGTCAGTAAGTAGAGAGAGGCAAACAAATTACTACCTTCTTGGGCAGTGGTGTTCCCAAAGCATTCAGATCACATTCAAAACTTTTTTTCCCCCAGAAAAACCCAGTCAATGGTATGGATCAAAGGATCACTTTGATTTTGTGGAGTTCAGGTAATGATATCTTCTGTGGAGGTTGTGTAACTCCTGCTACTGAGGTTGCATTAAATAAGTCTCATAACCGTGAAAACCCTTCTCTGCTTAACAGCCACTGTGTCTTTTTCCTTTTTTATAAAAGTCTTGATGGACTTTCAAGGTGTCTTATATGCTCTGTGAGAGCCAACAGGAGGTACATTTAAATTTTTAATTTAATTTAATTTATTATACAGATAATAATACATTATCTGTATTTATGGAAATTAAATTTAAAATCTTCAGCCATTAAAGCTAAAGGAAATAGGTTATCTTGGTCAATCAGCTTTTAGTTTTTGAGACAGTCCCAGCAGGTTAGTTTCGGTGCAGTATACTTCTATCCTGAATCTTTGCTGTATTTTATTGAAAATGTGCACAGCAGCATCTTTATGTTGTCAGATTCAAGAATATAAGGGTCCACAAGGAAAGTAGTAATACTAGAGGAAAAACTAATTGCATAAATGAAATTAAAGAGAAGGAGTCATACGGGACCAAGCACAGTCCTAATAATGTTATAAATATCTACACTGACTGAAAAATGTTTATCATTACAAATTACTATTTCACAGGGAAAAGATCTATATGAATAGACCCACATGAGGCTGGAAAAAGAAAGAGAAGTTTAGACTATGATTCTTACTTTTAAATATGTGAAAAGTGCATCACCAGTTCCTGCAGGGCTGTAGAACCTGATGAGATAGCTCACCTGAAGCCAAACATTTAAGTATGTGCTGTACATCCTGTTGAATCAGAGAGCACAGAAACAGAGACAAGAAGGACCTTTTTACAGAAAGACCATATGTCTGGCATGTAATTGTTCCCCTAGTTTTCCACCATTTAATTTGCAGATGAGGACAATGCTATCTTCACGGATGGTGAAAGTTTGCTTCAGTTAACGCAAAAGCACAAGGGTGCCTTCATCTACTTGTAGAAATCATTATAAAAGCATTGAAACAAATGCATCATTATGCAGTCCCTGCGTACTTAAATTTGTCTCCATTCTTGCAAATATTTCCTGTGCAGGGTGCTGTATTCCAGAGGTGCATCCACAAACTAATTAGTAAGAACTTGCAAAGGGCACAGTGAGCTAAAATCCAGTCTTAGTCTACTGTTCACTAAATAATCGCTTCAGAATGAGCATTTAATAGCTCACATTACACTCCAAATACAAAGGATCTTATTTAAGCACTGACTTTAGTGATTGTAGTTTAGTCCTTCCATTTCTCTGCTGCTGATAATGAAAATTAAGGGTAAACAAACAAAATATTACCTTATTTTGACTGTTAGGTTTGCACTCATAGCTGAGGAGTTTTTATGCATGTGTTTCTTGAGCTCAGTGTAGCTTCTCAGTGAGTCTGAATTGCAATGGTAACCGTGAGATCAAGCCTAGCAAAGGCAATGCATGAGCAGTCTGGAACTTCACTACGGAAGAAGCTACAATCATGTACATGGATACTTAAATTCAAGACCTGTCTGCTGCAGTGAGCTTTCCTAGTAAGTCCTCTTACATCCGTGTAAGCTTCACTGTGGGATCATGGCCTGGGACAGGTCCAGTCATTAACTTAAAAAGTGCCACTGTCTTCTTTGCTTCTAGTTCAGTGACTATCAACTCATCTTTTCCCTTGTTGTTCTCTCTCAGTCTCAGCTTTATTAACTTCTCTTTGTTTAAAACCAAAATTTACCTGTTTTCTGTTAGCATTTGTTTATTGTATAGAAGTACACCACAAAAAGTTGTTGTTAGGTAAAAGTGTTTCTGTCCATACAGCAAAAAAGAAAAATATTCTCCGCATCTTATTTTTTGTTCACTAGTCAGGAATTAATCTCTCAAGCTGAGGATTGAGGCTAAAGCTATAGCTTTCCGTTTTCAAAATATTAAACAGAAGCCTTCCTGCAAACAGATTAATTTGAAAGCAAAGCATTTAACGCCTAGCTATGGTCACCTGGCTTTATCTAGAGATCAAGAAGAGTTNTTGACATTTAAAAAAAATGTGTAATTTTTCTTTCACAAGAAAGTAACACAAATATATCATTTCTTGTAGGCAATGCTGGGACGGGGAAATGGAGAGTCCTCAAGAAAGAAGGAGGATGAGGAGGTCCAGAGCAGGCACAGAATGATCCCCATTGGAAGAAAGATTTATGAGTTCTACAATGCTCCCATCGTGAAGTTTTGGTTTTACACCGTAAGAAAACTTTCCTGTTATATTAATAATGTTTGTACAAATACTGAAATTGGACTAAGGTCATCCTTTGTTCTTCATTGATGTCTGCATTTATATGTATTGGAGGGCTTACACAAAAATAGTTTAATAAAAATATTTGGTGGAAGTCTGCTAGCATTGCAAACCTTTCCATGACTTATAAAGATTACCATCTTGTTCAGGAAGTTAATGGCTAAAATTTGAATGCTTGTGTATGCTTTTCTTTAAATAAAATGATAAGGGGCAGTTTGCTGTAGTGCTTCCAAAGAATTCCCTATAGGATAATTCAAAATAGGATTGCTTCCAATAGTAAGCCCAGTGGGTGGTTGGTCTGAGTCAGAATATGAATTATCTAATAAGTGATGAAAAAAGAGATAAAGCACTTCTTTCCTTGGAACATTTTTATTATTTTCAGTTTTGACCAGTCTGTTAGGTGTCTCCCAGAGAAAATGTGCATGTGAGTACCCACAAGATATGAAAGACATTATTGACAGCACATGTACATTTTTCAGGGACAAATTAGGTTAAATTAGTATATTCCCCCTGTGTTAGAAAGAAAGTAAGCTTCCAGAAAGAGCAGAAAAAATTCTGTAATGTATTTCAACTACAGTAAAACAGTACTAAAAACTTCAGAGGGTTTTCTCACAGCTAAATTAATAACTGCTATATTAAAGTTACTATGTGGATAAAAAGCATTTTGACAATTAGTCCTCAAGAGTAGCTATTCATTATTCATTATCAAGCTGGAAGCAGGGATTAAAGTTCTCTTCTGTATCAGGTGCTATCTGATATTTTTATTCAAAACTTGGATGATGGAGTAGAGATTAATTATTTAGTTATTATTTAGTTATTATTAGTTATTTCGCAAATTGCTCTGGAATGTAGAAGGATAAGATCACAGAAAGTAATCCTTTCAGTCTTCTTAGCTGGAATGTTCCATCCCAGTTCAGCTGCTGCATCATGTGACAAGTGTGCAATGGTTTGAAAGACCCCAAAAACGAAGAATGTTTCAAGAAGTTAGTAAAGCTTGACTTAAGGGGAAGATTAAGGAAGTGAGAATGTTTTCTCTGTTAAATAAAAAAAGTCTGCAGAAGGAAAGTAACAGTTTTTGAATATGTTTAAGTACCTCCAAATCCTTGCTGAACAGGACAAAAAATAACACCCAGACAGTTCTAGGTAAAAAGTTAGGAAAGAGTTTCTAACTGCCCCAAGAAGTACTGTCATGAGCTGTGTGAGGACATGCTAGATTTCCATTATTAGTGGTTTCTAAACTATCTTATCAAGACATACGTTCATTATGGTACACTGGAATTAATCCTGCCTTAGCCCAATGGAATTGGCTAGATGGTTTCAGGTATTTTTTCCCGGTCACATTTTCCATCATTCTGCTGAAAGCACAGCAAATCACAAAGAATGGATCCTTCTGCAAGTGACTTCTTACAAGAAAAATTGCCTTGCAGATGTTGGGAACAACTCACATTAATCGAGTCTTAACTGTGGTGGACACTGTAGACTAGTAGATAGTTTAACATCTTGGAATAATTTATTGCTCAACTTGGTGGCCACTGAACATTAATCAAGCCCACAAGTCCAGAAACTACTCATCAGCAGCCTAGTCTCATTATCAGTTGCAGTGTGTATTATGCACAAACAGAAAAGTCTTTACACTGCAAATGGAAAGAAGCATCCTGGTTTTCCCTGTTAGTTCAATTTTTAAATGGGAGAGAGAAATCAATATTGGATTTCCAGTTAGGCTTGTTCCTACAGTTTTATGTCCTGAGGCAGGTCTCAATCAAGGTCATTTATTAAAACTGGATCTTGGGTACACTGAACCTGGAGAGCAAGTTAAGGTGGATTCTGGCTGCCATGCTTGACCTGTTGTGTATATTGAGATCTCCTGGAGACTCAAAACAAGTTTCAGAGAAAGATTAAAATTGCACAGCCTATCACATTTTGCAAATACACAGGCACAAATATTATTCGTGGATTTCAGAAGAAATCTTTCAAATGTTACATTCCACAGTCCAAAATGCATGTAAAAGGTCCTATGGCTATTGTATGCCACTTAAAACAATTTGAATATTCTGCATTTACCTATCTCTATTACTATATAGCTGTATTCACCTTCATTCTTCAAATACATAAGAGTGAGGTAAATGAGATATTTGAGTAAGTAACATTTGGCTCACCAGACACTAGACAACTTTTTCTCCAAAAAAATCCCAAAACAAACCAAACCAAAAAACAGCAGAAACAAACCAATAAACAAGTCCCCACCAACATTAACCTTTCTCTCTAGACACGCAGCAATTTCAAAAGTCAACTACTCTGTTCTGTTTCTTGGCTGTTGCATTGGAAACCATGATGCAAATGTTTCATCCCACAGATTGCTTGAGCAGAAGAGGATGATCTTCTCCTACTTTTGACTACTCCCACTGTCTTAAT
>WBNO01018403.1:0-52425 GCA_013400575.1 Peucedramus taeniatus
CTGTCTTTCAAACCAAGACATCTTGGCATTGTTCCCAATCATGGCACAAATGATTCGTTGCATGTCTATATCTTTTGTGTTTCAGCTACTTAAAATGGTAAATCAGATCTTTTTTCCAAGTTAATAATTTTTTTACTTCTTAAAATTCTTGGGGTTTACCACATTATTCTCACCCTATTTTGGCTCTTGGGTATATAAGACATTATCCATCACCTGAGCCAATTTCACTTCTATTTTTGCACTGAAGGGGGAAAGAATTGTTTTACAGGACAGTTCTTGCCAGTCTTCAAAGGTGCTGCAGTTTGGGAACTCCAGAGATACTGCTGAATGTGAACAATCCACATGGAGGTACTGTGAGATCTTTATCTTTGGTATTTTTCTTAATAACTGAGAGGAGGAAACACTTGTCAGAATTGCAAATATACTTGCAAATTAATGAACTGGACAGTAACAGATGATTGCTTAATGCTGCCTTTAGCTCCACGTGCCTTGATGTATGAATTTGAGTTAGCAAAGCAACTACTAAGTAGCACCCATATTATACTTTTGTAATTGTACCCATACTGACATTTTCCGGCACAAATACAAGATTTCTAAACACCTATTTTATTATTTGCTGGAAAAACAGAGATGGAACAATGAATCATAGAATCATAGAATAATGAAATCATAGAATCATAGAATGGTTTGGGTTGGAAGGGACATAGTTCAAAAACCCTTGCCATGGACAGGGACACTTCCCACCAGACCAGGTCGTTCAGAGCCCTATCCAACCTGGCCTTGAACACTTCCAGGGATGGGGCATCCACAACTTCTCTGGGAAACCTGTTCCACAGTCTCACCATCCTCAGAGTAAAGAATTTCTTTCTAATATCTAATCTAAACCTACTCTCTTTCACTTTGAAGCCGTTCTCCCTTGTCCTGTCATTACATGCTCTTGTAAATTGTCCTTCTCCATCTTATTGAAGGCTGCAGTTAGGTGACCATAAAGCCTTTAGGTGTAACTCAAGGAATTTAGGTGTAACTCAAAGGAGAAGAGTTTTCATATCAAATTAAGGTGGAGAGCTTGCAGATATCCATCAGATATCTGAGCATATGCTGAGCAGTGATTCCTAGTTCCAGCTTCCAGTGAGTCCAACAAGTGACCCCAGGCTCATCTTCTTGGAGAGATAACCAAGACACCTAATGGAGTTCAGGAGACAACTTCACCGTAAAATAGATATTTACATCTGGTGAAATCATATCAAATTCTACTGACTATTTTGGTCAAGTCTGTACTGTGTATAGTGAGTGCTGTAATGACTAAATGAAATGTAAGTACTTGTATGCCAGATGTCACCGGTTGAAGGAAAAAACCTACCCAGGAAAATGAAGGAGGGAGGGATTTTGAAGTGTTCATGAACACTTGCTCTCTCATTCCCTTGCCACATTGCTTCACCAAAACCCCACATATATTCAGAGGGTGTAAGATAGGGAGAAAGGCTGAACTGCCTGCTTTCCCAGGCATCCTGTTACTTCACATGATTGTAGTGCTACACCAAGCTGGACAGTAGTACAAATCACTGAATGCAAGAGAGGACAAAAACCTACTTTGTCTTGAAAGCTCTGAGAAGAAGAGATTTATTTCAGTAAAAATATTTTTACATTGACATTCACTTTAACTAAAAGTATAGCAACCTGAAAGTACATCACAGATTCAGGTAAGAACCATGACTCAGGACCCTACTTTTGTTTTTATACTCAATGCAGTCCTGGTTTTCATGTATAAAGGAAGAGCAGTACAGGTCATGAAAACAATATACCACCTTAATTGATAGTGGTAACACTTGGTGAGGAGCAACACAAGAAACATTTTGACGCTATTTTAACTATCCATGGTATCTATGTCATACTGACTGCTATTAAGAGAAGACTTCATTTAACTATTCAGTGCAAACTTTGTCTCTTTCTCATTACTCTCAGAATCTTGAAATTTCCCATAAGCTAAACACAGACAGCTCTGTAAAATCATCTGTTCTAGAAAGAAAAATAGGTAAATATAAGCAAAGCTGTGTCTAAAACCAAACAGGGCAAAGTCCCGGCAATGGTGTGAGGTGTTATCCCTTCATTTGGTTTTGTTGCCCTGCAGGTGTCTGAGGGTAGTCTGGAAAGAGTGTGGCTGGACATGCAGACTCACCAGCTGTAGTGAACTCAGGAATGGGGATGAGCAATCTAGTAGACATTCCTGAATGAAGGTGGTCCCTGCTTTATCATATGAAGTAGATCTTTTTCCCACCAAAAAGCCCTTCTTCTAATGTCAGTCACAGCCTGATTCTTTCTTACTCTTTTCCACAGAAGTTATCCTTCCCTCCTTCTTTATCTTCTCCAGCATTTTCCATTGTTTATCTCATACATGTTTAAAATACTGCAGCACATTGGACCTGACTCTGTTCTTATTCACCCCTATGTTCATGCATTTGCCTCGAGCTCACAGCTGGGATTGATATCCTAGGTTGTGTAAAACCAATAATATACTCTATTTTGCTGAAGAGGAAAAAGAAGATTGTGTACTACAGCATAGGCAACATGGACCCTTATATCTCCTTGCTTCACCTTTAATCTAATTTTTTTTTATTAAAATCAACTGCACCAGAAGTTACTGTCAGCCACAATTTTATATTACTTTTTATAAACATATTTAGGCAAATGAATTTCAGCCTAAATGGACCTGTCAGGAGTGTAGAAGGACAGGGAGTTGATTTCTTGGTTGTATTTCAAATAGTGTCCTGAAATCAGTTGCACCAGCTAGAAGACTCCATGTGAGTCACTGGAGCCACACTGTAGGAACAATGGGAAAATGGGAAACAATGGGATAAAATAAACAATGGGAAAAAATGGGATAAAATAAAAAATGGGAAAAATAGGACAAAATGTGACAGTTTCTCCCATATGCAGCATGGGAATAGCAGCAGGGCAGAAATAGAGCAAGTTTCAACACAAAAATTTGACTTGCTCATGCAATCCCTGCAAGTTTATATCGTGATTTGCTTTCATGCTGGTTGGAGATAGGTTAAAACCAGATTTTCCTTGAAACTGCATATCATTCATGCTCTAGAGTAGAGAAAAAAAGAAAAAAAGAAAAGGAAGAGCAAGCTCTGCATTACTGAATTTCTACTACCACTCATAGCCCAGTGATTACTGGCATTTCAACATTTCTGAAAATGCTGCCTGGCATAATTACAGAATGCAGACATTGTGGTGGCTAAACTTCTGCTGACGTTACCAGGTTCACTCTAGAAGTTAAACATGACATGACATGGAACACAAAATGCTTCTGTTAACAATAATATATTTACATTTTGCAACAGAAAAATCAGCCAACCAACTGAACCCCAGTATACTACCAACATAAGGTTCAATTTGATGATCTTGGAGGTATTTTCCAAACTTCATGATTCCATGATTGAGCATAAGAATTAAAAATGGTTGCATTATATAAATACAGTTCAACATCTTATTATTGATAGTAATCAGCAGTGGGTGCTTAAAACAAAACATTGAGAAAATGTAAATATATAGTTAGTGATACTTCCCTAGATACTCTCCCAGTGCCGGGTTTCTGGGTAGGTGTTGGATTTATATATGATTGAATCAGTATCTCTAATCTCTTTAAAAAAGTATGACCTTGGACTCTTGCGGTCCTCTTAATCAAAACATTGTTACTGATGAGTATCACAGCATATGTTTTTATGTACATCAATTCAAAAAAAGAGAGAAATATTCATAATCCCCAATAATGTAAATATAGACTGCAAGCTGTGTCATAGAAGAGAAGAAGGTTCATAAAACTTCATAAAGCATAAAAATATTGACATAATTTGGAGGTCCAAGTCATAGGTGAATTCAGTAAATTTAAGTTTTTCTCTGTATTTAAATCTGTTTCTCATTTATGACCAAAATGATGATTGTTTCATCTCTGGCTGGAGATGCTATGCAAGCATGTAAGGTAGAACCATAAATGATCACAGTTGCATTTCACAACTTTTAAAATGTAACAGTTTATAATCATACTTGTTCCAAGGTATGGATTAAGTCTACACTACTCATCTAGACTCAGTACAGAGAATAAAAGACACAGATTGGCATCTCCAGAGACAGACATCTCAAAATGGGATGAATGACCTTCTGGAAGTGCTCATTTGTCTCTTCATCGACAGTAGTATGATTCTAAATGATAATCCAGACAGAAAACTTTTAGACAGTTAAGGTTAGGTAAGATTAATCTCTCACCTAATGCCTAAGAAAAAAATTCTATACACTCTAAGTTTTATCACTAGTCTCATCAAATCTAATTTAATTTTATCTAATTTAATCTTTTTGTGTCCACATTGTTGCAGATCTAGCTACCAGGTTCATAGATAATTTCTTATCTATTTAGAAAGATTCTGGTGTCAAGCACATACATACAAACACAGTCACAAAGCTAATAGTATTCATCTTTATATCCAATATACTCATAACTTAATTTATGAACAGGGAGAAAATACTCAAGCAAGTATACTCACACTGTAATATACATAATCCTCATTAGGCAAAATGGTTTTAAAGCTCCTGCCTCTCCTTTCTCTAGTAATTCCCATGTTTTCAATTCTTTCCCATTTCCCAGTTCCTGAGGGCAAGAAGATGAGTTCTGTCACAGGAACATAAGATAAAATGCAAAATTTTCTTTGTTACTAATCAGAATTTCCTATACTGTTAGACCTACCCTTTCCAGCAGGCTGAGGAGAAACTCACCCAGACATAAGCCTGGCTATAGACAGTGTCCATCATGATCATCACTACAGTACCTGAGCACTGACAGGAATAATTCCAAAAGTAAGTGTAGAAAGATTATGACTTTGATGTCAACTAGAAATTAGCATAATAACAAAAACAGGCCAAGACAATAAACAAAGATCTATTCAGAACTAAGTTTTTTTATTCAGGAAGCCAAGCTTGTGTTAATACTTGTATCTGACAGAACAGAAGTTAATCAAGGTCTGATCTAATGATCAGCAATGTTACAGGGGTGTTAGTCCGGACCTTCTAGACCTCAAGCCAGAACTGTTCTTCATTGCCTTGTCCCTCCTGAGACTCTCTAAGGAGTTTTTTTGTTTGTTTTTTTTTTTAAATGGAAATAAATATTTTGCTAAATTAACAATAAACTTAGCTTTCTGAATTCTACCTGTTTGCATGCAACTGCAGAACAAATCCTTATTATCTCATCTAAATTGGCAACACGTCTTGGGAGAATCAATTCTAATGTAATACAAGCCATTATCTCTCTGACTTTGCCTGGGAGGTTTTCACCCCCACAGGAGCAACACAGAAATATTTGCTTGAAAGGTATTTTACCTTCTTGTTAAATTTGCAATTATGCTCTAAAATCATTCACTTCTGTACTTAGAAGGAATACAGGAGAACACACATTTTGTGTAACAGAAATATATATGTACATGAAAGGATAACTTTCAGCCTGTTTCATTTCCCCGACCTAGACTCAGAGCATGTCACTGCTTCTGTCCAAGTCATGTGAATCTGTTATTTCTGCTTCAAATCCAGTGAGTCTGACAGGGCTGGTACCTGCCAGCAGCAGGAGTCAGGACATGGACATTTCAGCCTGTGTGTAACAAATCTGCATCTGGGTCCTGAGTCTCAGCCTACGTCAGCCTGCCAGAGCTGAAGGCAATTATGGCAGTTCAGCTTCTTTGCAGAAAGTTCACCCTTGGAGATGTAACTGGGACTCATCTGATCCTGATAAAGTGGCAAAAAGGTCTGATGTGAGCTCACACTCTCTTTTATGCATACGATTGATTCTTTTTCCTGTCAGATCACAGCTTGATCTCCCACCGCTTACTTTCTCCCATTTCCTCACCTACAATGAACATGAAAACGTTCTTTCCTTTCAAACTTGGAATCAGGATCTGGGGAAATTCTCCTCTTGCTCAAATGGGAGTAAATACAGTCCTTACTTCCCTTTGATGCCACAAAGTAACAAGCACAACAAAGACAAAACCTTGTGAAAAATATCAATAATAGCAAAGAACAATTAAAACGGTCAGAATAAGATTTACATTTGTCCATAGTAGTATAACCAATACAACACTGTCACCTGGAAGTAAGTAATTCCAGATGTTTTCCCCATGTTAAAGATAATGGTCAGAGTTGAGAAGTGTTTCAGAAGTGAGGTTTATTTTCTACCTGAGGACAATGTTATATTTCTAGTAAGTGCAAAGCTAGCAGTGCTTACAGCAGCACAGAACCAAGGAGCTGCTCATTTGTTTGAGTGCCCTAGACTATACATTAGGAGTCTTGGAGTCATGCCAAACTACCCAGCAATAATTGTAGCAGTCATCTGTGAATAGTGATATTTGGCAGCATATTAGTAGTTCTTTTAATTTATTGTCTTCCCACCCTATTAGCAGTACATCACAAGGCTGGAAAACTTTCTAAGCTCATTTTTCAAAAGCAGAACCCTTAAAGCTGCACCTTAAAATTAGAAATTTGGCTTATGCAATTTTGTTCAGCCATGTCAATATAAACTCCAGACAATATTGTGTTGCAGAGCTCTCATTCATGCAATGACAGCTCTGTCTCCTCGGTGGCTAAGCTGGCAGTTAAAGTGATTCACTGCAATCAGCCTCAAAGGTTTCCAAGACAGACCCCAAGGTAACTTAGAAAGTTGTAGGGAAGTTTGACAGGATGCTTTATTTTGTTTTTGTTTGGAAATAATGCTCAGAAATCACAGTGAGCAGTGATGGAAAGGAAGGAACGTCACCCTTTGTTTCAAACAGGTTGCTTTGTTGGCTTGTGTACACAACCACAAAGCAGCAAATAACAGGGACATCAGTCACACACAAAAGCTCACATGGGCTCATACACAGCAGGAAGGATAATACTTGCTGTATACAATGCTACTCGTATTCTTTCCCTTATTCTTCAAGCATTTGAAGTATTAGAACTAGAAAGTTATTGCTCTCAGCCTTATTCTTTGACTGGTCTAAACTTATATATTTACACACATATCTTTGAGAAGCTAAATGTAGGATTCCTAGTTTTACCTGAGACATTTTCCTCCTAAGGTCTGTATTCCAAGATTCAGCTCAATCACAAATAGATTTGTCTTGCGAATTGCATTATTAATATTGAGTCAGCCCATTGATCACCTTTTAAATGTGGTACGGCACACAGCCAAGATAAAAGTTGGAGGTAATTTAGGGAAGAGCACACATTGTTCTCTAGTAGGCATAAATATCACCAGCTGCTGTTCTTTATATGATACAGTCTCCCATCCCAAGTGCAATCTGCAAACATTTCTCTGCATCTTGCAGAGATGGATAATAGAGAATACCTCATGTTCTTTCATGTTGGCTTATTACAAGAATAGAAGATCTACTGGGCCAGCATTTTTGAAGAAACAGGTCATGTTATTTCCAACCAGAGGCACGGGAGGAATACATGATTTTTAATACATCATATTTCTTAAATCAGAAAAAATCCTGTATATTCTCAAACAGGAAACTGTTTTCAGGTTGTTTTATTGACTGTGATGTTTATTGGCTTAAGCCTTAAAAGATACAGGTGCTAAAACTGGCCTTTCACTGTGGGTAAGAATTCAATACTTAAGTAGGGTTTGCTGAATAAATTATTCAGACACTAGTTTATTCATTATATGAAAGCAGACTTTCATTGCTTTGTTGGGTTAATTTTTGTCTTCATAAGTTTTAGTAAATTTTTGCTGAAATTTCCAGACTTCAAGCACATTGATGTGTTTCTTAAAGGATTTTTCAGAGGAATAAAGGAAGCAAAATAAAGGAAGTCAAAGGGCTCTCCATGATCTTATGAAATTCAGGCACACATACCCATAGCCCCAACAAAACCTGACAGACAGCCAAACCCAACAAAAACCCCAGTATAGTGGATTACCTCACAAATATAGCGAGGTAGCCACAACAGTCAGTGTTTTCAAGTCTTATGATGTATGTAAAATTGTTTAAAGGAGTTCTTCAAATCACCTGCTATGTATGAAAAATTGAACAGCTGGCTGCTAAAATTACAAATTCATCTGGCTGATCTTTGAAATAGAGCAAATAATCAATGATGAAATGAATGAACAGACCAGTGGATGATTCATCTTTTGTAAGACTGAATCCAAAGGTAATGTTGAAAAATCTGCAAAATATAGGTTAAAAATGTCAGGACTCATAATATCATTAAGGCTAAGGTAAGAACTATAGGCTTTAAGTTCTAAAACTGAAACAAGGATCAAATTCAAATTTATATTATATTTGTGAAATGGTTGTGCATCCAGGCTGTTCTTTATAAACATAAGTTGTTAAGATCCCATAAGACTGGTCCAGAAACTCCCCATCTCATCAGTCACCCAAGTGACACAACACACCCACCTGAAACAAGGTAATGGGCTGAACTCTTAGGTGGTTTCACAGCAACTCATTTGACTAATTTCTACAGGACTTTTCCAGTGTGGGAACTTTTGTCACTCCCACAGAATTCTCTCTACCACTTTGTTTAATTCAGTGCTGATTACCATCCTTGGTGAGTAACCTGGTTGGTCCAAACTCTGCTGGGAGGCTCCTGCTGCAGAATCCACATAACTACACAGAGGTCACATCCTTGAGAATGATCAAGAGGAGTTGCTCTTGCAGAAGAAGAGACAGGCAAGTAGTTCCAGTTGTTAATCTACGTTTTGTACAAGGCTTAAGACTCAATAATGGTGGATTAGGTGTGTGCTGGGTTGGGCACATCAGATCACAAGTCAGATGGAGAGAAGAATTCAGCAGACATTCTGCTTCAGCATATCACATAATCATTTATTCACCCACCTCTGCTCTTTTTTAGACGCCTGTCTGTCCTCTTTCTCCCCATCATGTTGTCAGTGAGAATGCTTGAAAAGAAATTATTTTACACAAACAAAACTTTTGGTGGTGTAGACAAACACAAGGTCTATAAAAGATTTTTTCATTTGGGAAGACAAAATTTTCTTTCAAAACAGTTTAAAAATGCATTTGAGATTCTGTTCACATATATTGTTAAAAGTCTTCTTTCCTGAGGAATGCAAGTCCAAGCATTTAGCCAGTTTTGTGCAGCTAAGGACAGCACATGTCCTTCCCTGTCAGCCTTACACCACAGCACGGGCGGTCATGGACATGAATGACACACGGATGACACAGATGGAACAGGGATTGTAATGGTTATTTTGTTCTGAAAATGCTACTATTTATGATCACAAAAAAACCAATTTACACTTGAAGGTGTAGGTACTTTGAAATAATAGCTATTGTGCTTTTTCCCTACAGAGATTTCTCTGCTGCTTTTCAAGCAGGCAAACAAGGGGGGGAAATAAGAAAACATGCTGTAAATGGTTCATAGAAAATGAAGCAACACTTACCAATGCTAATGATTACTGTGAATATTCAACCATAAACATGTCTCATGAGTGAGAAAGCAGATAAATTGGCTGCATGCTACTGATGGCATCCAGCATAAGCCTTCTAGAATTCATCTAGTCCCATCTAATTAAATGCTCCTACACAGGCGGATTTATTTACAAGTTGCTATCTCCCTTTGCTAATGCAGGAAAGCATGAAAAGATACAGCTGCAATTAGTACTTATGTTTGGAAGGAAAACTGCTCATAAAGGAATAAAGGGTGCTTTTACAGGCTTTCATCTCTTGCTTGCATATGAGGTCAAAGTTTAAGTCTGAGTTGTAGAAGATATCAGACCAGTTCTTTGTCCAATAATCTAAATAAAGAATAAGCTCTATTTCAGAGCTGGAGTGAAACAGCACACCTGGCAACCTGAAGTGTGTTCTCTCTTTCTCCCTGAACCAGGTGACAGCCTCATACCATGAGGGTTCATGGTGCCCTACAAACTCTGCCCAGCAGAATAGTGTGTCTTGGCACAGGCCATAACCATGCCAGAGATCATGCTAGCAAGTAGTACGGGTGATCACAGACAATATTTAGGCCCATGCTCTACTAGTGAGAGCTCTACTAGACAATATTTAAGCCCATGCTCTCTCTAGTTAGTGCTACTAACTCACAAATACAAATGTAAACCCCAAGTGATCCATAGCACATTATTTCATCTCTAACTTTCACATAACTATAACATAAAGAGTCCTTTCCTGTCGTCTTTGCCTGTGAGAGTAACCAGCTCCTCCTATTTCAAGAGATTAATGAAGCTTTTCTCAGGCTAGAACTCCTGGGCACTAGGAATAAAAAAAAAAACAAAAAAACACACATCTGTCTCAAGACCATCACTTGGGAAAAATATCATCTATCATGAGGTTTTCTATGGAAAGTTCAACACTGTCTTAATGCTTAAGATTAAAATTGTCATATCTTTTATCTCTTTGTACACATTTCCAGTTCCTGAAGCCCATTTCTGCTTGTTAAGAGCTGAATAAATTGACATTCAGATGAAGTACCTAGTATATTTATTTTTTACACACACCAATCATTTCTCAAAGAGAGTCAAAAAAGGGACCTTCCTTCTGACAAGAATGTTGTATGCCCTTTGTTTTCTTTATTTTTGCAGGTTTGTTCTTTTTTTAGAGATTACCATAATGACAGCAAAACAGCAATAAGGAAGTCCACCTGTATTCTCTGATTTCCCAGAGGAATCTGTGCATGACAACTGGAAAACAAACAAAACTCTTGACAGAGAAACAACGCAACACTTGTGAGCTAATGAGCAGCACAGAGATGGGCCAGGCGTGCAGACGTGTGCTGCAGCCTAAAAACTGCACATAAAAATAGGAGGGTAGGACAGGGAGGAACTGGTCCTGTGTTTTATCACACTGCTGTGCCACAGAGCCACTTTCAGAAACAGATGCTGCAACCTTCCAGGAGTATGTACTTGTGCTTAAGGGAGAGCTGTGAGGCAGCAGGAGACCTGGATTTCTGTTCACACCTTTTCACACAACCCCTTTTGTTGCAGGCACAGGGCCTGCGAGGCCTCCCTGGCAGTCAGCAGCCTGAGATAGGAAATGCTTTGTCAGCATGACTGACCAGAGAGGCCCCTGTTCTGCCCCCAGACCCTCGCTTATCTCCCTGTAAGCCTATAGGTCATATTTGCCTCGACCCTTACCATTTGAAAATTTCCAAAACCCCAAAACCCTATAAAAACCCCTACTTCTGTCCAGTCTGGCAGAAGAGCTGTCACTGATCCCCTTGGCAGAAGAAACCAATAAAGGACATCTCTGTGGAACCTCACACAGCGCTTCTCTTCTCTCTCCTTGGGCCTGCCTGTGGCACCTAGGGACCAAAGGGCTGAAATCACCAACGAGCTGATAATCACCCAGAGCTGATATCACTTGAGCTTGCTAAGGTAGCCTGGGCTGGGAGCTGCTTGGGAACTGGGACAGGCAGTGCTGAACAGGACTGCGTTATCTGGGCCTGTGGCAGCCGGCCGGGGATAGCCCAGACCTGGCCAAATGCCACAATACCCTTATTTTTTGCCAAAACCAGGGTGTCTCAGCCTGAGTTCTGCCCTACAGGTAGATCTAGTTTGTGTGCAGATGCACTTTGAATGGCCATGCAGTTGGCCTGGCATGCAAATCACCTGATATCCCTTCCTGTCAATCATGGAATGGTTTTGCTTCCAAAAAGGCATCTTTATATTGACTTCTGTTGGCACAGCTTCAGCAGTAAGAATGGCAATAGGGCTGACACCTGACTGGCAAATGTGAGCTGGCAGAAGCTCCTTAGGTAAAGACAAGCCAAGTCCTTCTGTGACTGGCACAGTTTCTTTAGTCAGTGCTGTTTACCTGCATTCATATCATGAATACTTTGCCAGTGCAATACATGAATATTCTGCTTTCAGGAAGGTAATAATTCAGACAAACTCTACAGCTATACAAGGGAGATTATGTTTGAGTCAAAGAAGTGCCATTTTTGACTACAAGGAGGGAAGAAAATGAAGAAAGAAAGAAAGAGGCCTTGCTTGGCAGTGTTCGTCACAGCAGGGGTGTGGGTCAAGACTATCTATATAAAACCCATTTCTCCTCTGAGCAAAGGCAGAAGCTGAGAATACTGGGGATGAAACACTGGTGTTATTGCCCCAGCAGGACCCTGAGTAGCTGCCAAACCATTTTGCCCTGATCTGCATGCAATGGAGTAGCTGGACTGTGAGCCTACAATCCAGAATAGCCAAGAAATTCAACCCTTAGAGACAGTGTAAATTCAATGGGCCAATTAGCACCCATGTGAGCTGTTTCAAAGAGCAAAGACAATTATCTACATTTTGCAGCATGTGGTTTAAACCTTCAATTAACCTATGCTTTAGGGTTTTACTTTATTTTCTTAGTTTGGTTTAGTTTTTTTTTTTTTTTTCTTTTTTATTTCTTTTTTTTCTCTGTTTTGGTTTTCTTGCTGTTGCTGGTTTTGTTTTGTTTAATTTCGCTTCCACTTCTCCACAGAGAAAAAACTAAACTGGACACACACTAAACCAGCTCTGTAAAGCTTGGCCACCACAGTGAACATGTGGTTACCCCTCATTTCTGTTGGAAAGCCATGTGTTCACAATCTGTCTGTTCTAGTTGTGCCATGAATGTCATATTTGTGTCTAAGGGCTGCTGGGTCTTGCTGTGTGCCTTACTGTGTCTGGCACATGGGAAGAACAGATGAGAAGCCTTGTGGACATTGCCAGCCAGTGCTCAGCTGTAGCTGCATGGCACGAGGGGCTCTGAGGGGTAGGAGTGTCTGCAGCTATCTGCAGACAGCCACACTCTGAGTGTAGGACCAGGCTCCAGAGTCATGGGGACAGATACAGAAGAGGATTAAAAGAGGCAGAGGTCAGTAAGATGACTATGCAATTTCTTCCTAAAAGAGAGAAATATTGGAGATTTGAGGAAGGAATAAAAACCCTGCATCTTTGGTCTACGAATATGACAAAAAGAGAGAGAAAATACAACCTTTCTTTCCCTGCAGACAGTGGAGTTACTGTTCAGTTATCTAAACCTGAGTATACGCTCATGACAAAAAGCAAACCTGTTAATAAAGATATTTACAGCATATCAGTTTTGAAGGACAATGTTTCTTCATGCCCTTTGACCACCCAATTAGAGAATGGAGGTGTCTGCTTTCTTGTGGCATTTCCCTCTGACAGATCTTGCAGGATTCCAACTCATGAAGCCAGGGAGCTGGCTGGTGATCCTTCACTCAGTGTTATCATGCAGGTAAGAAAACAGAGGGAGAAGATTCCAGTTTCCAGAACAGAAATACTTTGGACAGAGGGTCTGCTTCTGAGAACCTACAGTTCTTATAGAGACAAATTTTGCAGATAACAACATGGGACTGTAATAAAAAATGGTAGTTTCTTTAATGCTATAATTATAGACATCATTATGAACAACACATGGAAGAAATATTTCTTTATCCCTTCTTTCTTTATTTAAGAAATGGCATCATAATGATAACAGCTTTCTGATCTGGAGGCCAGTTCAGAAGGAAGTTTGTCTGTGTGCCTCTGTGTGTGTACACATGCACTTGTGTCTACCTGCTTGTGTACTGGGTCTGGCTGAGCTGGAATTCATTTTCCATTGCAGGGATGTCTCTCAGCATTCCTTCCATCAGTAGGCTGGGGGTGAGCAAGATCCTGGGAGGGGGCACAACCAGGCCAGATGGCCCAAATTAACTTAAGGGATATTCCATACCATAGAATGGCAGCTCAGATACAAAAGCTAAGGAAAAGGGGAGGAAATGGGGTTATTTACAATATTTGCCTTCTGGAGCAAACCCTACATGTGCTTCCCTGGAAGTGGCTGAACATCACTTGCTGGTGATAGAGCAGCTTGCTGTGCACCTGGTGTCCAGCCAAGGTCAAACCACCAGAGTAAGACAGTGATAACATAAAGTGTTACAGTCAATAACACCTTCAGCTTATCACTGTACTGAAACTGGGCAAAACAGTTTGAAGAATGTGTTTTGTACAGAAACACTGAATGGCTTAAGTATAAGACAAGAGGCAGCAAGCAGAGACTGATGCACAGGAGGTTCCTCCACATGAATATGAGGAAGAACCTCTTCCCTGTGCAGTGACCAAGCACTGAACAGGTTGTCCAGAGAGGATGTGGAGTCTACTCCACTGGAGATATTTAAGAACCATCTGTAGGTGCATTCCTGTGCCTGTGCTCTGGGATTGCCCTGTTTAAGCAGGGAAATAGGACCAGATGATTCACTGTGGTCTTTTCCAACCTGATCCATTCTGGGATCTTGTGAAGTATGAGGTAGAATACAGAATCTGTTTTAAAACAAATTAAAAAAAAAAAAAAAANAAACTTTGTGAAATAGTCCAGGCTAGAAAGATAGAAAAATTTTGAAGCACTACAGAAAAGGATATCATTATAGAAGTTCTGATGAATTTTTAGTGACACACAGTCAGAAAACAACCCTTTTTTCTTCCTTAGAATTCCAGCTTTAGGATAAATTGGATTTGTGGGAAGAAGTCTGTCTTTAGGATTCCTGGAGCTGCTCTTACTCTTTGAAGATTTCAAGGTAGACTGGCTTCTGGGCATCTGCAAGTAACAACTGGCCCAAAAATTTTATCAATTTTTTTCAAATTTTTTCAAATCTGTCTTCCCCAGCTAGTCAAAGAGGCTGTGTCTAAGTCTAGTAAATACCTTTGGGAACTTTTCACAGGCACCCAGAGGAATAGACATGGAAAAGCCCACAGCTGTTCTGTTGGACTCCCTTAGCTTTCAAACCTAAGTCAGCATTCTCAGACTGTTTATTTGGAATGGTTCCTGACCAGGACGAAATCAGAGGTGTGACCAGAACCTCTGTGACACAATGTTGCTTCTTCAAGAAAGACATCATTCTAACTGCTTAGCAGTAAATTTTAAAAAAATGCATTTTACAGCCATATTGTGGTATCAGGGCATAATTTCAGATGTTATTTAATTTATCAGTAAAGCCAAAATCAGAGAGGCTACAGACAGTTCCCAGTGCACACATTGGGTAAGAGGTAGAGAATGAAAAATATCAGTTTCAGATGCCTCAGAGCAATATTAGTATTGTCTGTCTATCCTCACAGATATTCCCAGGAGGAGTCATACATGACAGCAGCTTATCAGGTGGTGAGAAGCTGTCTTCATAACTACAGATCCATAAGTATCATCTTTACAGAGAAATTCCTGACCAGCAGAGAGAGCAGGTACAGACAAACTGCAATTTATACTCTTTATCCAGGCATTTGACATGCAATGAATGCATAATATATACACTTCATTGTACCAAATAAGGGTGTTATCTGGTGAGTAAGATAATATCTCTAATTTCCCATGGTTACCTGTACTTCTGAGCCAATGAAATAGTGCTCATTGCTAATACTGGATTTCAAACCTAACCTGAGTTTTACTTTTATTAACATTTTTATTAATTTGACTGCACTGATAAAATTACAGGTGAATGTGTTGTCCCCAAAATAAGAAAAGATATATGCTGGTCAAAAGGGGTTGAATATGAAATATCCAATAATGATATTTACAGCAAGAGGAGGAAGGACAAAATTAAAAGAAGGAACCAGTTCTAAAGAATAAGTCAGGCATAAAGTACTAGAGTTGCTGAGCAGGATACCTATCAGAAAAGTATGGAAGTTCAAATGTTCTAAGAGGAAATGCAGAGAAGGCTCAAGCTTTCCTGGTGACTGCAATTGCTCCAGTGAGCCTGCACATGTCCCAGAATCATGGAGGGCATAACAAACAAAACAAAACAAAGCAATTCTCCCAAGAAATAAGTAGTTAAACACTTAATTTGTTTATTAACAGCTCTGCATAACAGTGTCTCCTTTGGCAAGGTCAACATAGTCTTCTCCAGAGAAATGCTAAGGTAAATGCTGCAATTTGGTTCTGCTTAAGGCAGGAATTTTGATCTATGGCCTAACCCTGATTGTGGCTGAAATCTGCAGGAGCTTCTCCTTTTATTTCAGTAGTGGCTATTCCAACATCCTCTTCATTGGACATTGAGCACCTGACTGAAATGTGTAGGATAAGAATCTCAGGCTGCATCCAGACTCTATCAAAAAAGAGACTGATGCTACCCACCCAAAAATCTAAATATGGAATGTTTGGAATGTCCTATGTTTCTCCATTGATTTCCATTCTCTGGAATGTCCTATGTTTCTCCATTGATTTCCTATTTCTCTCTCCTTTCATATTAATGAGTATAGGGCAGCTGTATCTCTAAATTAGCTAGTAATTAGATAGTTATGTGCCAAAAGTTATATGGCCCTTGTGCTTAACCAGGCTTGAATCAACACACTGCAACAGAACACTTTTTCACCTGAGGGAACCACTCTTCTTTTGGTTTTTTTTAACAAACATCTGTAGGTTCAAACCCATTTTTTAGACAGAAAATTTGAACAATTAAAAATAAATTTGATTAAAAAAATGTCTCACATTTACACCTAAAAATACTCTGAGTATTGTATAGATAATTCAAACAACAGTGCTGGTTAAGTAAATACAATGGTTCTCAAGAAGCATTACAACTGAAAGTAGTCTCTCCTATGCTGGCTTTCTTTCTCTAATGACAGCATTATTATAGCAAGAAAAAAAGGGCAGCAATTATTCCAATGCAGAATTTACCATGTACATGGAGTAAATTGGCAAATTGTTATGCTAAGACAACTAATACAATGAAGAAATGCTAACCAGTTTGTGGTAAAACTGGTTTTCCTTCTCTTTCTGAATTGCTGCATGTTCTCACACTGCCTGCTCCATCTGGATTAAAATTGCTTTAATGGCTTGCATGAATGGCATCAGGAGTTAGCAGAGCTCACAAAGTCTCCACTGAGATTATTGTTCTGCATTTTACTTCTGTTAACAAAATTAGATATGAGTTGCCTATGTGTTCTCAAAAGGGTTTTTTCTTTTACACTGGGCTTCCCACAGAATATAAAAACAAGACAGTGCTTTTAAAGAATTGTTTCATAAGTGATAAATTACACAATTTTCTTTAGACTATTAATCACTGAATAATTTACCCAGAGGATAATGAAGCATACTTCAATAAAAAGTGTTTGGTATAATTGCAATTTTATCCACAAACCACTTAGCTTATGCTCACTGTAGGTATCTTGGTGGGTTTTTTTCCCAGCTACTTTGATTTTCCCTACAATATCAATTCTGAACTCAGCTAACTGCCATTATAACTGAAAGGCTCATGTGAAAACTCTGGTTCTGGTTTGCTGGAGTCTATTGTATCATGATAATGATTGAGGATAAAATGCTGGTTTTGGATCTTGATATTGTGGTGATTCTTTTTTTAGACAAGCAGGGCCCTTAATGTCCTCACTGAACAAAGTTTGTCTTAGATACCATTTTTAGTGAAGTTACAACAGTGCAACTAAGTATTTAATTTTGGGGTAGAAACTTTGCTTCTGTGTTGAAATTCATGGTAAAACTTAATTGTTATGATTATATTAATAAAATGTGTTCCAGAGGGCAGACACTGTGTGATTGTCAACACTGCTAAACTGCTAGAGTGGTTTCTGTCATGGTGTTAGTGTGGTGTGGTTCTATTGGACTTGTCCAGAATTCAGCACAGAAGAGAGATCATTTTCAAAAGGCTGGTCAGATACTACCTCTCTCTTTTGTAGGGTAAGAGGTTCCAGCTGGACTGACAAAAGCCTATCATACCTTTTGGCCTCAGGATTAACAAACAATATGTCCAATATGACCAATATGTCATATTACTGCTGGAACTGGGGCAATTTTATCCCTGCCTGCTCTACCTTGAAGGTCCTTCCAGAGCTAAGGAAATCACAGGTCTTCAGAGAAGACCCAGTTTGAGAAAAAAAGTTGTGATTACCATATTTAAAGAAGTTAACCTGCTGTTGCATTTCCAGAGATATGCAATCTGTATTCTAAGTGTATTAACAATAGCAGACATCTCAAAAGAGATTTTGTGGAAGCTGAGCATGTTGAATGGAAAGATTTGACAAGAAACACTTTGACAATAGCCCAATGGTTAGGACACAGGCCACCAAAAAGGAAAACCTATTTTTCACCCATCTCGAATACACGTGGGCTTGAATTCAAGGTGTTTGTGCTGTGTATGCATTTTATATGAGGGAGGGACAAACAAACAAACCCAAAACCAACTAACCAAAAAAAACCCTAAACACCATTATTAGGTTAGTGTGCAAGGAGCAGTGAGCTGTAGGGTCCTGACAAAAAGTTGAATTCTTGAATAAATGGGGAATACATCTGTCAAGACAAATTAAATCTTGTTTCCCTTACTTTCTGCTGTTCCTCTATGTGACCTTCACTTTCATGACCACAGAGCTTTCTGTTGATGTGGGTTGCAGTCCCTAAACAGAACAAGGTCACTCTGTGCTTGTGCTCTTGCCAGAAGACTGCTCTGCAAAGCACAAGTGTTGCCAATTCCTCTGCCCATTTTTTACTTAGTTCATTTCTAACAGTATCTAATCAGAGTTGATATTCTGATTTGGGTTCCTCTGCTTGAGTCTGAATTGCAACAGAGCATTAGTGCCTAAGCTGAGCATTTTGGAATGTGTGCACATGGGAGTGAAGATGTACAAAGAATACTCAGACCTAACAGAGAGGTTCTAGGGAGTTCTGTGTGTGCTATGTACCAAGGATGAGACTCTGTTGGGGATTAGGTCTTCTGACATCAAGTTTGCATCAAGTCTTACATCTCAAATCAATCCTCTGGACTTCTCAGACCTTAGCCACAGGCTGCATCTGAGGTGGCTGCTGTCAATGGAGGCACTGAAGTGGGGTGGTACTTAGTTTTATATATATGAGTTACAGCAGGCATCCTTGAAAACCTGTATCTGAATAATTTCAATACACTGAGCGTCTATTCAATTCAAAAAGTCCTGCTGTGTGTGAATGATTTAATTTCCTGTTTGAAGACAGCTATTTAGCTTAGTGAGCAAGCTACACAATTATTTCCTTTGGCTGGTTTCTAAGCCCAGAACTGATACTGGATTTGAACATAAGCCTGAACCAGTGACAATAACCTTTTGCCACTGAGGTTGCTGTTTTGATTTTTGCATACATCTATACTTTTAAAACTTTTGGATGCTCACAGATATAGATCTGATCCAGAGCAAATAAATGCTAGTATAATACAGATAAAAGTCAGTAATGAAACACATCTGGATTCCACATTGTTTAATTTTGAGAGCTCATTATGGTGACATAGTCACATGCATAGTCAACCTATATCTTTGATGGTTTCAGATATTGCTGTTTTATCTCAGGGCATGAGTAATATGCTTGTGCTGATTCAATCTGAAAGCATCTTGTACTGTTGTGATTAATTTCAGTTATTTTCAGTAATGGGTTGCAAAAAATTCTCTAGTGAATAGAAGGTGGCGGGTGATAAACATTTCCAAACATGTTCAAACACTTGTGGGGGACAAGGAGACAGAGAGAGGAGGGGGGGAAGAAAGACACTGCTGTAGGAATAAAAATGGACTGATAGAGAGAAAAGGTAGAAGAAATCTGATCTGTTTTCAACAGGCAAACACAACTTGCATACAAAGACCTTCACATACCACATTTAACATACTGTAAAATAACATTATTTATATAAACTTTATCAGATGTTTCATCTATCAAATTTTATTTCACAATTGGTTTTGAAGTATCCCTAAGGTATTGTCTTACTTGCAAAATGTTATTTCAATTAGTTGAATATCATTCTTTACAGGATTCAGGTCAAACAAGGGGCAAAACTAAATCCAAACCAAACAATATGTGTCTGCAATAAATTTCGGTTCCTGAATTATTCATACATAATGGCATAGGTGACTCTTCAAGCATTTTGAATTAACTAGAATTGATTTCTTACTTTTTTATGCCTAGTTGTACAAGCTTTTTTGTACTTTTACTTCTCCTTAACAAATAAAGTATTGATTCAACTCCACTGAACATGCTTTATTTAAACTTTGCCCTTTGTCAGCAACTTAGTCCTTTACCCAGAATTCTCTTCTGTGACTTTCTATTGTCTCCTGATCTGGAAGGTGAAATATGCTGGATAGGCTCCTTGGTATGACATAAGGGATAAAATACATTCCAAATTTGCTGGGAACAGTTACAATACAAAGCACATACCATGCACATTAAAGCACTTACTGCTCCTTTTTTTTGACTGGGTTCTAGCAACACCCTGGGAAATTTAACAGCTTAAAATTCAAATAAACAGACACACAGGCTACAGCCGTATTTCCCCATTTTTTCCCCTTTGGCTAGTTTATTCTTATTTCAAGCTAAAACAAACATTATATGCTGAACTCACATCCATTCTTGCTCTCCCTCAATTGGAAGGGGAGACAATAAGATGAGAAAGTTCATGGGGGGAGAAAGGGCAAGCAGATCACTTACCAATTATCACCATGGGAAAAATAGTACCATCCTGGGCAAAATTAAGGCAGTTTTCTGCCAATTAAAATAGAGTTCATGGTGGGAAACAAAAACAAACATTAAAATGTTCCCCCTCATTTCCCCTTTCCCCAGTCCCACCTTCCCTCCCCTAGCTCCTGACTCCTCCAACATCTACCAAAGCTAATAGCAAGTCAAGGTAATCTTGATTTTTTGACAAAACCAAAAGCCTTTGGTTCCTTTTTCATATGACTTTTCATTCAGAATATACTACACTATCTATTTTCTTTGGTCCAAGCTTATGACTATAGACCAGCAAGAAGTTCCAATGAGTAAGTTTTTGTTTCTCTGGCAGATATGAGAAATGTGGATGACTGATTATGAAAAGCAAACAGGTATTTTGGTAAAATTAAAAATTGCTACCTTCCAAGTGGTAGAGCTTAATCACTATGGTCACTAATTCACTACAATGCTAGAATCCATTTGAGCAGTGTCATTTACACTGCAGCCTAATTATTTAAATTTAAAGTTGTTTTTATATTAATGGTAGAAGTAAAATCAGATTTATTGTTTGTAAATGCCATAGGGTACAGCACTTCACCAACTCTACACACATAGTACAGATCCAGCTTTGAGCATGGCTGGCAACATTATTTTAATGGTAACTGTCTGTGTGACATCATATAAAATACAGATGATTATCATCATTACCAAACCACAGGAAAAAAACTCCATGCATTCCATTTACTCTGGTAAAGGCATTAGTTACATAATGTACCCCAAACATTAGCTGTATTCCATACAAAACCTTTTAACTCTGCAAGAAGCTAGATATGGACATAAATATATTTCATCAGCAAAAATTACCTGATTGTAAGTCTAAAGACAAGTGAGGATACAAGAACATACCACACTGACAGGACCATAAAATTCCCGTTCTACACATGCAAATTCTTGTTCTCTAACAAACACAGCTGTAGACCATTACCTTTAAACAATCCTCAGTAAAAACTGACATCATTTTGTATTTGTACATCCCTTAGTGACACTCAAAGAAGAGCCAGTCTTTACTGAGTGATGGCAGGCATAAGAATCAAGCAGAAGTTTATTTTAATTGGTAGACTACAGTATAGACATATGTATAATTTCATTTTATATATGTAGAAATGTAATAAAATCAAAGAGGTAGACATTATTCAATATGAAGAAAAACCAGGACCTATATTTTATAAATTCTTTTAGAAAAGCAAAGACCTGATATCAGGTTTCAGGAGATCCCATGCTGGCCTCAGTGAGCTATGAATCAGGATCCAATCAGTAATTCAAGGTGATTGTTTTTATGCTCTCAGTTCCAGACCTGTGAATTATTAGAAACTGCAAATAAAGCAAGCAAAAAAAATGAGTAATTCTTTTTTAGTTTTCCTAAATAAATTTAAAGCATGCACAGGCTTTAACTAGTTTAACCATAGTGAGTGCACAAACATGCATTACTATTTCCTCAAAGCTGTTTTAATGAAGCTCTAAGAACTCTTGAAACTCATTAAACTGTCCTCTTTCAGTGGTGCCCTGAGACAGGACCAGAGACAGTGGGCACAAACTGAAACACAGACATTTCCTTGATCATCAGGAAACACGTTTTTGCTGTGAGGGTAACCAAGCCCTGGGACAGGTTGCTCAGAGAGGTGTGGGCTTTTTCTTGTCAGGGACATTCCAAAGCCATCCAGATGCAGTGCTGGGTGGTTGTTTCTGGGTGGATCTCTTTGAGCAGGAGGATCAGAAAAGATGACCTGCAGGGTCACTTCAAGCCTCAACCATTTTTGAATTTGTGATAAATCTTTTCTCTGTAATGTTAATCCATCAACTCCATTAGACTATAAGGTTCAGACATAGATTATCATAAAGTACATATGTCAGAATTTGCCTGAGGCATTAAAACCAGCTTCCTTGCTTCCCGTGAAAATTGCAATATGTTTACATTTGTGCTATCATCTGTAAAACAGACAACCAGCATGCACTACAACTGCCAGAGGAAATCCTGGAAGTTAATGAAGTTTCTGAAGGAAAGCATAGGCATTTTCTTTTAAAACCAGCAGACAGAAATCATGGGATGTTTGAAGTTGTCATATCTTGTGGCTTCCTAAAGTAACCACCTCATGAAGTGGGTTTTTTTTCAAACTCCCACAAATTCCATTTTAAACCTAGATTGACTTGTGGCCCCTATACGCCTTGTGGAAAATTATTTCAGATACCACTTAGATTACTAGAATCCTTTTTCTATTTTCCAACTTAAATGTGCTCCATTTCTTCTCATGTCAACATTGACAGTTAACTTAAATAGTTCTTTTCCCTCCTTAATACTTAGCCCTCCTGAGCAGGATCCAATACCCACCTAATATTCATTTAGCTGAGCTACAAGCCACTTTTCCAAGGCTCACTTTCTATACCATCATTTTGTATTCTTTGGGTCTCTCCAGCAGCCTTTTTCTGATCCCTGTTGGAACATATCACTCTTGAATGCAGCTGGCCAGGAAAACAGAGATGAAATTCCTCTGGGCCCTTCCTGATGTTTTCTGCAATCTACTTAACAATATGAACCTGGGTACCCAACCTGATTCTTCCAGAGCTTGCATTTTCATTTTTGTTGACAAGTAACACCCATATCCCAAGGACATTTTGCAATTCTCTGTTTAAGAAAGTAGTTAAGTTAAGTAAGTTAAGGCTGCCTGTTTTGTAGCAGCCTACATCTGTGTGTGCTGCCTTGGGAATGAGGGTGGTCCTGGAGTCAGTCCTTATTCTGATTTTCTTCCATTGTGGTCCACACAAGTGTCCAGTCTGGATGATCTGAGTGAAATCTGAGATTGTGATTGCTAGAACATGGGGAAGAATGGGACCCATGCCCATGTCACCATGAAGACAAAGCCACACAATGTTACCACAGTGTCAGGCAAAATAGCTTTCCCCTGAGGTACAATAGGTCTGACCTTCCTCTTTAAAAGGAAATGCCTCACTGGGACTTGTGTACATAATGAACTCTCTATAATCTTTTCTCATAAAGGCAAAAAGGGGATTTGAATAATTTTTTGTTGCTTGTTTATCAAATCACCGGCCGATTTTCAGGAGAAAACCCACCTTGGAGTAGGAGATTTCATGTCATAATTAACAGTATTTTTTTTAAATAGACATTACTGAGACTGACCAAGCAGAGAATGACTTGCTTCAGGATGAGAATACTGATACTCAAGCCATGTGTTTCTCAACTGCTTAATACCGAAGATTTGTTTCCTTTCTTCTTATGTTCAATTATGGACAAGAAAGAAGCAAGACAAAAGTTGTGTGGGCAGTGAAGGTATCCAGAGCAGAGACTGAGGAGGCTGGCAGGTAGCACAGTGTAATACTGAGAGCTGGGGAAAGAAGGTTCAAATGTGGTACTTATCCCTTTCTCCTTCCCATGTCTTTCTCTGATGTTTTGATATTACTGAAATACAAAGAAAGTGCCACTGAAAAGCTGTCATTGGTGTGCTGTGAAACCACAATAGAAATCATCTAGCAGTGGGCAATCACACAGAGCTGCTAATTGACTTGAACCAGCTTAAAATAAACTCTGTACAACGAAGTTGCAGAGATTCCAGCACAGAAATTAGCCTCTATGGATATTTCTTCCTTGATGATGGCAGCCAAGTACAGTAAGAAACTTTTACCCACATCTACTTGATGAAACTTTGGACGGTGCAACTGCTTTCCTCTTCTAGTCCTAACCATTACATTTGAATCCATGAGGTATTCAAGTAAAGGCTTTATTTCAGAGTAAGAAGAAAACAACTGAATTTTTCTTGTTCCCTTTCTTTTGGATCAGGATCACTGTTTCAAATAATGGCATTTCCTAGTAAAGATTTAATTCTGTTAATCAACCTTTGCAATTATTTCTTGTTCCATACTTCAGTTTCCAAAATATACAATAAAAGACTAATATTTACAAAGGTTGGTAATTCATTTAAAATAATTACTTCTTAAATTGAGAATAACAATTTGTCAGAAACTATTTTTCTGAAGGCAAAAACTATGGTCAAATTTTGAAAAATGAAGTCCTGGTTACTACATTATATTTCTCAGGATCTTTTTTCCCCCCTCAATTTTTAGGAAAACCTTTCTTTATTTTGAGTTTCTGATTAATTTATATTGTCATGCATGCCAGATTGATAGCAATACTTTCTAATTTTCAAACTGAAATGTTTTGACTCACCCATTTATATTTCTTCCTTTCCAGGGTTTCAATTTCTATAACATTTTGCACCCATTGAACATTTTGACTTTTTTGTCCAATTGTGACTAAAAGTTCATTGCACTTTTTTATATCTGAAACTTCTGGTGTGCTAAGAAAATTGTTTTTACAGTTTTCTTCTCTTTAAAATTGCTGTAGTGCATTGCCCTTGGCTGGCACCAGGTGCCCACAAGGCTGCTCTGTCATACCCCATCCATGAAAAGGAAATAAATATCATGGGTTTGAGATAAGGACAAGGAGATTACTCACCAAGTCCATCATGGGCAAAAGAGATGCAACTTGGGAAATTAATTTATTGCCAATTAAGATGGAAAGAAACTAAGAATACTTGGCTCCACCTCTCCCTTCTTCACAGGTTTCACTAAACTCTTTTGCATCCTCCTTCCAAAGGGTACAGGAGGATGGGGAATCAGGGCTCTGTCAGACAAGGATACCTTTTGGTGTCTTCTGACAGAAGCCACCCCTTCAACCTTTCAATACCAAAATCTTGCCATGTAAACCCAATAGAGCTGCTTTAAGATCCCTAAGCAAAGACATCTGATTAAGAACTATGCTTTTATCTTCTCACTGTGAAGAGAGTGTGTATTGCAGAATCACAGAATCACAAGGTTGGAAGAGACTTTCAAGATCATCGAGTCCAACCCATGCCCTAACACCTCAACTAAACCATGGCACTGAGTGACACACCCACTGTTTTTTTAAACACATCCAGGGACGGTGACTCCACCACCTCCCCGGGCAGACCATTCCAGCACTTTATCACTCTTTCCATGAAAAACTTTTTCCTAATATCTAACCTATATTTCCTTTGATGCAGCTTAAGACTGTGTCCTCTGGTTCTGTCAGTTGTTGCCTGGAGAAAGAGACCAACCCCACCTGACTACAACTACTCTTCCAGAAGTTGTAGAGAGTGACAAGGTGACCCCTGAGTCTCCTTTTCTCCAGGCTGAACACCCCCAGCTCCCTCAGTGGTTCCTCACAGGGTTTGTGTTCCCAGCCCCTCTCCAGCCTCGTTGCCTCCTCTGGATGTGCTCGAGCCTCTCAACGTCCTTCCCAAACTGAGGGGCCAGAGCTGGACACAGCACTCGAGGTGTGCCCTCACCAGGGCCGAGTACAGGGGGAGAATGACTTCCCTGCTCCTGCTGGCTGCTACAGGGAGTTCCAAAATCTTCTGTTCAGTTCATCTGGAGATCAATGGCACATGTGTCTGACACACTTGCACAGCAAGTCCAAAGCTTCAAAGCACCCCTTGCCCCTGACACAGATTCCCCCAGCAGCACAGGAACACTTGCATCCATGCTAGGTGTCCAACTCTCTAGCTGAGGTGGCTTTGTCCATGTTCTCTACTGGGAGTGCTAACATCTAAATTGTGTCTGGGAATTGTCTGGGACCATTCCCTGAATTTAGCAACATGGACAATTAAATTCCAATTGGAATTGAGGCCAGTGAGGCCTTCATGAGGTTACAAGTTGCTTTGGAGAGCTGTTTGATCTTCTCCCATCTTTTACTGAATGCTCTTATTGCCTTGGTGAGTGCTAGTGCTTTTTTTCATGTTATAGAGGTGAGAGACTAATACATCACATACAAAAGTAATCTGACCTAACTTTAATGGTTAGGATTTTGTCCCATCAAAATTTGAAATTAGGGAACTTAATAGCATTACAGAGAGATTTGCCAGCTGGCTGCAGGAGGAACTGGGATGACTGATTTAGTGTTGACTGCACTGGGCTGTGTATGAACCATGTGCTACTGGCTGGAACCTCATGGCCTTTGACATCTTCATGTTATGTGGTGACAAATCCAAGACACCACAGAGTGATTTGGTCAGGCTCTGCACCTCAGTATTGCCATTAGGGAAACACAATCACATCTAGTTCTGGCAGCCATGGTGGGAATTCCAAATATGTTCTCTTTGTACCACCAGTGCCACACAGGGAAGGCTCTGCTAGATGAGGCTTTCTAACCATTACCTGATGCAGAAAATGAACAGTTCTTCTATGACCTCCAGGTGCATATTCACACTTCCCTGTTAACACTGGCTGTTATTTGTTTGGCCATTCTGTGATTTAAGTCATTAAACAGGCAGGGAAATAGTTCATCAAAGCTGGGATAAAGTTCTGTCAGCTTTTTTTTTTTGTTTGTTTGTTTTTTTTTTCTTTTTGTTTGGTTTGTTTGTTTGTTTTTGGTTTTTTTTTTGTTGTTGTTGTTGTTGTGTTTTGTTGTTGTTGTTGTTTTGTCAGAAGCTGAGAAGTCATACAGTCATCTTGTAGTGTAAGCGGAGTACACAGCAAGGAAGGGAAGAAGACAAAGTGCTGTGGGACTTTCTTGAGCGTCAGTGACCACTTTTATCATCTTGTATCTCTTCTGGCCACTTTGCCTGGCCTTGACTGCCTGATAATCAGAGTTGTCAGCACAATCACTTTGCTTGGTAACTGCAGAATTTCAAGAATTCTTCTTGCCTCTTTTTCTGGTTAAAAACTTTTATCAAGCAAACAATAATCACTTCAAGCATCTTATGATTGCTCTTTTAGAAAAGTCATTTTTCTAGTCACTTAACTCCTCCTTGTTGGGGCTCTGAACATAGTTGGGAGCTGTTCAGAGAAGAGCTTCATCTGGGTTCCCTATTATGCGTGTTCAGCTGCTATCTTGACATTACCTCCCTGCCAGCATTTCTCACCTGCCTCACAGAGGTGTTATGTGATGTAATTAGTTTTATTATTACTGTAATTACCATAAAATCAAGCTGACAAAATGAGACTGCTTCCCCAGGTTTTTCCCATCATTTTTTGCTGAGCTTTACGATTATTTTAGCTGTTAGAACTTTCTCCTCTGCTAGTTCCCTGTTCTCACTACTTCTTTCTTTTGCTTTTGTGCCATTTGGCTACGGGGGTGATAAAACCTGCTGACATATTCTGCTGCATCATTTTCTGCAGCTGGCTTGAAAGCAAAAGTCACTAATAAAATGCTGTTACCAGGAGAACCCTGCTCCCATTTCATGAAAAGAGAGAACAAGTCAATTTTTTCTATTTCTATTTTTTTCCCAAGAAAATTGAGCACAATGGACACACACACTTTGAACACTCACAAATCCTGGAGAACGAATTGAATGATTTATGTAAGGTTTTGATCCAAGTACTCTGGTTTTGTCCCAGTTTCATGGAGAGCTATCACACTGAGCATTTCAATGCTTTACTATGACATGTTTTGTTCCAGGAGGCAAATTCACAGTGGCCAAGCACAGGTTCACTCTGCTGGAAGGGAGCACGACAAGATGTTTCACACAGGAGAGGCAAAAGGTATCATGCTGACCCAGTCTGTGCTTATCACAAGGGGAATTTTGGAATTGTGTCTCTCCCAAAACCATCCAGGGAACAAAAGGAAGTTCACAGGCATGTGCTATGCAAAATTTCTTTTTTGCACCACTGTGTGGGCAAGTGTAACATAGTGAAAACTGCTGTGTTCATCAGGAAAACTGTTGTTGGCTAAATTCCATCCATTCTCAAGGATATCAAGGGCTCAATCCCACCTTTCTCACCTCCCAAAAGAGTTCTGCAGATGGCCACCTCTAACTCAGGCTCCCCAGATCAATCTGTCTATTTATTGGGAGCTAGCCCTCCGTTTATTTAATTTATCAAAGGGCTAGAGGAGAAAGAAGGGCATTTTGAAAGGATAATGTTTACAGCTGCAGTCAAGCAAAATCAAATACTTTAGAGATTATGCTGGAAATAAAATGTTTGGAAATGTCATTTATTAAAAAAAATTATTTTTCTGTAGAAAAATCTCACTTGAGCCTGGTGTACATTTTCCATTAGTTTAATTCTTTCAAGTAATTTTGCATGCATTCCTAATAAATTATATTTATTTTACTCTTCATCTATTTCTTTATTACAATATGATTTGAAATATTATTAAATATAATTTAAACATAAGATATTAGTTATTTTCAGTTTTAAAGATATTTTGAATACATTATTTCCATTCATCATAAATTTAAGTGTACTATAAAATCTTTGCTTACCATTAAAGGTGACCTTGGAAGTTTTATGTACAGCGAATTATTGATCATCTAAATTGTTCTTTCTCTCTAATAATCTGAACTCTTTTGATCCATCAGTTTCAATATCAAAATTAAAAAATCTTACTGTTTTTGTTTGGATTCATAATGTTGAGGGTTTTTTAGTTATTCTAAAATCCAACATCCTTTAATAAATAGTTGGTGTTTTTTTAATATACTTGTTAGTGCCTTCAGGATACCTAAGTGATAAATGCATAACTATCCTTTCTTTTTTTGGAACAAGAGCAACCTTACCTCATTTTTTTTGAAGGTCAAATTGTTTTTTGATTTCACTAATACACTCTTTCATATTTCATTAATTACAATATTTCATTTTTTGATGAATTTGTTCACATTTAACTGCATTATTCTCTCCAAATGTGTGATACACTACGAGGAAATTCCAGAAAATTCTGGTCTGATTCATCAAGATCTAAACCCCAGAACAATAGGAAAAAACTCCACAAATATAAAAAAAGATGTAACTTGGTGTCCAAGCCAGATATGGAGTGACCAGGAGACCCTCATTCTGAAGAAACTCCTCTGAAAAGCAGGATCTGAAATCCTTGGAAAGTTTTTATTGCCATTACAACTGAAAGCTTGTCTTTTCAGCAATTTGTGTGGAGTGTCTTTTCATTCCTTTCTTCTTATTTTTCACCAAATCTTTGGGGAATGCCTGTGTAAGGGAGTCTCAGGAAGATTTTTAGTATTTTCTCCTTTTTACAGAAGTCTTGATTAATGCCTATATTACTTGTCCTATTCCTTATGCTGCTGAAAAATTAAAGTTTAAAACTTTGTTTTCTTAATTCCAGGCTCTGAAAAATACAATTAAAATGGAGAAATGCTGTAATACCAAATGAGGCTGGAACCTTGTTCTGTGCTGGAAAGGAACATGGATGGATCAGATTTTGAATGGACTGGATTTGAAAGGAGAGCCAATGCTCTGCTCTTGTTCCCATTCTCTTTTATCACTTTTTTTGCTTCACTTGTTGATAATTATGTTAATGAAATTAATTTTATATATAATATTTTGTGATTTGAAGATAGCAAACTTAAGAACAACTGCATCTGAAATTTATGCTCTTAACAGTATTTTTCTTCCATGGATCCCATCAGACCTTCACAGTTTTGGTTCTGGAAAACTTCCATATAGGCAGTGAAATTAATGTGTGTCCTGGACTTCCTTAAAGACTGTGTGGAATTTGAACATTGCTTTGAGGAAGACCAAATAAATATTCCTTCTAATTTCTTTGTGCTTTGCTAAGAGGTGAAGACACTGTAGGTGTTAACTACTGAGCTGTTCTAGCTACTGAGACACTTTGCAGGTGCATTGGTGTCAGTGAAAAGCCTTTGATCACAGCAGGCTGCAGCCTCTGGTCACTGCCTCCCCACCAATGTGTCCTTCTGATCTTTGTTCCACCTACTTGATGGGTAGCTACCAAAATTACTTCAATCTCCATGATCCATGTTAGCAAAGATAAACTATTTTTAAACTCACATGTCCCATTTTTACTAAACTGGGTTAGATAAGACTCAAGGAAAAGCCCATCCAGCAGGTCAGAAGGGCTGCTGACCTCTCTGAGAAGAGCAGGGCTGATATGAATGGTGAACTCTACAAATGGCATGATAGGGCTAAATAGGAGAGCAGAAAAAGGTCTGGAATATTCTGTCTGTGAGTGAATCATTATTAAGATCTATCCTGAGGTTTGCCTAGATAAATATATGTGACATTTTGTATGCTAGAAACTTTCCCTTACACAGGTTTCAAGCAGGATGAGAGTTATTCTGCTACAGGGATAACAAGGACTTCACATCCTGAGAGTCTTTAAAAGTGCAGATCATCACAGCTGGTGGAGAAAGTGAGCCTGCAGCTTAGCTGCTTCTGGGATCTTGGGAAGTCCAGTTTATTGCAGAATCACAGGATGGTTGAGGTTGGAAGGGACCCTGGAGCTAATCTTGTTGGACAGCCCTGCTCAAGCAGGGCTACCTAGACCTGTCTGCCCAGGACTGTGTTCAGATGGCTTCTGAATCGCCCTGAACAGAGAAACTCCACAACCTCTCTGAGCAGCTTGTGCCAGTGCTTAGTCACTGTCACAGTAAAAAGATTTTCTTGATGTTCAAAAGGAATCTCCTGTATTTCACTTGCACCTGCTGTCTCTGATCCTGTGACTGGGTACCACTGCAAAGAACCTCTCTCTCACCTCTTTTCACCCTTTCTTCATGTATTAATACACATTAATAAGGCCTTTTCTGAGCCTTCTCTTCTCCTGGGTGACAGTCCCAGCTCTTTCAGCCTTTCCTTACACATCAGAGGCTGCAGCCCCTTAATCCTCTTCTGGGCCCTTCATTGGACTCCCTCCTGTATGTCCATGAATGTCCCGTGCTGGGGAGTTCAGCCCTGGACACAGCTCTTGGTGTGGCCTCTCTAGTGCAGAGCAGAGGGGAAGGATCTCCTTCCTCTGCCAAACACTGCTGCCAAAATATTCTCATGTAAGACAAACCAGCTCCTGGATGAAGAAACTGTTTATTATCTCTTAACATGTAAGATGTGTTTTTTCAACAGCTTGTTAGACATGAAACAATACTTTTCTGTAGTGGACAAGAATTGTTAAATATGAACCAAATTTCTGTGTTGTTACAAGAGTGTTAATTAAATGCTTCTAAAAAACAGAATAATATGGTTTTGTTTGTACGTGGTCAGTGAACAAAATGCTTTTCAGGCTCAGTATTTCTGACACAAACATGCATGTCTGTACATAGATTACCCAAACATACTCTGTTTTTCACAAAGTGGGACTGAAAACAAGTGACCTGTTCTTGGTCTGAAAACTCTAAATAATTGCAACAGCTATAAATTACAATGGAGATTTAAATTCACCCTGCCTTGAGAAAAAGTCAAGAAATTAACTAATCACATCATCAGTTGACTTGGACAAGACAAAAGGCTACAAAACAGCAAAGAACTTTCAATAGTTGCTGCACCTGGTGCAGCTTGGTTCAGTCGGGGATTTTTTTTTTCCCAGCTGCTAAAGTTCTGGCAAGCCAGCAGCTGAGATTTTTCTACACCCATGATCAGTTTGGCCTAAATATTCTAGACAACAAATATTGTCTATGGATGTTGTTCTTCTAAAAGAATTTTATTATTCCAAAATAGGTTTAACTAGTGAGTAAGAAATTTACCTCCTGAATAAGAAAATACATTGATATGCTAATACTGAATTATTAAACTTTAAATGTATCTTTTTTTATTCAGATGTTTCATGAGTAAAATATACTGATGGAACAATTTTTCACAATGAAAAGTGTAATCAAACTTGCCCTTATACTTTTCAAGAAACTCCAAAGAATATATTAGAACAGGAAAACACTGAGAATCCAAAGTTATTAAATGATTAGGTGACAGCATTTGCTTAATCCTTTAAAACAAGCACTGTAACAAAACTAACAATGGGTTAAGGTGTAAGAACATTGATTTTTTAATGAGGAAAGAGAAGGGGGGGTAAGGAAGAGGAAGTGAAAAGGAAAGAGGAAGGAGAAAGGAAAGACAAAGGGGAATGGGAAAAGTTTACCCCTTCTAGCCACTTTGCTTCTTTACAGATTGAAAAATAGTAGCAGAGAGAGAATTAACCACATGCACAGTCTCCTTCATTGCTTCTCTTTCAGGGCTGTTCTCCCTGGGAGCTGGGATGAAACCATCATCTGTGTTTTATGAGATTGTAGCCTTGGACACCAACCACACTGTTCTGGCTGCTTTGCTGCTGCCTGCTGATAATATGCAAACCTCTCCTCTAATTGAGAGAGTGCCACTTGACCTTGAATTCAGTAATGGGTAAAAAGTTTCTTTTAGACTATAACTCATGCTTGAGGTCTGAGGGTTTGGCTTGTCGTGGTGCAGCCCTGCACCCTCTCACTCAGTGATTTTAACAGCTCACAGCTCCCACAGACACTGATGCCACTGCACTGACAGAATCAGATCACCTAAAGCAAGGGCCCCCCAAAGGGAAGGGATGCAGGGGAGGGCAAATTATTCATGTAGAAGGTAATGAATGATAGGGGTTTCTTTTCTAACATACCCAGATTTCTGTAATGCAGCTGGAATAATCAAGTTATTTCTAATGAACATGAAGTCTGAGAGATTTGAGGATATTATTATAGGATATTTTTTCCTCCAAGTCTCCCAGAAAAAAAATCAGTCTGGGTATCCTTCACAAGTCTTTATAGATCAAAACAAACAAAAAATAAATAATATTACTAGGAATATAAAGCAAGAAATAAGCAACCAAAAAATATTTTTTTAATCTTTTTTTTTTTTTCTATTACCCTGTCCAATATGGACAGGTTGCAATTAGCAGTAAGGGATATACTGCATTTTAAATTTTATTACTTTTTGGCATATTGATATAGAAGATGTTGTCTGGAAAATTTCCCTTAAAGATACTGGTGCTTTTCTGTGCCTAGAAAATGGTCTGTGTAAGCATTAGGTGAGAAATGTATCTCCAACAGTCCATGCTAGCATGTTAACTTTATGCTGAAGATTATTTCCTAAAAAAGCACCTCAGAAGTGAAATTGTGTACCAGAGGATTTCCTGCAGTCATCTGCAAATCACAGATGTGAGTATTCCAGCATGATCTCACTGGGGGGTGAAATGTGAAGCTTATTCTATAAAGTTGAGTCAGGCAGAAGAATGTGGATTGTCTCAAGGATGCATTTCTGCCTCTTGGGTGAGCTACTTTGAGAATTCCCCTTCACCATAATTCACTTTTGGTCTTAATGTACAAAGAAAAATAATGCAGTGGTCAGACTTTAGGCTTGAGCACAGTAGTTTAGCTCCTCACTGATGCTGAAAGCATAAATTTGCTGCTGTTAAGGCATTTTGCAGCGTGGCTGTAGATCTCAGCTCTTTTCTTTCAGCAGTGACTAGCAGTTTATTACAGCAGTTCTGAGCAAAGTACACCAGCCTAGTGAGAGCTAGTGTGAACTTACCTTGGTGTTTGAATGTTGTGTCTGGAAATATCCATAGGCCAGAAATGTTATTTTGGGAAGACTGCTCCTCTGCTAAGGTAGGATGGTGTTCCTCTGCATCATTCCTCATTTTGCAGACATCTATAGCTGAGCTCTCTTTTATGGTGAATGGAAATAAATAATCATTCCTGGTGCAGTTCCTTCATCTTACAAGAGTTCCAGAATAGGGGAGATAAATTGCATTCATTTCTCTTCATTTTCTCTACAGAGAATTCTCTTGACCAACTCGGATGGAGAACTTTTCACAACATGGGTCTAAATTAGAGGGGATAAACCCCACAGTTAGGGGGTGCATTTCCTATCTGCAAAATAGGAATTATATTTTCCTGGCAGATACTGACAAGATAAACATATTTTGGTGCATCTTGTATGTGTAAGAAAAGAAAAAGGTGGAATAAATCAGTTGCTGATCAGTTAATAGTGCAAAAACAAGGTAAGACAATGTAAAAATAATGGACTTCTACTACAGTGTCTGAGGTCAGAGTCTAAACAAGTCCTTTCACAACAATCTGAGTTTTTTATGTGATCAGATCTGTCTGGAGAGGATGGGAGAGATTTAATCTGCACACAGCACAGTGGTGTTCCTATCCTGAGGGCTTTGCCACTCATCCTTGTTATTTTGCACTAAGTAATTTATTTACAAAATCTGATTAATTTGTCCTTTGATTCTAAATTTCAGTATATCTGTAACCACTTTTTTTCCCTCTCACAAGAGATGTGGAAATAAAAGTTTGAGTTAAATGCAAGTTGAAAAATCAAAATTGGAAAGTTGAATACATACACACATACATATAATCCAAAATCCCTTAGAAATAAGAAAACTGAATGAGGTTTGGGGCATTTTCTTGGTTTTCTTTGGATACATGGTTTTAGCAACAGTACACAGGGAATTTTAGGATGCCACCAAAGTGTAAACAAGTATTGCTGTAAGCTCAGCCAGAGAACTGTAAAATACTGTGAACTACCAGTCTCTTAAATGATCACAGATTTTAAGACAACAAAACATAAAAAAATCCACCTTACCTGGAGTTCTAATCCTTAGAACTAACCTTCACTTTCTTTTGCTGTAGGGAAAAAGTATTGCTCTTCCATCTAATCTGTGTGAACTCACAGGAGACTACACTGATGTAGGTTTCATTCTTTTTTAAATTAAGTGGATGTTGAGTAGGAGACAGTAAAACTGGCAGAAGAATAAAGCTGCTTGTCTAACAGCAACATTTGAGAAGAGACTTTTTTTTGGTACATCTTGGGCTCTGAACTCATTAGCATGATCCTTGGTAAACTTTTCTGACCTGTTTTTCACTTTGCACAGGACTGGCACAACTGCAATTCTCATTATATCACATCAAATGAGTCCCACTGACATGAACTAGGCACCAGCTTGTTAAGGAAAAGACAATAAAGGAAAAATTCTCCCAGCAGATCTGCATGACAGGTCTTGATTACTGATACTCTGTTCTCTAAAAATGTGTAGTCTTGTCTTTGACAAACAGTCAGAACCACAATATCAGAGGCAAAAATTTTCCCATGAAAAAATGAGTTTGTCAAATTGCATTAACAAACCTATTTTTAAGAATATTTTATTTTTAGATATTTTATTAACACTGTTCATGTAGAACATTTCAATAGCAAAAGTGATCAGTGTTTAATTACAAGAAACAACAAATCACATATTCTCTTCCCTCAATACACTGCACAGGAAAGAGAGAAGATCAGTATTTGGACAAATACATGCAAACTCAGCTGGGCACTTGGAGACTTAGAAGGATTTTACAGATTGCGTGGAGTGTGGATTAACCCTGATCTCACCACAAGGCAGCACACAGAGAGATAAGAATGTGATTTTACGGTGGACTGGCAAACAATTCAAGAAACTTGTCCACATAAAGGATCCAAATCTTCAATTTATAAAATAGAGTAAAATAAAATAATGGGCAGCTGAAGGAGCAGACCCAGAAGGGCCTTGAAATCAGTGTTTATGTCTTGTGTCCTTGCAACCAATCCACAGAGAAGACACTGAGTCACAGTACAAAATGATGAAAAAATCCCACCTGGTCTTCGGGCTAAGGCCCAGGTTTTCTGGGAAAACCCAACTATACCTCTCAAGGAGGCATATTTTCTGCTTTATTCCTTCTCTGCAAGAAGAGATAGGACTGTATGAGATTTTCAAGTTGTTTGCATGATAAAATAAAGAGGATGGGCTAGGCAAAGTGGGAAGAATTGTTTTAAGCACTGCAGCTGCTGAGTCACCCTTGGAAACATCTCCAGGGCTATTCCTGTGCTGGACATCTGTGGGATCAGTCTACATCATCCTGATGAAGTTGAGAAAGCCTTCAGACTAGAGAAAATACAAGCTCAACAAGCTTCTCTCTCATTTTTGCACATTTACTGTCCTTAGGGGCAATTTCTTCTTATTATCACACCTCTGTTCTTACAGCAACTGCCCATATGACATCTCCTTACAGAGCCCAGGTTTCAGTTTAATAATCAGCTCCCTATCAATAATTCCCTATGTTCATTTAATGACTAGAAGTTTCCTAAAAATGTCTTATTATTCAATTCTCTGTCAAATTGCAGAGAACTCTTCTATTAAATATATAAAATTTTATACTGAACTGAAAGAAAAAAGTTAAACCCTCCAAAGTATAAAATGAAAACTGACACGTGAAACAGGAAAGCAGAGTGCATTTTGAAAGACAAACAGTTTTCTCAACAAATTCATGGGATGAACAGACCACTGATTTTAATTAGGGATTCCTTATATACATGTATAATAAAGAAGATAAGAATTTAATTTGCATTGCACTGACTTCAAAAGCAAGATCAAGAAATCTAAAAACGTATTTCTTTGCAACCAGTCCTCTATGGAACCAACTGCTGGGTGACCAAGATCTGTGTTTTCCCATCATCAGTACTTCCATACTCTCCTTCATTCACCAAGCAACTTTTAAATCTGTTACCCTGCATCAGCAAAGGCTTGTGGATTAATGGCTCAAGTTGTATCACACTCTGATGATTTCCATGAAAACAGGTGGCAGAGAAGACAAACTTCCTACTGATGGAAAGGCCGAAAACATTAGCAGATATCAGAGAATCCACACGGGTGGGGGCAGCACCAGTAATTCACCTGCGGCTTTTCCTGGCCGCCAGAGGCGGGGAATCCGGCTAGGCCGCCCCTTTGTGGCTGTGGGAGCCNGGGTAGTTACAATAGGGATGACTGAACCAATAGGGAAAACACAGAGGGGGGAGAAAATTCACGCAACAAACCATACACGGGGGACAAGGTGACTGACACAGAAACCTCGAGAACAAGCTGGGCAGGGAAAACTTAATTGACATAAAAGGAGGCAGAGCAACTGGGAATGACTTAGCAGAAACCAGGGAAAGGGGGGGTGAGCAGGTTGATGGACACCCTGAGTGGCGGGAAAACCTGGACAAAAACCACTATGAGGGGAAGGGACAGGGGTAACATGGGGCAAACCATAACTTTACAGCCCTCTCAAAATACAACAGCGAGAGAGGCAAAATCAAACAAAACACACACCACTACATTTACCTTCATTAATTTTACTCCCACCCAAATGATCTGTTTATTACCTCATATTTTACCCACTCAGTTCTGATGATCTCAGCATGAATTCTTCTTCAGGAATCAAAATTTCCTAGGCTAAATAGGATTTAGATTTTTTGCTATTCCAGAAGATATATTTCTTTCTATTTATAGAAGAAGAAATTGTCTAAAGCACCTTTCAAGTGCTCTGTATTCATCTGGTACAAGTCACATTCAGAGTATCACATTTATCTGCTCACACTGGTCACTCTTAAAAATCCTTTTTCATTAAACCACAGAATAAGCAGCTTCATGTAAGTCTAATAATTTCATTCTTAAATTCAAATAGAGAAATGTGGAAAATCTTGTGCTCAGACACATCCCTGATGTTAACTGGATAGGAACCTGCAGCTTGATGTGGTGCTTGTGGCCAAGCTGCTGTGTTTGTATGTTTGAGGTTTGTACAGCAAATTTGAGATTCACAGGGCAAATAAAATACAGATAAACATACATTGTGGGGATTAAGGAATCCCAGAGAGGACCCTGGGAGACTTGCTAATGGCAGCATTAAATTTTATTAAGTTATTCATATATTAAATCTTTATTAGTTACAATTTTTCAACAAATCCATGCTTCATAATGCTTGCCCATCTTTGACTTACAAACTGTCACCTGGAAAAGATATTTTAATGACAGATAAGCAGTAATCTGGATCCACATCATGTGCTTTGAAGATGCAGGGAGTTTTATCACCCAGTCAGAACTTCATGGAATTCAAAGACATCAAGGTCCTGCACATGAGTCAAGACAATCCCAAGCACAAAGACAGGCTGGGTGGAAAATGGATTGAGAGCAGCCCTGGGGAGAAGGACTTGGGTGTGTTGATGGACAAGATGTTCAACTTGACCTAGCAATCGTGTACTCACAGCCCAAAAACCAAATGTGCCCTGGTCTGCATCCAAAGTCCTGTGGGCAGCAGGTGAGGGAGGGGATTCTGCCCTTCTGCTCTGCTCTGGTGAGACCCCACCTGCAGTGCTGCATCCAGCTCTGGCATCCCCAGAACATCCCCAGGAAGGATGTGGACCTGTTGAAACAAGTCCAGAGGAGGCCATGGAGATGCTCAGAGAGCTGGAGCATCTCTGCTGTGGAGGCAGACTGAGAGAGTTGGGGTTGTTCAGCCTTGAGAAGAGAAGGCTCCAGGGAGACCTTGTGTCACCTTCTGGTGCCTAAGGGAGGTTTGCAAGAGAGCTGGAGAGAGACTTCTGCCAAGAGCATGTAGTGACAGGACACGGGGAAATGGCTTCAGACTGAAAGACAGCAGGTTTAGATGAGTTATTAGGAAAAACCTCTGTATTCAAAAGGGGGTGAGGCCCTGGCATAGGTTGCCCAGAGAAGCTGTGGATTTCCTCCCTTAAAGTGCTCAAGCCCACGGTGGATGGGGTTTTGAGCAACCTGATCTAGAGAAATGTGTTCCTGCCCATGGCAGGGGAGTTGGAATGAGATGACCTTTCAGGCCCCTTCAAACCCAAATCATTCTAAGATCCTGTAATGCACTTTCTCCTTTTATTTCAGCACCCCATGGCAGATTTCTCTTTTTCATTGTCACAAGATACCTGAACGAGAGGGCTTGCTGGTATAAGAAATACATGGGGAAGCTGGGTGGAGAGACATTACAGGAGGCATTACAGGAGAGTGGAAAAACCAAATGCTTGTGCTTGTTATTGTGAGGATGTCAAGCTCTGTCTGTGCAGCATTTTCTCTCCAGGTCATTGACAGAAAAACCTCATGCAGAGCAGCATGTGACAAATTGATTTTCTTTGCAACTTTCAGCTGACCTTTGGATACATAGCAAGTGAAGGCCACAATAACAGATCCCTTACCTCCTTTAATTTTCCTCTTTTTCTTAATAAACTGCCTATGAAACATCTGTTCAGTATTGTCTTATTGTGGTTTGATCAATTCTTTAAGAAAAAAATATCCCAGGTAGCTGCAAATAAGATTTCTTAGTGTGAATCCTGATTTCTATGTGCAACTTACCCTTCTGTTTCCTCTCCTATGTTATAACTCATTAAAGAATAAGAAATGTTTTGAGATGATGAAATCAAACCCATCCAAACCAAGATTTTTACTGAGAACATTTAATTTTTTTTTTTTTAAACAGGAGAAATACAATGCTGCACAATATTTCACCATTCATAGGAACTACTCATGCAGTTCAATAAAAGATACTGAAATTAGATAAGCTATGGTTTTGACTGGGTTTATAATTACCCTTCTGAGCTTTGAAAATGCATTTTGCATCTAATTTTATAGTTTCTTGTTGTTCTAGTATAACAAGAAAATTGTCCTTCAGAGTCATTAAACAATATTGTGAATTGAGAAATATTTAGTGTAAAAACCTCAGCTGATGCACATTTCCTTCCAAAGTCAAAACAAAGAGTCTGTTAAGATATAGAAATATTCACCATCTCGCCCTTTTCTGTCTGCACAAGTTTACAGTACTGATATTGGGGAGCCTTGCTTTGACCATGTAAATGGGAAGGAAAACACAGCTGCTTCCAGGCTTGGGAAGTGTAAGGACAACAGGCACACGACCTGGGGGACTCGAAAAACTGTCTAAAAATGAGGGTGTGTTTGTTTTTAGATTTCTGTTTTCCAGGTTTTCAATGGAAGAAGAAAATAAGAAAAAGGGTACTGCTTATATAAGGTGTTTCTTTAATGAAAGAATAATACTTAAAGAACGCAAAACATGTAACTTTAATGCTGAAATTCACCCAGTTCTAGCTGTTAACACTCAATTTAGCTAAACACAACAGCACATCCAAGAGTATTCTAAAATCTTTGCTGAACTTCCTGAATTATTAGAAATGGTATGAATGGAAAATGTACCTGTGGCACAATATTATCTATCTATCTATCTATCTATCTATCTATCTATCTATCTATCTATCTATCTATCTATTCTAAACATTTTGTGTGAAGTTTTCAGACAGCTTTTGATCCTGTCAGTGTGTTTATGTATAAAATTAACTCACCCCAAAGATATTCGGCATGCTATAAAGACTGCAAAATCACAATTTTGTTTGAATTTTACACTGAATACAAAGGTTTTCAAAATATGACAGCTCAGTCCTCAGAGCATTTTGGAAAGGGAGAATATATCATAACTATTTTAATGCACTGGGATTTTATAGTGGGAATGATCTATAGAGGACATCTGGGAAATTTTGTGAGAAGCAAATACTAAAAATATTGTCCAATGTAGTAAGAGTAATAATAACAACATAGGAAGAGTTGTGCAGTGTTAGATTTGAATTAAAACCATCAAATTTATCATCTCCCTCAGTAGACTTAAATATATCAGAAAAATAAATTTGTAAATATTTGCCTTCATTTTAATGTTTTCTATTTGTTAATACCTGGAATCTTCATGTCAGCATTACCTCTGTGAGGAATGAGAACTCTAAAATAGAGCCTATGTACACTTCAGACACTTTGGAATTTTTTTGTGATAAGGCATTCTTCCCACTCTCCACTTGGCACTCCAGGGAGCATCTCCTTCCACAGGTCCTGCTAAGTCTGCAGCTCCAAGCAGAACTTTCAGGTACTCTTGGCACATATAAAATGTCAAATATAAAATGGCAGAAGGCTTCCATATCCTGACAGTGATGTCTCCCTATTGTTTTGCCTTGCAAGATGCAGTGACAGACACAAATTTCCAGAGTATTGTTTTCAGTTTAAATACATTTAGCTTCACAGGAAGAGTACTTGAACAGCTTTCTTTCTCAAAGAAAGAGAGTTTCTGTAATTTAATTCATTTAACTATTTTAATAAAAGTATTTTCAACAGCTGCCTTTGGAAACAAAGATGTAAGTCTGTGCTGAAGTGGAGTTGCCAGCTTGGCAGCTGAGATTGTTCCTTTCTTTATAATTTAATCTTTGACAAAAGATCAAGTCACCAATACAGATGAGAAAACACAATTAGCCCATACCTTGTTAAATAAATTTGGAAATGTCCCATCCACTTCTTCACCATAACTGGTGGAAATATCCCTTGTTCTTTTGGACACATAATTCTACTCTTCCAGGAGTAGATGCAGAGATGGAGATTTGGATCCCTTCAGTAGCTGATGCAGCTTGATAATCTACTGAAATACCATTCACTTTTTCTATCAAATTAGGTTTTTTCCCCATCTCTTATGTATGGAAACCAGACAGATACCAAAGCCAGCAAGAGTGAGTATGGATGGGAAAAGGGATGGATGAAGCAGGAAAAAGACTCATTCTCCTTTTTAATGATTTTAAACTGTTATCTGTGCTTACCCCATCTGCTCTAATCTCAATGTACAACTTTTTCTCCTGAATGACTTGCTGGCAACTCAAAATTCTCACTTTCACTAGAAAACCTGAAATTTAGGGATCCTAAAAAAAATAGGTGTGCTTATTCATAAGGAATGTGGGAAGGTGTAAGAAAGTTATTACAAATAATAGTAAACAGCAATGTCCCAAGTAACAGCTCTGACAATTGCCAGACGCTATAGAGATCATGTTGCTCCCTGGAGCTTTACCAAGCACTGCAAGCAGATATACCAAGAAAAATTTCCTCTTTAAAGGATGGTGCCTTGAACCAAAGACCATCTCTGCTGAACCATTTTCCCCCATCAAATCCCTTTCTCTCTCAAAATAAGAAGCTTCTCCTTTTTTTGCTACAAGAAGGGACCTTCCCACTTTTTCACTTTATGATGAGAAATGTCCTGTTTGGTTCTCTGCTACAGATAATGACCTCAGTCTCTAAGGCTATCTCTAAAGAGGTTGGAATGGCTCAAAAAAAAGAGTTGATCAGACTACAGACCATCCCAAAACTGCAACAGTTCAGTGGTCTGGGGAAATAATCATGGCTCTTTCAAAGCTAGCACAGACCAGATGATGTCTACGTTTAAATGACTGATGGAGAGAGAAGTGATTTCTGTGTGGCAGGCAGCTTGAACTTCTTGGCTTCTAGGATTTCAGTGCTTTGCTGGGCCCAGATAAAGCCTCCTGACTCTGGTGATAAGGAAAGCCTTGATGTGATGAATCCCTCTGAAGATTCATTCCCTGCTCTGATTTAAGCTGATTCAGTTCCAATCCCTGCAAGCCAAACTTCTTTCAAAGCCTATGATCCAAGCCCTGTGACGTTCAAATAGTTCCTCTAAGGTGCAGTTCTTACACTTTGCTCTCACAAGGAGGGTCTGTAAACCTGGGGTTTGTGACATGAAAATGTCTCCAAAAATAGCACTATTTGATAGTTAATTATTAGGATTATGTAGTGTTTTCCCAAGCCTGGTTCACCAAAAAAAAAGACAATATTGAGAAACAAAGCATAAAAGCCTTATCTTTACTTAATTGTACAAAAAAAAACCAGCATCATCATCTTGACTGTTATATTGTGTTTACATGCAAGGCTGTAGTAACAGAGAGGCTGCAGGGGTGCCTTCTGTTGGAAGCCGGCAGAGACTGCTGCCATGTCAGACAAAGCCAGACCCAGCCAGCCCCAAGATGGACCTGTCACTGCCCAGATTTTGAACCAAACACTGACATCAGTAGAGCCTTTGTAATAACTTACTTAAGAAAGGGTGAAAAATGCTGCATAGCAGATTGAAATAAGACTGGGAATAGGTGACAGAGACAACCCTGCAGAGACCCAGAGCAGTGAAGGAGGGGCAGGAGGTGCTCCAGGTACCAGAGCAGAGATTCTACTGCATCCCCTGGTGCAGCCCATAGAAAGGCAGCTGTGCCCCTGCAGCCCATGGGGGTCGCTGGGGGAGCAGAGATCCACCTGCAGGCTCCTGGCAGGACCTGTGGCCCATGGAGAGGAGTCCACACTGGGGCAGCCCATTCTCAGAGGACTGAAGACCACAAAAAGGATCCCTGCTGAAGTAGCTTTTGAGGAACTGCAAGCCCCATTCCCCATTCCCCTGCACCACTTGGGCAAGGTGGGATGATGTAGACTTGTGAGTGAAGTGGTGTCCTGGTTTCAGCTGAGATTGAGTTCATTTTCTTCCAGTAGCTGTTAGAGTGCTGGGGTTTGGATTTAGTGTAATAATAATAATATTGATACCTCACTGATGTTACATTTTTTTGCTCAGTAGTTCTTACTGTAAATCAAAGACTTTGCAGTGTCTTACACTCTGCCAGTGAGATGCACCAGAAGCTGGGAGGGGCCCTGGCCAAAAAGCTGACATAAACTGGCCAAAAGGACATTCCACACCACTGAATGTCATGCCTAGTATATAAACTGGAGGGATTTTTTTTTGGAGCTGCCAGTTGCTGCTCAGGGACAGGCTGGACACTGGCTTGTGTGTCGTGAGAAATTGTACTGTGCATCTCTTGCCTGTCTTGGGCTTTGTTAATTTGTTTCTTTTCATTACAATTGTTATTGTTGTTGGGCTTTTTATTTATATATTTTTTTCATTAATTAACTGTTCTTGTCTCAATTCATGTGTTTTACTTTTGCTTTTGATTCCCTTCCCTACCCAGGCAAAGATGGAGTGAGCTGGTACCTGCATGAACTCAGTTGTTGGTTGAGGTCAAGCCGTGAGCCTGGGAAGAAAGCAGGGAGTAAGGAAAGATATTTTTTGTGTAATTTTTTTCTCTTTTTCCTTTATTTTTGAATTGGCAATGAGTTAAACCAATCTCTCCAGGCCAATTCTGCTTTGCCCATGATGGTAATTGGTAAGTGATCTCCCTGTCCTTATCTTCACCCTCAAGATTTTGCATCTTGTTTTCTCTTCTTCCCTTACCTGTGGCTGGGTGGGCACTTGGCAGTCAGCTGAGGTGAACCCACCACACCTCTGTTACAGAGTAAGAAGAAATCTCATTAAAAGTAATAAGGATGAAGATATAGATCCAAATTCTAACATAGAAAACACCAACGCTGGGGATGGCTGGATGATGAGAAAACATTCAAGGGTGGATGAAAGCTGGTCTGTCACAGTCTTCACAAAATATTTGACATTCAGAGAACTCTACCAATGGGGCCTAATTCAGTACTGCTGCTCTTCCTGTCTGATGTTACTTTGGAATATAGTGATGTTTTTCATGTCAAAGTACTAAAATTATGTATGCAATCTTCTGAAAGCATCAGATATTAGTCTAACATCTTTCTGGATCCAAATCTTCTCTAAATGTGTCACCATCATGCACAAAGTTGTCCTCACAGTAAAGCTGTGGAACATTAGTGTTTCCAATCATGTTTCACAGATGGGGCATGGGTTTCCTGCCAAGATCAAAGGGGCAATCTGGCAGTGCAGCAGCCCAGCAGAGCTCTGGCTCTGACTCCAGTATATCCCAGTCTAGGCTGCAAAAGAGACACACCAGAGCTGTTTTGCAGGAGAGCTAGGGGAAAAAAAAATCTGTCATTTGTGTACTGTAAATAAAACACCAATTTTTATTTTTTTTTTTTATCTAGGTATTAATTTGTGTGTATTAATTATCACTCAGCCCATGTGACTTACAGTACCAAATGATAACAACATAAACACTCCCAAAGATGTGGTAGGACATGAAGCAAGTGTAGGAATAATCAAAGCTCTTAAAGTAGATAATCAATATACCATATAAATAAAGCAATTAAGTGAACTTAAAAAAAATTCCTGAATTGAATGCAATGATAACACTCTCTCTGGGATAATGGCTTAAATGTCAAATCTATAGCTTGCTTGGAAAAACTTAAAAATAAAACTATATATATCTCTCTCTATATATAAATTCATAGCTTTTATCTCAGCAGGTGCATCTTAGGTTGTTGTAATACATATAATTTAAGTGTGATAGCTAGTCTAAGGAAAATTACTTTTTTGGATTGATCAGTAAAGTGTTTCACCCAGACAGTGTATGATTGCAGTTTAGTGTCAAAAAGGATGAACTTACTGTTCAAATTAATGAACTGAAAAAAACAGAAAATTGAAAGCCTGAATATTAAAAGCACTCATTAGAAGTTTCTTAAGGCAGAAGCTGAACAAGACATAAGTAATGAACAAGTGTCTCAAAACCATAATATTGGGGCTGCAGCAACTGTCATTCCCTTGGTAACCACATCATAATCAACTAAATAAACCTGATATGCCAGACAGGAAAGGAAGGCAGATCCTGCCAGCATCTGGGCTCAGACACTCAGTCTGCTGAGCCCCTTGATCTCAGGATTCCAAATTGCTGGCAACTGGACACATGAGCCCACAGGACCACAAAAAAATTGCTTGAAGAACTGAGAGCATCTCACCCTGAAGAAAACATACTAGAAAGAGATTTAATAATTATACTGTGAAGCAGATACTTCCACATGATCAATCCTTTTTATGCACTTTGTCCCTGTTTTCACACAATTTTTCCTCCTTCACACTACATAGATCCGTCCCCATCTCCAACTTTGACCATAAGAAATCCTATTCAATCCGAAAATGCTTTTCCCTTACATCCCATAGTATCTTTTTATACCCCCAGGCAGCAGCCTTCTCAATCCCAAAGGTGCTCCAGCATTGACTCCTCATGGTGCATTTCCCCTCTTGACAGTGGGACTGAGAGTTCTTCTGGAAGGGGATCAGACAGGGTGTCCCTTTTTCTGAGTCCTAAATTTATGTTTCTGCTTTTCTTTGTGCCCCTGTGCTCCCCTGGATTTGTGCAGATTGGCTTTTGATGGACTAGGGGCTCCTGGAAGGGGCCTGGGGCAGTCAGGGCAGGGTTTTATTGGGGAAACCTCTCCTGTTGTGTCTCTGTGTACCTTTAGGGTGTGCCTAGGGGCTTTTATCACCCTGCAACATCATTGGTCCTCTCAAATCTCCATGGTGGGCTGTAAAGAGGTTTAGTTGATTCTGCACAAAACACTGGGCATTGATACTCCATGTTTCTTTATTTTAAATGGTTAAAGGTACAGGATACTAAATCTGGCTGACATTAAAGGAGAGAGTTAGATGTGCAGGATGGGAGAAGTAAGATAGGGAAGCAAGAACCAATATAGCTCAAAACACTGCTTCCAAATTGGAAAAGGGAAAAAGATCCAAAGGAGTATGAAAAATAGCCTGGAAAAGGCAAGAGCCACTTGCTGTGTCTTTTTTCTCATAATATTGCATAAAAGGTGTTAAAAAAGTACACTTGGCAAACATAAAATCTTCTGGTTTAGTTTGCTTTGCTGCTATGTCTCTGTTTAAACAAAAATATGCAAATATTTGTGTAATGACTGATATGGCTTTTACTAGATATTTCTAACTATTTCAGCAGCTTAATTGCAATGTGATTTTAACCTAAAGTAATTAATTTCTTATGAATAACAAATAATGACCTATGATGACTTAGCTCTATTTCATTAGCATTTGCTAAAAGACTTTCAAGTCCCCAGGTGGAAACTACTACAGAGATTTTATAAAACACACATTCCAAAGCAGTTTTTCTCCTGTACTGAACTTCCATCTACATATTTACACTCACCTCATGCTGCTGTTTACATTTTTTTCTCTAAGGCAAGCTGATATTTTAATGACCTGAATACTGGGATTACATTTTCTAATAAACATTTGATAAAGATGTGACTATGTATTCCTGGCACATCTCCCTGTTCCTGTGTGTGCCCTTCCCTGGGCTGCAGGGAGGGTCTCTGCTCCAGCAGGGCTCCCAGGACTGCTGGGGGTGATCCCTGCTCCAAATCTACAGTCCCTCCTGCACATCTCTTCCTCCAGCCCCCCTTTGCTGCTGCTCCCTGTTTAGTTGCCTCCTTCTCTGCCCCTGCCTACTTTGGTTTCTCAAGGAAATTTTCCATACAACTGAAAAACCCTGTTTGTGTCACATGCCAAGTCACATAACACATCTGCAAAATCCACTTCTTCCTTGCCTGAACTTCAGAGATTATAGAATGGATTGGGCTGGAAGGGACTCAAGGAAATCAAAGGTAAAATCATAGAATCATTGAGGTTGGAAAAGACCTCTAAGGTCATCAAGGCCACCCTGTGACTGGACACCACCTTGTCAGCTAAGCTGTAGCACTGAGTGCCACATCTAGTCATTTCCTGAACACCTCCAGGGATGGTGACTCCAGCACTCCCCTGTGCAGTCTGTTCCAATGCTCGAAAACTCTTTAATTATCTTGTTCTAACCCCCCAACCATGGGCAGGGACACCTTCCATTGGATCAACTTGCTCAAAGCCCCATCCAAGGAGATCAAGTCTCTCCAACACAACCATAATTTAGCTGTTCCTCTGAGCCAGCTGACTTCAGTGGAGACCAGGAACAAGATTGGCAGCAGAAAAAAGCTTCCTGCTAGAGGACAAAAAAGAATATGGTGGAATTGGTAAATATGAAAAATATTAGAATTTAACACTTGCAACTTCTTGCTCATCCTGTGGTGATGGTGAGAGATTTCCATTGTAGACATCACCCACCTGGGTGGGTGGAGAGGCTGACAGAAAAACCTGAGCATCTTTAATGTGCTAGTGCTTCTTGAAAGGGAGAAAGTCCTTGGGGTAAGAGAAAAGTAAAAGAACTTTTGTCTTTGTAGAACGATGATAAGTACAAGCCAAAGTCAAGCCTTTAACATTTGGGGGATGTCGATTTTGAAGACAATTCTGTGACCAATTTTCTAGAAACATATGGTGTATGAATGCCTCAGAGAGGATCGAGGCAGACATTTCAGCACAGTTGCAAATAGAGCTTCTCATTATCACTTACAGTTTCACTCACTTTTTTAATTGTTTGCATTCAGTGAGGTGCAACTTGGGTGTACGTCCCTACTTTTCCAATTAACAAAGTTTAAAAAGTTACAAAAGTGTGCATGTTTATTAAGATATTTCTTGTTAATTAAAACTTGAAAGTGAAAGCTGGTTTTGCTCCTTTCTTCTCACGCTTTTTAGCAAGAATAGCATAAAAGGGAACATAGAATATTTTTCCTTTATTTGTTTTGTACTGAGTTTTGTAATGTTCATTTTTCAAACAGGTTTGATATTTCCCTTTCTCTTTCATGCATTTATTTTTATTTAGTATTTTTATTTCTTTCTTTTAGAGATCAAAAAGAAAAGAAAAAATATAGGAGGAAGGGTGAAAATAGAATAATAAAAAAATAATAAAAAGGAAGTGATGCTTTAGCACATGAATAAAAACATTCAAAATGGTACAGATAAAACACACTTTTGAGAAATATGGCACTACCAATATTTCAAATCTGAGTTCTGTGCACTAAATATACTAAAAGTTTTCTACAGAGATGCTAAATACACCCAACTCTGATGTGAGTGTACCAAATTCTGGTGGTCATGTTAGCTTCTAAAGGAACATTTTACATATTGGCTGTGTCACAGAATGTAGCCCAATTAAAATTAATAAATTCTTTTTAATAGGTGTTCATAAGCAACCAGGTGAGGTGGTAGTTATTGACACAGAAGGTGGTTTTCCTGCTTTGTCCACATGGTTTGGGTTTTTTGTTTGTTTGTTTGTTTGGTTTTTGTTTGTTTGTTTTTGATTGTTTTTTGGTTTTGTTTTTATTTTGGTTTGTTTTTGTTTTTTGGTTTTTTTTGTTTTTTTTTTTTAAGAAGGCACAATGTTCAAGACCACAGAATCACAGAATTGTGTGTTTTGGGAGGCTCCTTAAAGATCATTTTGTTCCAAGGCCCTGCCATGGCAGCAACACATTCCACTAGATCAGGTTGCTTAAAGCCCCATCCAGCCTGGCCTTGAGCACTTCCACAGATGGGAAGAGTTCTTCTGGCAATTTCTCTGGACAACCTCTTTCAGTGCCTCACCACCCTCACAGTAAAGAATCTTTTCCTAATGTCTAATCTAAATCTCCCCTCTTTCAGCTTGAAGGCATCCCCCTTATTCTCTCACTCCATATCCTTGCCAGCTGTCCCTCCCCAGATCTCTTGGGGCCCCTTTCAGGTACTGGAATGTGCTAAAAGGTCTCCCTGGAGCCTTCTCTTCTCCACGCTGAAACATGAGGATGAATAGTTGCTACCTCAAGTTCATGACATTGTCTGCACCTCACCATGTCCATCTAATAAATCAAGTGGAAAAATCGTCTGTATTAAGTTTTGAGAAGAAAAAAGAACTTTAATATTTTATGTTCAGTGTAAAATATTAAATGCATCCACAAGTTTGTTGCCAGACATTCTCCAAGTGGTTTTTAGTATATTACCTGTACTACACACCAGTGAAATGTTGTTCTTTATTACAGCTTTCCAATCTCATTAAAGAGCATTTTTGGGGTTGAAGAGCATAGTTTTCAAAAATGAGTAGAAGGGCAAAAGTCATTTCAGGGATTCTATGTGTATAATTGGAGTATCTGGTGCTCACAAAGCAGCCCTCCTATGCCCTATTCACCTCCATAGCTGCAAGAAACATGGGGATAGGTTAGAAGAGAGAGAAGAGGGAATGAAAATGCTGTTATTACTTAAATAGTCCAAAATAACTCTGTAAATGCTTCCCTGGATCTTCCTGCCACTGGCCCACATTGCAAATTCTCCCCAACAGGATCAGACCTGCTGTATGGTGTTTCTTTCATTCAGGGAACTCAAAATGTTTTAAAAGACATCGGTTTCAAGGCCCATTAAAATCAGCATGCATCTTTTCCACTAATATCAAGAGGCTTTTAATCAGACTTTAAATTACTCCCCAGCTTCAACTGAGTTCTGAGCTGTTTCTTTCCCACAAATACAGTTTCCCTGCTTGAATCTCATTTCCTGCCTCTCCTTCTAATCACCTTTTTAGGGCCCTTCTGTTTTTTCTCTCTCCTTACATTTTATTTTGCAATATTTCCCACTCTAGTGTCAGCTACAAAGTCTGCTCTGTCTTCCAGATCACGAACAAAGGCACTGAGAATAATCCCAGGTGAAAACTGCCCATGATACCCCGTAGCCACGCTGTAAGGAATGACCTGCCTTCCTCTACTCCCCACAGGATTATACAGGTTCTCAAAATTCCTCCCTTGTAGCTCATCAAGCTCATTCAGGTACTTTTTTGTCTCTCCACAGCAAGATCTGTACACACAGAGACACACATAGATAGATGTATCTATATCATATTCAAGAAATGAGAAATTTTGTATGGCAGAGCTACATAAAATTCATTTTTTCTACTGAATCCAAACCACAGCTCTGTGCCAGCTACCACAAAGAAAATTAATTATACCCCAGTACCCAGGATGGTGATGCAGGTAGAGAATGTTCTTTCTCTGTTTGGTATTTATATACTCCATATTCACCTTTAGTCAGATAAGAAATCACATAATTATTTGCCACGTTCCACAGATAAACTCTCTATGGTAAAGATAAAACACTGCACTTTACTTTCTTAATTATTTATTTGAGTGGAGGAAATGTATCAGTTATTTTGCTGAGGAATATCAATGCATGTGACCCTTAGAGCACCCTAACATCATGGAAAAACTGGCACCAGAGAGGTTTGGGGGAACAGTGATGGTGTTTTGCAGGCATTGTGTGTGTGTGTATGAACTGCCATAAAGATATGCAGGCACAGAGGGGTCTCTGCAGAAGTCAGTAGCATAACCCTGGCAGTAAACCAAGGATCCTTCAGCTGCTGGCAGTATGGTGTGAATAACTGCTCTGTTCATTTTCTGCTCATCTGTGTCTGCTCTGGGCTGAGAGCAATATCTTCTCACTAGCTCTGTGCTCTTTATTCAGTCAGTCCTGCGAGAACTTTCTGCAGAACATCAGAAAGGAGTAAATTTGGATTTAATCTCCACTATCCACCTCATCCATTTCTAATTTAGTTATATGGCTATTACATGGGTTGTGTAAGTAAATGGCAGCAAAGTATTCCTGCCATGTAATTATATTTTAAAATCCAAGTAATAGCAGTTACTTTTATTAGCAAAAACAATTATCATCCCTCCTAGCATAGTCTTAGATAAAGAAATTCCTCGTAACAATCTTGTAATGACAGTCTTACATCCATGTCATATTGACATCAATAATAGATTTAATATTAAAAGAAAAATCATTAACTCTTTCTTCAAAAAAGAGCAAGGATTTCTATGCTTCCATGCACTTACACTCAGGTATCTTGTTTAGGTAGCTGGAAAATATATTAGAATAATATAATGATTAACAAATTCCAGGTTTTAGCCTTTTAAACAATAGAAGTCAAGAAGAGAATTTAAAAAAAATAGCTGAGCTAATAAGGGTCCAATGCAGGTTTATAGAGATTGTGCAGAAGTAGATAATGAGTTGACTCCTTGGAAACTGGTATGTCTAGACTTATGAAAGGCTGCTGGTATCCCAAAAGCAGCAGAAATGTGCCAATAAGGGCTTTCTGGTATCTAATGAGCCCTGCGTCTCAGTGCACCTAATTAAATCTGACACAGCTCTGTTTATGCAGCTTGTGATGGCAGAGCCAGCTTCCCCCTGCAGGGTTTTGGGAACCCCAGTGGCAGAATCACCTGTCCCACACTGCCTTGTTCTTGGAGTCAGAGCCAAGGGATGTGTTACACAACACTGTTTGCCTGGAGTTTGTCAAACAAATGGGCAGAAACTGATCCTGACATGAGAGATGCAAGGGTCTGATTGTTTAAAAGCATGTTTCAGAGATCGGCATCCATGGGACAGACAAGTAGTGAAGCACAAGTGTGGAGTTCCAGCTTAGGCAGTTCCCCAAAGACAAAACACTGGAAATGACCTGGACAATCTTCCTGCAGAGCAAACACTGATGTCACAGTACCATGAGCAAATTTGGTGTGTTACAACAAAACCTTGAATTTATCCCTTTGGACAACAAAACTGAAGTTAGTCTTGTTCGATTCAAACTGAAGAAGAGGTATTAACCTCATGATTAGCCATTAATATAAATTGTGAATTAGTGAATGACATTAAAGTGTTTTGTCCCAAAATTGTATCCTGGGTTGTATCAAAAGCCATGTGGGCACCAGGTCAAGGGAAGTGATTCTATCCCTCTACTCTGCTCTGGTGAGACCCCACTTGAAGCTCTGGGGTCCCCAGCATAGGAAGTACATGGAACTGCTGTAGCAAGTCCAGAGCAAGACACCAAGTGATCAGATTCCTTTTATATTTTTCAGATTCTATGATTTCTTTTCTTTAGCACAAATCAAATACGTATGAATGTATTCTAGAGCTCAGAGGCCTCGTGGTGCTCA
>WBNO01018407.1:0-12780 GCA_013400575.1 Peucedramus taeniatus
CAAGGCATCAAAAGCTTGTCCCAGGGGATTTCCCTGCTGGTCCTGCTGATCTTCACAGAGCAGCCAAACATCCCCCAGGGCCTCCAGGTGCTGCCCACACAGCTCCAAACTCTCCAGCTCCCAATCCTCCCCTCCCTCCAGGAATGTTCTCTGCTTGCTCGTGCCTCCAGCCTGCATCCCTGTCCCAACATCCCAAAGGAATTTGGCTCCCCCATCCATCCTCACCCACTCCACGGGTGTTTTTCCCACAGGGAAAGCTCTGCCTGTGCTTTTCCAGCCTCCAAGCGTGGGATCAGGGGGTGGAATTAGTGCTGAGAGCCGCTGAGCTCCCGAATCACAAGCAGGACACAAAGTTCACCAGGATTGTGAAATCCAAGGCATAAACTGACAAGCAGAAAATAGTTTCTTGAATAACTCTTCCTTCCTGCAGGCAGCCTTATTTTTTTCCCCCCCTTTTTTTTTCTTTTTTTTTTTTCCCCTTTCGTAGACACGCCACAAGCGCAAAGAAATGAGTGAAGGGGGAAAAAATAACAACCAAAAATCCCAGTTCTTGCTGAGGCAGGGTTTTCTTGTAAAGCTTCTCTTTCCGCTCAGCCGGAGCATGAGCAAGCAGGATTCCACCCCCGGGCACGGCTGTTCCCAAGGGTGCTGGAAAAAAACAGCACCTCCACAGGCAGGGCCTTGGAAATTAAGTTTTGATGCTTTTTAGGGTTTGATTGGAGAAAAAAACCCCGTGGATTTGGCAATTTGCTGGGGCAAATGGAGGATTTTTGGGTGCTCGTCACCCAAAGCAGCAGCATCCCACAAAATCCTGGGAATTCTCCCAGCTCCTCTCAGCAGCTTCATCTCCAAAACAGCATTGCAAGAGTTATGAGCATGGGTGCTTTATATGGCAAAAAATATTTATATTTTAATAAATTTCTCTTTATAAAAAAAAAGCCTTGAAGACTGACACAAATCGTATTTCTAACACTCCAATTTTCAATCCTGCCAGTGGAATAACTCTGAAACTTGACCAAAAAATCACATTTCCTGACTGCAAACACACATTAAAAATAGATTTTAAGCCCTAAAATGTTATTTACCACACACAAATGAACCCGAGCTCCTGGGAAACTCAGGGATTATGTGAAATTTCACAGCATGAATGGACTAAACCTTCATCCTGCAGAACCTGAGCTTTTATTGATCAAGAGCTGCCGACAGGAAAAAGGATGGGAAAATCACTTACAGGTTTTCACTGGATGAATCCGAGGCCGAGATACACAGATAGGTCATGTCCTGCAATACAAAATAAAATACTCATGAAATACCTCCAAGAATCACAAAATCCTCCATTTCTCTCTCTCTTTTTTTCCTTCCTCAGTTGACCTTGAGGGGAGAAGAAAGCTGAAAACCACGTTGGGGTTTGCTCCACTGAAATGCACAGGTGCATCCATCCCACCCCATTGATTTCCTCTCAATCCCACAGGACAGGCCAGGCTCTGGGGCCACCTAAAATATTCAGGAGCCCCCCAAAACAGAGCCAGGGAGCCCCAAACTCCACCAGGAAGACGTGCACTGACAAAGCCACTCTCATCAATGACTTATTTCCTCCCTGTCCTTTTAATACCCCATAAATCATCTGCTGCCTGCTGGCCTAGGTCAGGTTACTTTCCTCTCCTTAAAACATCGCTTCCTCGATCCTCCCTGTTCAGAGCTAAATTTAGATCATTTTTATCTGGGGGTTGGGGTTTTTCTTTAATCCTTTCTTAGCAAAACAGGGGGGAAATCCTGCAGCCAGAGCACCAGGGATTGCCCCATCTCCATCAGGTCCCTCCTGGCTCAGGCAGCCCAACCCCCTGGACCACCCTCCAGCCCAGGAGGCCGGAAAAATTGGATTATTTAAGGAAGGAAGGGGCAGAGCAGGATGGACACGGGGATATTCTGTGCTGGGATGACCCACAGGCTTCCCACGCATCACCTCCATGCCTGGTGCCATCCCAACATCTCCCCGCTCGGGGAAGAGCCACCAAATCCACCGTGGAGAAGCCAAAACGACCTCGACCCACCCCAAATCCCGACCCACAGCCCCAGCTGGGGATCAGCCCAGCGGCTCCTCACGGGGCCGGGTGTCCCCAGCCCGGGGCCGCCGTGGCAGCAGCGCTGGGGTTTGCGGTCACGGCTCGGGGCCGTGATTGACACATTGCAAAACCCCCCGGGCCCTTCCGCTTCCCTCTGCGGGCTTTGCTCCGTGGTGTAAGCGCTGTGTGCGCTTTGCTCCGTGGTGTAAGCACTCCTGTGCTTTGCTCCGTGGTGTAAGTGCTCTGTGCGCTTTGCTCCGTGGTGCAAGCGCTGTGTGAGCTTTGCTCCATGGTGTAAGCGCTGTGCGCGTTTTGCTCCGTGGTGTAAGTGCTCTGTGCGCTTTGCTCCGTGGTGCAAGCGCTGTGTGAGCTTTGCTCCATGGTGTAAGCACTCCTGTGCTTTGCTCCGTGGTGTAAGTGCTCTGTGCGCTTTGCTCTGTGGTGTAAGCGCTGTGTGCGCTTTGCTCCGTGGTGTAAGTGCTGCATGCGTTTTGNCGCCATTGTAACCACTCCAAGCAATTTACTCCATGCTGTCATCACTCCATGCGCTTTGCTCCATGGTGTAAGTGCTCCTGTGCTTTATTCCATGGTGTAAACGCTGTGTGTGCTTTGCTCCATGGTGTAAGTGCTCCATGCACTTTGCTCCGTGGTGTAAGTGCTGCATGCACTTTGCTCCATGGTGTAAGTGCTGTGTGCATTTTGCTCCATGGTGTAAGCGCTCTGAGTGCTTTGCTCCATTGTGTGCTTCATGCACTTTGCTCGCCATTGTAACCACTCCAAGCAATTTACTCCATGCTGTCATCACTCCATGCGCTTTGCTCCATGGTGTAAGTGCTCCTGTGCTTTATTCCATGGTGTAGACGCTGTGTGCGCTTTGCTCCATGGTGTAAGTGCTCCATGCACTTTGCTCCTTGGTGTAAGTGCTCTGTGCGCTTTGCTCCATGGTGTAAGTGCTCCTGTGCTTTGCTCCATGGTGTAAACGCTGTGTGCACTTTGCTCCTTGGTGTAAGTGCTCTGTGCGCTTTGCTCCGTGGTGTAAATGCTGTGTGCGCTTTGCTCCGTGGTGTAAGTGCTCCATGCACTTTGGTCCTTGGTGTAAGTGCTGCGTGCACTTTGCTCCATGGTCTAAGGGCTTCATGCGCTTTGCTCCTTGGTGTAAACGCTCCTGAGCTTTGCTCCATGGTGTGTTTCATGCACTTTGCTCCATGGTGTAAGTGCTGTGTGCGCTTTGCTCCGTGGTGTAAGTGCTCCTGTGCTTTGCTCTGTGGTGTAAGCACTCCAAGCACTTTGCTCCATGGTGTAAGTTCCGCGTGCACTTTGCTCCATGGTGTAAGCACTGCGTGTGCTTTGCTCCCCATTGTAAGCACTCCAAGCACTTTCCTCCCCATTGTAACCACAGTGTGCTTTGCTCCATAAGCGCTCCTGTGCTTTGCTCCGTGGTGTAAGCACTGCGTGTGCTTTGCTCCCCATTGTAAGCACTCCATGCGCTTTCTTCTCTGTTGTAAGCACTCTGTGCGCTTTACTCCCCGTTGTAACCATTCCGTGCACTTTGCTCCGTGGTGTAAGAGCTCCATGCATTTTACTCCCCGTTGGAAGTGCTCCGAGTGCTTTACTCCCTGTCTGGCCCAGCCCGGAGCTCGCCAGCCCCGGCTGCTGCCCTGAGCAGTTTGTCCTTCCCTGTGCCCCTGTCCATCCCTGTGCCCCTGTCCATCCCTGTCCCTCTGTCCTTCCCTGTCCCTCTGTCCATCCCTGTGTCCCTGTCCTTCCCTGTGCCCTTGTCCTTCCCTGTCCCTCTGTCCTTCCCTGTCCCTCTGTCCTTCCCTGTGCCCCTGTCCATCCCTGTCCCTCTGTCCGTCCCTGTGCCCCTGTCCATCCCTGTCCCTCTGTCCGTCCCTGTCCCTCTGTCCCTCTCCCATACTCGATGCCTCAGCAGGGGAAAGGCCCCAGCTGGGGTTTTTGTTTGGGATCCCTCCCCGTAGTGGCCCCAAAAGAATGAAGGGTCCTGGTGGTCCCGTTCCCTTTCTGCAGCACCCCAGCATTGGGGTGAAGCATCTCCAACACAAGAAGGATGTGGAGCTGCTGGAGAGAGTCCAGAGGAGCCAGGGAAATGCTCCAAAACCTGGGAAAACTCTGCTCTGGAGCCAGGCTGGGAGAGCTGGGGGTGCTCACCTGGAGAGGAGAAGGATCCAGGGAGAGCTCAGAGCCCTTGCAGAGCCTAAAGGGGCTCCAGGAGAGCTGGAGAGGGACTGGGGACAAGGGATGGAGGGACAGGACACAGGGAATGGCTCCCACTGCCAGAGAGTGGGTTGAGATGGGATACTGGGAATTAGGAATTCTTCCCTGTGAGGGTGGGGAGGTGCCCAGAGCAGCTGTGGCTGCACTTGGATCCCTGGCAGTGCCCAAGGCCAGGTTGGACACTGGGGCTTGGAGCACCCTGGGACAGTGGAAGGTGTCCCTGTCCCCCACCAGGTACCCAGGACCCCACAGCCTTGCCCCTCGCTCCTCGCACACCCCGGGAGGGAGCCGAACCATCCGGGCAGGATTTGTGCACCAGCGACCTGTCCCACCCCTCTGCCACCACCCCAGGGGCAGCTCCCTCCTGCCTCAGTTTCCCCACCCAGAACCCCGCAGCGCTCCGGGGATCAGCGAGGCCGGAGGAGCGGGGACACCGAGCAGGCGGTGCCAGCTCTGCTTGCGGGTCCCGCCGTGTTCCCTCCCCGCCGGGGCTGCATTCGCGGGGCGCCGCCGCCCTCTCGTGGGGACCCCCCGGCAGCACCGGGCACCCTCCGGGTCCGGCCCCGCAGCGCTGCGGGGCCCGCCTGCCCCCCAAAAACCACCCAAAAACCCTCTGCCCCCTCCCCAAATCCATCACTGAGCCCCTTTGGGCAGCACCGCCTGGTGTCAATTGGTGTAAATCGGTGTAAATCGGTGCAAATCTGTGTAAATCGGTGTAAATCGGTGCAAATCCAGCATTGCTTCTCCCCAGGCCAGGAGAAGCTCCTGGGTGTCCCTTCCCAGCTCCTGCTGCCCTGGGTGGTCCCAAGGCCCCCCAGGCAGGCACGCACCTCCAGCACGGGCTTGGCACGGTTGTGGATGGACAGGATGTGGGTCACTCCCTTCCTCAGCAGGTTCTCGTGGTCCTCCGAGTCTGGAAATGGGAGCCAGGTGGGAATTACCTGCTCTGCTGGGAGCCACCGGCCACCACTAGCCATGACCCCCCAGCCCTGACCCCATTCCAGCCCTTCCCGCTGCCTCTCATGCCACAGGGTGAGGGAAGGAGATTGGGCACCTCCTTCCAGGGAAAATCCCCCTGGGATGCACTGGGTACTCAGCAGGTTCCTAAAGCCATCCCCAAAATCAGAAATTACCCCAAGAACCCAGACAAGGCTGTTGTGTCCTTGCTGTTGAAGAGGTTTCCAGATATGCCATGAATTTCCTGGGGTTCCAGCATGGCTCCCAGGGGACATCCCTTTCCTGGGCTGGACTGGGATCACTGGAAATTGGGATGGGGATTTGGGGCAGCTCTGGAGCTCTGGGAGATGCTGAGATTCCCAGCTGGGAGCACATGGAGCTGCAAGGAAAGGAATCCTCCAGCCCTGCCAGCTGCCCAAGGATCCCACAGCACCATGGAGGGGCAGGGAAGGACACTCACCACGAATATTCCCCAGGTAGAGGCCGGTGACAATCTGGGAGGTGACAAAAAGGAGACAGAATTGAGATGGCACCAGGAATGAGGGACATCTGATGTGGTGGGAATGAGCTCCAGCAGGACCAGGACACCTGGCACCAAACTCGCCAGGCCATGCCAAACCAAGCACCCAAATCCATGGATCATCTTCATAAACAGCCAGGAAAGGCTGAGCCCAAACCCCTGAGGAGAGCAGAGCTCAGGAAAAACTCAGCACAGAAATGGGAGGAGTCTGGATGTGATCCTCTGGAGTTTCAAAGGTTGCATCTGCCAGCTGGGGATGGATGGATGCTATTTATAGCAGGATTTATATTTATTACAGTTAAGAGATGTCAAGGCTTGCAAATTTGGTCTCCAACTTGCTGCTGCAGGGTTATGAAGGAGAAAAGGGACAGCTGAGGGTGTTTAAGAACCTGCCAGAGCATTTCCAGAGGCACAGAAAGACAGAGCTGATTATCAGCTGGACTTGCTGGTGCCCATCTGGCAGAAGAGCCCTGGTTTGAGGAGTTTTAGGGTTTTCAACAGCACTGGGTCACATCCAGCTGAACCCCAGCCCATTCCTGGGTGCAAGCACCTGGATACAGCACTGCACAAACTGTGAAGGGGAATGCAGAGCCCTGCTTCTTATGGAGTCCAAAACTGGATCCTATAAAAGAGTCTGCACCAATCCAGCCCTTGGCAACAACAGCCTGGGCTCCCAGAAGGGTTTGGTGGCACTGGGGGGCTGTAAAAGGCACTTTTCCTGTCAGGCTGAGTTCACAGGGGGTGAATCCCCAGTGTTAAACCACATCAGAGCCATGCAGAGGGAGTTTGCCCTGATCTGATCTCTGTTGTTGTCCCAGAGTCTAATTTTAAACTGCAGGACTCACATTCCAAGTGGTTATTTAAGGACACCAACAGAAATTGATCCCATCCTCCAGCCCTGGAGGAAAAAGCAGCACTGAAACCACACTTCCCCCATGGCTGGGGCACACCCCGAGGGTAGAAAGGGGGGAATTTCCCTGCAGGGACCCCTGTTATCCCTGAGGATGAAAATGCCAAGGCTTTACCACCCCAAGGATGAGCATTTCATGCCAGCTGTCACTTTCCTGACACCTGCAGACACTGAGCTCTTCACCTCGGATATAAACCTTGGATTTAAATCCCTGTTTGTTTTCTTAATTCCCTTGAAGTGCTTAGAATTCCAAAGGGCTGTGGGAAAGGGGAAGGTGCTGACAGCTGTATTTAGGGTCCTGGGAAGTGCATGGGCTGCAGAAGAAGAGGATGTGCTGGCCACCACCCCACTGTCCCCCCGTACCTTGCTCATTCCAGTCCCCATGGATTTTCTCTCCCCAGGATCAGGATTCGGGTGGTTTCTCGGTCTCCAAGGCTACCTGCAAACAAACACCCCAAATTCTCAGGGAGGATGGTGAGATCTGACCCCCTCCCAGAGCAGGGAGAAGGGGAATACTCCAGGAGGGGAGCAAGCAGGGCCCTGGCAAACTCAGCTCACCTGAGGCTGCTCCGGCGGGTCCTGGTGCTGCTCTGGAGGGAAAGGAGCAGAGAGTGGCTGGTGCCAGGAAGGGGAGGATGAAATAAGGATCTGGGATCATGGCAAGGCTCAGGTTTCTCTCCTGGCCTCCCTGGGGTTCCACAGCTTTTTGGGAAGGACAGTCCAGGGAGGAACTCCCTCATTCCAGCAGCATTGAAACTCCAGCATTTGCTCCAAAATAAAAATTTTCCAGGCACAAAGCCCTGGCAGCTCCAAGTCCCTCACCCAGGTCGGTGCCACCAGGCTGCCAGGGGCAGGGGCTGTGAAAAAAGCAGGGAAAAGCAGAATTCCAGCCGGGGATTGTCACCCTCATCCTCCTCAGCACCCCAGAGACAAATTTATCACTTAAGGGATTTTTCAGGTGTAGGAAGGGGAGCTCATTGCTTAATTCCCACCAGATTACCTCACCTTAAAAACATTCCCAAATTTCTGAGTGGAAGGGAAAGAGGGACCAGCAACAGCCCACCACAACATCAATTTCCTGATTTCCTGTCCCATCAGGAAAAGAGCAAACTGAAGTCCAAGCTCGGTTTAGGCTTCAGAGGGGCAGGGATCAGAATGACCAAATATCTTGGGAATAAAAACCATGGATGGCCACATGTGGGCACACAAGGAGCTCCATCATAATTCAGAAAATTCCTCCATGGATCAGCTCTTCTCACAGAGCCAATGGGGAAAACAGGGATTAGGAGCTGTTAAAAACCTGCAGAGTCCAGGAGACACCAGCTCAGCTGAAGGGAGAAATCTGGCAGCAGCTTTCTTAGCCCTGAAAACATTAAGCCAGGCAGCAAATCTTGTTCAGGAACCCAACGTCCCACCCCAAGAAACCCACCCAGAGACCAGCAACAGGCAGCTCTCAAGTTAACCAGACATTTATTAGCATTTCTGGAGGTGGAGAGGGTGTTCCAGTACAACAAGCAACGAGGTCACGCACGGGTGATGGAATCATTTCATGTTCAAGCAGAGCAGGTTCCACTGAGTTGCTTTATTTCTTCCATTCGTTCTTGTCAAAATCCCACTGGGCTGTGATGCCCTGCACGGGGTTAACCCTCATGTCCAACATCCTCTTGGTCTGAGCCGACAGCCACTCGTCGGAGAAGGTGTGCGGGACGGGGCCGTACACTGCAGGAGGGGAAGGGAATTATGGAATGATGTCCTCGTGCCACGTCAGCACCTTGGGAATTTTGGGCTAAGTTTTGCTAATGAAAGGGTTTTTTCCCCCCCTGAAGTCATCCCACTGGAGCAGAGTGCCCAGAGAAGCTGTGGCTGCCTCATCCCTGCAAGTGTCCAAGGCCAGGTTGGATGGGGTTTGGAGAAACCTGGGATAGTGGGAAGTGTCCCTGGCCATGGATAGAGATGAAATGGGATCATCTTCAAACCTGGGATAGTGGGAAGTGTCCCTGGCCATGGACAGAGGTGAAACAGGATCATCTTCAAACCTGGGATAGTGGGAAGTGTCCATGGATGGAGGTGAAATGGGATCATCTTCAAACCTGGGATAGTGGGAAGTGTCCCTGGCCATGGACAGAGGTGAAATGGGATCATCTTCAAGATCCTTTCCAACCCAATGCTGTGATTCTGTGATCTGTTCAAACCTCCACTCCCTGCATGGAGTTTCTGCAGCATCCAGCTCAAACCACACTCCCACATGGATTCTCCAGTGGTTTCCTTCATCACAAAGATAACAGCTTCCTGCTTTCCTATTTTTGGGAGCCTCAAGGCAGGGAGCAGCTCCTTTAACTGCTGCTCTGCCTCCTGGCAGCTGGAGGCTCCCTGGAGGTTGAATCCTTAGCTGGGAAGGCAGCCAAACGTGGCAGAAACCCAAATGTTCACTACCCAAGGCAGCAAAAGAGGGGAAGCTCAGGGATCAGGAATCTCACCACTCATTCCCTTCTATCTCCTGTCCTCCCAAAGCTCCCTCCCTTTCTCTCAGTCAGCTTCCTGAGTATTTCTGCTACATCCCCACAAGCTACAGCTCCAGGATGGAGTTTTCAGGGACTAACAGAGAGCTCCTGCTGGAAATCCCTGTCCTGGCTGCTCCATAAACCATCCCGACCCCACAGAACTCCCATCAGGCATCTCCATAGAAGAGTTACTTACTGAAGTGCTTCTGCCAGATGAGGATGAGTCCAGTGAGACCAAGGAAGAACAGAACTCCCCCCAGGATGGTTTTCCACTCGTTTGTCCCTTTGTTCATCTCTGCGTAGCTCTCGTTGAATTTTATCCGATACACTGGGGAAAAAAAGGATCAAATCCTCTTTTTTAACTTTTCCTGGCATTTGCAGGTGACCAGGAACTCTGCAGAGGGAAGTGAATGAAGCCTGAGGCTGCCCAAAAGGGGATGGATGTTAAATGAGGTTTGACACACACCAAAGCCTATCAATTGTTTTACCCCACATAAATTTTAGTCTCCATTTTACAGATTATCCTGAAGCTGGGCACAAGTTACAGTACAGACCTGAAAGAAGGAAAACTGGGAGTTCTCCTTCCTCCCCTCCAATTCCCAGTGTGGTTACTGACCCCAAAGCTTTCTAGCACAAATAATTCCAACAGGAATGTTTCAAGCTCAAAAGGCTTCTCGGCTGCCACTGAAATCCACAGGAATTTAAAATCGAAAGCAACAGAAAATCTGGAGCAATTCCTCAAAAAGTTTTACACCTTTCCCAGACCAGGTTCTCCCTTCACACCACGAGAGCAGTTAGAAAAGATGAGGCTGATTTATTTGCAAGTCAAAACACCCACGGGGAACCTTAATTAGCTGGAATTTGGGTCATGCCAAGGTCAGTGATTGTTAACATTCAAATCCACGTTTGTGTTTGGGGCTCACTTCTCCCAGCTGGACTAACAATGGCACCTTGTTGTATTGAAGAGATTTTTTTTCCTGGCTGGTTGAAAGCAGATGGGAATCAAGAAATAAATCTAATTATTATTATTATTATTATTATTATTATTATTTGGTTTTTGGAAGAGGAAGGAATGGCTGAATGTGAGCTCAGATATGGAACAGAAGCCACAGCAGGGGCATTTCATGTTCTGTAACAGCACCAAAGATCTTGGTAATAAAAACCGTGGAGCACGCAAGGAGCTCCATCATAATTAGGAAAATTCCTTCATGGATCAGCTCTGCTCACAGACACTGGGAAAAACAAGGATTAAGAGCTGTTCCAAGCATGGTCTGGAACAAAAAGCTGTCTAAAGACTTCTGACAAGGGCCTGCAGTGCCAGGACAAAGGGAATGGCTTTGAGCTGCCTGGGTTTAGGTGGGATATTGGGAAGAAATTCCCCCTGTGAGGGTGGGCAGGCCCTGGCACAGGGTGCCCAGAGCAGCTGTGGCTGCCCCTGGATCCCTGGAAGTGTCCAAGGTGAGGCTGGACAGGGCTTGGAGCAGCCTGGGATGGTGGAACGAGCTGATCTTCCCTTCCCACCCAACCCACTCCATCCACAGAAGATGGGAACTGTGCTGGGAGGCCCCTCAGATCCCCCAAACCTACATTCCACTTTCTCATCCACGGACAGGGCGCTCCACGACGCCTTCTCCTTCTCCTTGAGCGCGCGCTGCTGCGCCGACAGGTCCCTCACGAACGCCACCTCGGGCAGGGGCACATCCCGACGGTCCACGTAGGCTGGCAGGGTGTAATCCTCAGCCTTGACCACGCCAGCTGGGGACACAGGGACACACACAGGGAGGGACACGGGGACAGGGGGACACACACAGGGAGGGACACACACAGGGACACATACAGGGACATGGGCACACGGGGACATGGGCACACGGGGGGACACACACAGGGAAGGACACACACAGGGACAGAGGAACACACACAGGGACACAGGGAGGGACACACACAGGGAGGGACACGGGGACNTATGGGAATACACACAGGGACACACACAGGGAAGGACACACACAGGGACATGCACAGGGAGGGACACAGGGACACAGGAACACACACAGGGAAGGACATACACAGGGACACAGGGATACACACAGGGACACAGAAACACACACAGGGACACGCACAGGGAGGGACACAGGGACACACACAGGGAAGGACACACACAGGGACACAGAGAAACTGGTCACAATCAGCTCTGACTGCTCACAAAACCAAACCCAGCAGTGCAGCACTGCAGGAGGTGGGAGAGCTTTGGGGAAATGCTGCTCTAACAGCATAAAAATGGAATTACAGAGTGGTTTGGGATGCACTGGGGAGGATCCTAAAGAGCATCCCATCCTACACGCTGCCATGGGCACAGACACCTCCCACCATCCCAGGGCTCCAAGCCTGGCCTTGGGCACTGCCAGGGATCCAGGGGCAGCTGAGGGGAGCAAGGGAGGCTCAGGGGGACCCTCCTGGCTCCCCACAACTCCTGCCAGGAGGGGACAGGGAACAGGGACAGGAGGAGAGGGAACGGCCTCAGGCTGGGCCAGGCCAGGCTCAGGTTGGACACCAGCAGGAATTTCCCCATGGAAAGGGGGGTCAGGAACTGGAACTGCCCAGAGAGGGTTGGAGTGCCCATCCCTGGAGGTGTCCCAGGAATTCCTGAGGTGGCTCTCAGTGCTCTGGGCTGGTGACAAGGTGAGGACTGGGCACAGTTGGGACTCAGTGACCTTACAGCTCTTCCCCCACCTGGATGATGCCATGGCTGTCGTTCCTGCCACCTCCATCCCAACCCTCCCCTCACCCCCAGCCCACCCAGGGCAGGTTTCTGTGCTCCCCCTCCAGGCTGTGTTTAATTCCCCCGACCCACCGTGTCCATGTGCCCTGAGGCACAGGGAGGTGCAGATGGATCTCCTCCCGACCAGGCTGAACGCTCGGGATGCCAACATCCTGCAGGGACAGGCAGACACAGTCGGTGCCCAGGGTGGAATAAGAACATTCCCCACGAGCTTATATTAAAAAAAATACAGCCTAAAAATTTCTTGCTCCAAAGGGCAGCACATCACTCCATGCTGGAAAGGGGATTTAGAGGGATATTCTCCCACTAAACCGACCTGGATGAGCCTTTCTCTGCCTGTTTTTAACCCGAGCCTCCTGCACTGGAAGCAAAGGACATTCCCTTATTTAAACCGCCCCTCTAGAACGCTGTAATTCCAAAATGAACCGTTCCAGGAGCCCCAAGCACATCCCTAGGCCACTGCAGCGACCCCTGAGCAGGGAGCATCCCAGACAAAGGAAGGATCCCCACAAAAATCTTCCCCACCCTCACGGGATTCCAGACCCTCCGCTGACCCCAGCCCAGCCCAAAGCCGCCCGAGCTCCCGCCAGCACCCGCTGTCCGCCCCGACCTTGCCCTCCCTGCCTGTCACCTCAGTCCCGCCCGACATGTCGCGACAGCGGTGACAGAGGCCCGCAAGGACCCGCTAGAACCCGCCGGAGGGGCCGCAGCGCTGCCCCCTCACAGCCCTCCCCGCACCCCCCAGCCCGCGCCGCCCGCCAGCCCGGCTGTGAATGGGGATGGCGGGGGGGCTCCGTTCTCGCTCCCAGCCCGTTCCC
>WBNO01018410.1:336-15840 GCA_013400575.1 Peucedramus taeniatus
AAGGAAAAAAGGAATAAGCTGCCTCTGCTATGAGGTGTTGAAGCACAGACATGAACAGTTTTGTGGTATAGCTCTGTTCTGCATACTCCCAGACAATTCTGTCTGCTCCTTGGCTATTTGTGTCCCTATTTCCTTGGCAATTGTCAGGAATTCTGCTTTTTGGTTCTGTTTGTGGTGTATCTTCTTTCCATGAGTTATGTGTGTGTGTCTGTTTGTGAGAAGCTTTCTGTTGCACTTCATCTTCTCCAGTCACTCCCTGTAAAAAGGCCCTACATGGTACCAGTGAAAATATTACAGGAAATGGGTGAAAGGCAAAGTAGCCTGTAGCACACAGATTTCACTCTTCTATGCCGATGGTTGTGCACAGGAAATAAGGCCTGCCTTCCCAGAAGTGCTGTGACAATCATGTGCCACAATTCTTTGATGTTTTACCAAACCAGAGGACTCTATCAGGGCTCTGCTGTCTGGAAAGAATGAGTCAACAAAACAACCCAGAATATGCTGTTTTATATTTAATTACTGAATGAGGAGCACTAAAGACTGTTTTAAGATCATTTCAAAAGGTTAAGTCAAGACTCAAGAGACAGATATCCACCTGAATAAACTCTACTTCGTGTGGAAACTTCTGCTTTAGCAAGTATTATTTAGAAATTTTGTTGCTTTATTATTTTAATTCTTCATTAAACTCCTCATTTTGTTGTATAGAGATTGTCATATGCTGACAGCTGTTGTTTGAACCTCTATGAAAACATACCAGCAATATTCTTATCCCATATAGTCCTGCATAATAGTTAGAGAGGATGAAATTATTCTCAGAATTTTCATGGTTATGGCTTTTCCAGTCTCCCAAATGCACTTTAGGAAGCACAGTTTATTACCAAGCAAGACTTTTTGTCTTGCCAGTGAAGAAGATTAACCCCTATAGACAAATGCATATCTTCAAAGGAGATAGTAAAGAGTGTAATGCAATTTAGTTACCTTATTTCTCTTTGTGTGCTTTCTATAAACATATACTACATAATATCCTACTGAACAATATGGAAAAAAAATTAATTATTTTGAATTTGACTACTATTTTTTAAATTCTTTTTTTTTTCCAATAAATTTTGTTGCAAGATAATAAATGACACTTATTTTATGCAGATACAGAAAAATTAATTGAAGTAATTACAAGATCAGTTCATAAGCTCACAAACAAAGAGTCAGAGTTCGGAGCAAAGCATTATTGATGATGATTCTGGTCTTGAATAAGTCTGAAAACAAGGTATTGCTTATTTTCTTTTGGTGGGATAGCTAAAAATTAAACATTCTATGGTACACCACAGCTTCTGCAGCTTTGTTTTGCAACTCTTTTAAATACCCTATTTAGTACTAACATAATTTTCATTACATTTTAATATGGTAATATTTCAGTATACCAGTACCACTTTGCTAAAGGCAGATAATTTCATTTTGTTGGTATGACTTTTTTAACATAGGGCCTAGTGTTAGCCTAGTGTCAAAATGTTTCTACGTAACAATGCAACGGAAATCACACTGTGGAAAGACAGAAAATAGCAAATTTTATTTTGAATCTGTTCTCTGATTCTTTCATAAAACAGAATTAAAAATATTATAGTTTAATGTATGAAATAATGGTAGTATTGCAAAATAGCACTATATGAAGCAAGATACTATGTTGGAATTTGCTTGCACAAGAGAAAGAGAAAAAGAGGGACCTCTTGTGAAATTAAAGGATCATAAGATATTAAGAGAAAGAAAAGGATGACCATGCACTTGAAAACAAAGATAAGTAAAAATTTTTTATGTAATGTTTGAAGACAGAAATAAATGGGAAGTCTACTATAAGTAGCTGAAAGCTATGGTATGAGATGGATGGTTTAGACAAAATACTGGGTCAGGAGATAATGAAGGAGAAGTATGCAGAAAAGACAACAAAATACAAGTTCACTATGAACAGGTTGTGCTGAAAAATATGTGTTAGGATTACATTCTTCTTCCCTTCCCTCCACCCAAGGTTTCAGTTTCTGCAGCGCCATCTTTACCTCCATTTATCTTTTTTAAAATAAAACTTTACTTGAGAGAAAGAAATCTATGCAAATATGTTTAAAAGTGGACTTCAATTCCAGTCAAACATTTCAAAGGCATATGATAAATGCAAGGAATATTCGCTTGAAAAATAATTAAAATTCTCTTTTTATGGTAATTATTTTTCTGAATAGTTGTTTTTGAATAGTTGGTTGGAAATAGATTTTTCTGTAATGAATGTCTGATGATTTGCTTACCAAAATTAAACAAAAAATGTTTCATTTAGCTTCACTCCATTTCTATAAAACCATATGATAGTAATTTGTGTAAACTGAAGTTGAGAAAAAAGTTCTGCACATAGAAGTGACAAAACAAATTTGGGAAGGGCATGTGGAAAGAGGCAGGTTTTTCTGGTGTTTTGCAACTTTTCTCTTCACCGTGAATACAGTTATGATGTTGCCTCAGTCCAGATTTCGCAAATAACATTATAAAGTTCCTATACAGCTCAACAGCTCTAATTACCAAAAATTCTTTTTTTTTTGTTTTTTTTTTTTTTTTTTTTTTTTTTTTTTTTTTTTTTTTTTTTTTTGTTTTTTTTTTTTTTTGTTTGTTTTTTTTTGTTTTTTTGTTTTTTGTTTTGAGGCTATAGCCTTTTTGTTATAACAAAGCACAGGACTGAAAGATATATTTCCATTGCTGCTGTTGGAGTATTTATGTAACACATCAGTCTTCATGTGCACTGTGTTGCCAATAAGGTAAGTGAACACATTATCTTAATTGTGGGTAGAATATAGGAAGCAGAGGAGTAGTAGGAATGAATACATTAATCAATCAAAAGGGAGAAAAAGATGCAAATGATCTTGAATATTTGGCATAGTTTGTAAAAGGAGGTCTAGCAACATTTTTCTCCTCTACTCCCAGACTTAATTCTCAAAGCTGTCCCAACTTAGGTTTTGTTCTCCCAATCCTCTGTGAAAGCTTAATTCTGGATAGATTTTATAGCACAGACTGAGAAAGAAAAATCTCTTCTGAGAAACACAGAAGCCAATGAGGTAGCTTTACCCTGCAGGGTTCTAGAAGTTCCTAATTTAAACTATGAATCACTTTTGCCTCAACTGAAAGGCAAAAACTCTTAAAGTGGCATCCTTCGGGGGTAATTCTGCCTTTAGTTTTGCACTATATAATTCAGACATTTGGAACAAATTAAGCATGTGAATCTCTGATGGTGGCCACTGCACTTAATGCAATTGCTGGTTATCCTGTCAGGCTAAAGGAAACATGATTTTCTACCTTCAAGTCTTTATTTTAATGGTAGATCCCCTTTAAAAGTAGTGAAAACTGATGCCAAAAATTGCCAGTCTGGATTTTATTAGGTTTGTCCTTGCTCTTCTTTTCCCCTGCTGTTTGCAAAGGTAAATATGGAGACAGTGTTGTGAGTACAAATTCCAAGCCACTTTGAAAATAATAGTTTAGGTTTTCAAAGTTATTTTGATGACTAGATCTGCTAAATGAAATGAGTTTTATGTTTTTCTCTCATGCTACAAAGATAAAAAATGTAAATGTTAGTATCTACACATTCTTATGTATGGTTGATAACACCAGGTAGATGATTGGTAATAAGTTAAATAAGGCCAGTGCAGAGGCTGATTGAGAACAAGACCTCAAATTGTGCCATCCTTCAGTAGGAGACTAATGCCTCTCAGAATATTCAAAGACAGCAACATCAGTGCTTGCCAAATAATGTAATTCAGGCTCTCTCAGGGTAGATATGTATTAGGATTCAGTCTTAGATTTGTGTCACGCCTAAAGTCTGGTTTTAAACAGAATCAGGACTGCAGATAGCATGAAGATTTAATATCCAAAGCTTTGTATTGCTCGCCCTTTCTTAAAGGTAAAATTAATCATCATGAAATTAATTTTTAATTTCCAATTTTAATTTTTATAAATATCTAACTAAATAAAGTTTAATTCAAAAACCAAATTATCTGAGTCTATATGTCAGTGTGTGCCCATCAAAACTTCAAAATCATCCTATATCCCTGAGGGACATAATCTGAATATATCTTCCCTTAAGGTTGTGATTAAAAGCAAGTGGCAAGAAAGAAAGTTTAGATGTGTGGGCAGATCCTACATGAGAATAAAATCAGTGGGAATGAAATCTGCTTCATTTAACTGTCTTTTACTATAAGGCCAGAGAACACTTTCTCCGCTTGTTTTTAACATGCATTTAATTATGTAAACTTTTTAATTCCACCCCCCTCCAAAAAAAGTCATAAAATCAATAATATTAGGAAATTAAAAAATCCAAAACCCACACAGAAAAAAGAAACTTACTGAGTAAACAAATCTTCTGGTAGTACTTAAACATACTTTTTTGCCTTAGGAAACTTAAAGACAATAGTGTTTTCCTCCTGAATTCTCATCCCCATTAAAAATATTTTACTACATATATAATTTGTCTGTTAAGGTAACATGTTTAGACTGCACATTTTTCAAATTGGTTTTTCTTTTCCTGAATGAAGAAAGAATTTATCTTTTTTTCCACAAGGATCGTCGCAACTATAATGCAACTACAATCCAATACTATAAGTATCACTGTTTTCTGTATGTCTAGTCACAGTCATTGACAAAATAAACACAAAATGGCATGTCAAAATCCCTAGTAGGCATTGATTTATAAAAATGTTATTATTTATTTAAAAATAATAAATAGCCTCATCAAGAAAAAACTGTTGACTAACAGTTTCATTATAGTAATGAAATATTTGTAAGAGGTTTATGAAAAGCTCTCTAATGTAAGATTTTATGTCTTAAAGATACTACATTTTTTGAAAGAAATTACTTGACAGAGCTGTTTTGAATTTTAATTACTTCTAATGATGAAAAATGCGTATCAAGGAAATGTTTCCCATAATAAACAGTTTCCTCTTTCATACATGCAAGAAAATTGTTTCCCATGATTAATTCATTTATTCAATTATTTTAAGTAGAAATTATTTTGGAAAGATACACAGCAGTTTTCAAAAATGAGACGTATTTTCATTTTACGTCAGGTCTTTAGTAAGGTGTCATGAAGTGACAGATAAAATTAGATAAACTGTGTAGCAAAGATATCTATCTAGAAGCTAGTCATGTAGTCTAAAACATAAGACTTGAAAAGCATTCAACTGTTAAATAGAATATAATTCCCATTTTTTATTTCAGTACCTCTGTCTGGAGCCCTCTTGAAGAAAAATTTTTCAATCCAAAAGTTGTCTGTTTTCTTTTACCTGAACGTAACTATGTAAATAACTAAAATTCTTGTGATAATGAAACTGTCTCCCTTATGCAATTAGCTGTGTTATAAACTGACACCAGACTTGCATAATGAATGAGGTTAGAAGGGCCTCTGATTATCCAGTCCAACTCTCCTGCAATCCTGTCTTTGCTCTAGACCTACCCACACACCTCAGGGGCTTGAGACGTCCGAAAGAAAACCTTAACAGTAGCTTCCACCTTAAAGCCAAGGTGAAGGAACAAGCCACGATATTCCATGACTCCAATTCCTCTGGCACCATCTCCTCTGCCCCATATGGCTGCGGGCCCACAATTTCCAAAGTTCCTTTTACTGCTGATTTACCTGTAGAAGCCCTTCCCACTGCCTTTCACAACCTTTGTCAGATTCAATATCATTTAGCCTCTTAAATCTCATACACACATGCTCAGATAGTGTCACTATATTCCTTCTTCTTCCACATCTTTTCTTCTAACTTATGTTTGAGTTCAGGATTACTTTTTTCACCCATGAAGGCCTTCTGCCACCTTTGCTTGGTAACTGAGTCATCACAATGGACCATCCTTGATCTTGAAGGTGAATCTATACACACATACACAAGACCAAACACCCCAGGAAACCCATACAATAAACCAGCATTCTTGACCCCCCTTCACTCTGGCACCATCTGCTATTGAACTCTTACAAGCAGGTCTCTGAAGAGGCTGAAGTCTTCTCTCAAAAGTCCAGAGCTCTGATTGTGTTATTTATCTTTTTCCTTCCTTGCAGGAAAGGAAGGAAAAAGTCTTTTGAGGCTGAAGTGTTTTAGAGAAGGTCCAGTCAATCTCTGTAGCACCAGAGATGAGACAATTCACTGCTCTCCAGCTTTATTCTCAATACAAGAAGTCCACCAGTCTGTCCATCTCCTGCAGACAAGAAATATTCCTCCTTACTGCAGACACTCCCTACAGCTCTAGTGCTGCTGAGCTGTGTCCTCCTCCAGAGATCTGGTCTGGGCCAAAGCCTGTGATGTTACAGGCACAGCTGCTGCAGGGGCTGCTCTCCAGTGCCTGATCCCCTACCCCTGTCCTAAGCAGAGGTCCTGACCCCTCTCTACACAGAAGGCTACATCTGTTACGTGCTTCTGTGAGCCATGCTCAAAAAGCAGCTCTTATGTGGTTCTCTCCCTTGCACCTGCTGCAAGGATGCCTGACCAGCTGCAAGGATGCCTCATCAGCTGTCCCATGTTGTCAAGGACAGCTCAGAACAGAACTTGTTAGAAGCTGCTAGAGGCTGCTAGCCATGGCATCCCAAGGTAATACTTTTCTGTCAGCAGCAGGCACTTTGGTATTTCTCAGAGACCTCCCACAAGTTTTACAGTGATCTTGGACAGAGCTCCCAGAGGACCTAAAAGATTGCAAAGCAGAGCTCAGGAACTGTTTCACAAATTGCTCTGTCAGTTGGCTTAAAAGCCCTAATTGCCTTAAACACAGGATGACGATAGATACAGACCACTGAGATCAGATATGATGCCTGGAATGGCAGAGAAGTGTCATTAGTTTTAGAATAGCTGATGATTTACAAGCTTTATTAGATGCTTTCGGTTTTTTATCTTGTGGACTGAAGCATAATTAGAAAATTACAAATATTATTATTCACATTGTTGCTGCTACATGTAAGTAGGTAACAGAAGAAAATAGTATGACATGATGATGATTAGTCTGGGAAATTCTAATGAAATTGTTATTCAAATAAAGGTCAGATTTCTTATCCATTTCCTTCATGAAGATGAGAAACGTCAGGTTAAACAATTAGCTATTTATACAGTATACAGCTTGGATCATAATCACTAAGTGGTGTTTGGAGCCAACACTCAATACTATTAACCTCTAATGAGATGACACTTTAAAGCTTAAATCACATTGTACAGTTAGGGAAAACAACCAACATGTACACACACACACACACACACACACACACACTCTCATGCTAGGAAAGCAGCCAGGGGAATTATTTTTCTAAAAACTTCTGAGAGATGTAGGTACACCCCTTATCATTGTATATGCCAGTAAAAATCACCCTCAATATAGCTGGATAAAAATTCTGCATTTTAAGTTATTTTGATAATTTGAGCATTATATGTGCAAAGAAAGAAACAGAAATCAAGCAGGATGTAATTCCATGTGGAAAAATAAGTATACTAACTATAAATCTAACATATTACAGGTGGCCTGCAAGACTGCATAACTTAGCCAGAAAAAATTAACCATTCTTTGAAATATATTATATTTGTATAGAAAACTATGCATTTAAGATAAAATGTTGCTATGGAAAAATACCCTAGGGTCTGGAACAATATATTTAAAAAAAAATCTAATGATTGTTAAAATAATCACAAAATATACTTGAAACCACTGCCATATTCTCTCTGGACATTATATTTCAATGACTTCAAATGAAGCTAGGCCAGCAGAGAATTTGCTTCTTACAATTTTTTAAACAAAGGTGATAATTAATTCCTGCAATGCTGTTACCAGACAGATCAATTTTTCAGCTTGTATATGCCTTAAGAAAACACATCCCTAAAGACTAAAAGACATCTACTAAACAGAGCTACATAATATGTAACATGCAACTTTTCATTTCTGGATGTAATTCAATTGAAAGTTGAAGTAGTTAGTGGCTTTAATATTATTATTTCAAATTAATTTTATCTCTGTTTAGGACAGTTTTTCTGGGCATTTCTCAATAGAGTGTGTCCAGTAATTTAAATATAATTTGATAAGTTTTTGGTTGGTTGGTTTTACAGCTATGGCATGAACTTTGGTTTTCTCTTTTTCAGGTACCTATGCAGAATTTTTATGGCAAAACTTCAAATAGTCCTATAGTTTAGCTGAAAAAATAGCTAAACCCCCATAGAGTACATTTTTTAGAACAAACCTACCAGCTCTGAAAAGGCAAATTATTCTATGTGGAAAACATTGGTGTAAATATAATCTGAATAATAAATTAAAAAATAGTGGCTCCTGATGTAGATATCTAAAGTCAATAGTCCTTCTCTGATCCACCCTGCTGCTACTTAGATTAGACTTCTGAAAGTTCTGTAGTTTCCCTATCTGCTTCCTGCCAGAATCTTTTCTGACTCACAGAGGCAGGGACATCCTTCTAAACCTTCAGGAGTCCTATCTGACAGCTATTGTTTAAAATCTAGAGAAGTTATCAGAATATTGATTTCTCTGAAATAGAGCTGACATGTTGGGCTTAATTCAGTTATATAAATATAGTAACTAGTGGCACGTGAGATCCCCTTGGTTGTCTTATTTGCCCTCTAGTTGTCCTTCTACCGGGCTACAGATCTCCTGAAGGTTGTGAAATACTATGAACAACTATTGTACTATGAGATATCTCTGATGATCTACTGTATCTCAAATAATGTATCTCATTGTAAACAACTAAATCACGCTCATTGTGACATCATAGCTCATGTACCTGCACATGTAAGTAAATCTTTAACTCTAGGCCTGCCTGCCTTGGTTTAATAGCTCTTGCTACCTTATCCTAAAAGCATACTAGTGGACAATGAGATCTCATAAATACCTGTGATTTCCATGTCCTCTTGCTGAATTAAAATAAGATTAAAAAAAACTCTGCAGCCCTAATAATTAGCATTGGTATAAAATTATGAAAGTATTAATTTCTGATCTCTGAAGAAGTTATACACTTCATGTTAAATAATTGTTATTTGAAAAACTAAGAGGTTCAGAATTACCCATGTGCTATGATAACTCATTTGTTCCTTTTTTGGAACAAAAATGGAAATTTTTGGGGGAACTCAAATTTTGAGGGAACTCCTCTTATGAACTTCCAATCATGTCACATCTTCCCATCCTCCTCTGCCTTCTGCATTTGATATCCACAGAATCTATTCTGCAGTCTTTGCCCCAGGATGCAGACACTTTTAATTTTCATTTTTAGATTGAAGGAGAATCTCTGCTCTGGTGCTGGAGCACGTCCTCCCCCCCATCTTCACTGATGTCTGTAGCACTGTTGAGAGAAACATATTTCCACTCCTGTCCCCAGCTGCTGTTGCACAGCAGCATTTCCCTCTTCTTAAATACCCCGAGGCACTACCACCTTTACTCATGGGCTCAGTCCTGGCGAGCAGCATTCCCTCTTGGAGCCAGCTGGCATTGAATCTATTGGACACTGGGAGCGACTCTACTCAGCTGCCCAGTAAACACGTAAGGATATAACAGTAAATGCTTTACTCCAGGGAAATTGCTATCCTTAAAATCAATGAAGGGCTTTTTTCCTGAGTCCTTACTGAGGTACTGCATTTACATAATATTATGCTTGTTTCCTGCAGAGAATTTTGTTTGGGAAAGATCTCAATATGTGGCTACTTCCAAGCTTTCTTGGGGCTTAAGAAAAGATAAAGTCTCTACTTTTTTAAAATTACAAAGGGTTGGAGTAGCAGATTTGCTGATTACGGAAAGTAGAGTGACGACACTACTGAGAAATTATAGCAAAATAGCTTATAAAAAGAATGCATGCCATTTGGACATTATTTATAGCTTTAATAAGAACATCCAATGCTTTAGGATTCAGTGAAATACATTTTCAGTCACATTTTCTCTTCTGGAGGGCAAGCAAGCAATGCTTAGTCTCTTAATAAATTATTATAGAGTTTCTGTTTGGTTTCGGGTGTCCCATGTTCTGCCCCCAGTTTATTTATTTTGCCACTTATGTTAAAAGAGACACTGGGACTTATAACTACTGAATATTCCTTAGCTGCAGGAAAATAGTTACACCCCTGAGGTTTGTTCACTGGTAGCAGAATATCGCATTGAATTATTGTGTCTGACAAAGATATTTTTTTCTGTCTTATTTTCAGTTATTTGTGTTATTACTGCTGTTTTACTGTCATTGAATAGTTTAATATTTTCATTACTTAAGGTGTTAAATGTCATTGGTTTGTATTAACAACACCAAACCCCAGATTTCACTGTTATGCTCAATTATATTATATGAATACCCACTTTTCACTACCTAGCAATTTTACTTGCATATTGTTCACTTACTCTCTTAAAACAAACAAACAAACAACACCCCCATTTATTTTGGCAACTGAAAATCTAATTTAGAGAAAAAACAGTACTTGCTTGCCTGGAGCATGTTTATATTCCAGCTGTGAAATAATGTGCAGTCTGTTTCCATGACCACAATTTCACTAGTATTCATTCTGTCATGCCTTACAGATGTATAGGTATAAAGTAAGATAATTACTTTAAAATGTTATATTAATCATTCAAATAAAAAATGGACAATTTTTTTTCTTAAGAATTTTAAATTTGACTACTTTCTATTATAGAAAAGTTAGTGACGAATTTTTTTTAATTTCCCCTCACATTTTTCAGTATAAAATTTTGCTACTGATTGTGTAGGAGAGTGTTCCTGATGTGGGTAAAAGAATGTCATGCAACTCAGGTAGCTAGAGAGTCACTCAAACTGTTGGATTTTCATGGGGACTTGTTAATATGTTTCTTCTCAGAGCATTTCATAGGCATTACTACCCATAAATTCAGCTTCTGAAGAAAATCTGAAGAACTGTGTAATAAGCAGCCAAAACCAGGGCTCATGCTGGGTCTGCTTGAACATCTCAATGAAGATATGAATTGCTGTCCAGTGTGGATACATGAAAAATGTCTCTCTCTCTTTTTCTCTCTCAAAATTGTTTCCTGATTAACCAGGTATGTTAGGATATTCTGATTTTTAAAACAAGGTCTAGCAGTGTTAAACTTTGAATTACAGGAAACAGTGTAATTTATTCCTTCCTGTGTATTTCTGACCTTAATAAAATCACTGTAATGCTCTTCCTAGGAAATAATGACATGATACTGAAACATAAGTAGATGACCGATAAATAAACAGATCAATAAATGATAGATAAATAGAATTGAATAATAGAATATCCTGAGTTTGAGAGGACACACAAGGATCATTGAGTTCAACTCCTGAATATTTTCGATATTAGATATTTTAGTTTTCTTAGGCAGAGTTCTGCAAAATAAAAGGAAATTTCTTATTTGGAAAGTATTTTCATAATTACATTTTTGCTTCTTTGGTAGTCATTACAAGCTGAAAACATGTTTAATTAACTGTAGATAAAGAGACAACGGGAGGTAGATGGAAAAAAGTCTTGGTATATTTAATGGAATTTCCTGTAGAGATGCCTAAGTCCAAAAATTCTGAATGAAAGTGCTTTAGTTAGTCAGTCTCTGTTCTTCTTGAGATTAGTTCTCTCATAACCTGATGCCAGAAACCCTGAAAGAACATGCAAAATACTTAAGATGGTCATAGCCACTAGCAAATAAAGTTGAGATCCCTGATATTAGAAAAGTCTATATAATAGTGTACCTTGTTTCTACATGCCTGAAGTACTAGAAGAGAAAAAGTGAAAGTCTCTGCAATAATTTACATTCTCATACTCATGAGGTGACTTTTTCAAGAAAGGATCTGTATTGAAGGACTCTTTCTGGAAGCCTTGCCATGTTCAGGAAAGGGTGCAAAGTTCTTGAAAGCAAAAAAGGTTCCAACCTGAAGCCCTGTGAATCAGGATCTAACTGAATTCTTGATTCAGTTCTAGAAGAATGCCTGAAGTCTAGGCTAAGGCAAGTAGAATTCTTCTCTTAGTATAAAACTAATCCTATTTTTATAGTAAGAGAAGAATTTAATTTTTTTAGAGAATTATTTAGGAATATATGAATAAAGATATATTTGTTGTCAATCAAATTAGAATATTTAGAAAGCCCCTTTTGTTTACATTTAATTGACTAAATAAATTCTATTTAATTGACTGTAAAGCAGAGACCTTTGAAGTAATGTTATGTGAGACAGGTGGAGGAAATTTTTCAGAGTAAAATACCCATGCTATTTCTGTTTTTTCTTTCCTGAAATGATTAGCATCAAAATATTCCACAATTCTTTTGAAGAAATACCATCTGCTAAAGGTCTTATACTTTAACATGTATTGGCAAGTCTCCTCTCATTCAAAAATGTCATTTCCCCATATGATCTCTAGCAAAGACTAACACAGATGAAAGGAGGAGTTCACAACTAGTTCAGAGAACACTGCTCTGATGTGATTTTAAGTGTTTACGCTACATTTAAGGTACAGAAAATCAAAGCAGTATAGCTGTCATGTTTGAGTGCATCCATAAATAGTAATCTATTCTGGTAGAACTAATTGGTACATAGGTTGGCATGCTACAAAAGCTAGTACAACATAATCATAATTACCTAGGATTATGGAACTCAAGCATAAGAAATCATATTCCACATTTAAAAAGAAAGAAAAGAAAGAAATGTAATTTCCTTTTAACAGTTTCTTTCAACATGTGAACACTGAATAGGATGTACCCTAGATGGTATTAACTAGTTTTTTAAACTTTTTTTTGGTTGGTGTCTCTAGCTTGATTTTTAGATCCTGGCCTGACATTCCTCTTTCTGGGTAAAATTCTCAAGTCAAAGCTAGCTACATAGAATTTATATGCCATGGAGGTATAGAGTCATGTGGGCAAGGTCCCAACATCCACATATTTTCTGCTACAGATTAACCACTGAGAAATGTAAAAAAACAAAATTGTTATCCAAAATTCTGCCTTTCTTCAGAGCCCTTTTTGGTCATGTTTACCCTGTAGCAGATTTCTACAGCCTAAAAAGTAAAGATTTGTTTAAAATCATAAAGATTAGGCAGACACTGATAAACAGTTTCCAAAGCTCATGTGCTTGACAGGTAACAGTTTTCTACTAAGTGGCATATGGTGTAATTGCTGCTTTGTCTCTGTGAAAAGAAAAAATCAAACAAAACAACTTTCCATTAAAAAAAAAAAAAAAAAAAAAAAAAAAAAAAAAAAAAAAAAAAAAAAAAAAAAAAAAAAAAAAAAAAAACAAAAACAACAAAAAACCCACAAAAAAACAAAAACAAACACACACACACAAAAAATAACACAACAAACAAACAAACAAACAAACAAAAAACCAAAACCAAACCAAAANCTTCCTGGCTTCTAGGAGCTACATTAGTATTTACTTTTTTTTTTTTTTAATCTGTGTTTCTCAGCAAGTAGAGCTCTTAGCCATGATTTTTAAGTTATAAAAGTAGTACAAATCCATGCTTTCCTTTCCATGTTATCTGCAATTACATGCAGGTTAATAACTAAAGGAGCAACAGGTTTCAAATTTTTCCCCAAGATACTATCTGTGACTTTTTGAAGGTATTTATATTCTGTAAAAATCTTGGAGATAAACAAAAACAATAAATATTTTTTTTAAATAAAACTAATATGTTCAGCTAGGTTTTTCTTTCCTTCTTTAGTAACTTCTTATAGATGATTAGCTCAGGTGGTATGTGCACAACATCTGAGGAAATGCCAGATCAATACCACCATTGTTATCAGTCCATTATATCTAAATTTATCATTTTTAGTAGCTTAAAAATATAGTTTTATGGCTATTGCTAGATTTGAAGCTTATTAATTATATTATTAGTGATAAATTATTGAATTATACCTCTCTTCTGTGTATGAATAAAAGTTCTAATTTAGGTCATGAATAAAATATTCATACATTTATATTATTGAGAGGTACATATCCATTTTTAACTTGCATAACAAAGCAGTTTGCTTTGGTAAAAAGGAAAAGGAGATGCATGACATAGCCATAAGTAAATACAGGTAAATTATAAACATTTTTTTAGTTGAACACAAACAGAATTTAAAAAAAAAATAACTGTTCTTTTAGCATCTCACTTTCTTTGGTCTACTTGTACAATTCTTCAATGGATTCAGTTGTCTTCTCTAATTAGGTGGAAAGAGCAGTATGGCTATTGGTTATGTACAGTGTACTGTAGCAGTGTACATTGCTTTATTTACACAATGAAAATTCTTTTTTAGAAAAAACATTTGGGGGGGATTTAGTTTAATTTTCCACTATTTTTTCATGCACAATAGAATTGAGAGAAAACAGATTTGGTCATGGAACATATATAGCATGAATTTCATGTGAATCTTTTATGATTCATTAGCTAAATTATTCTTTGAATAAGAACAAAAAAGTGAGTTTGGGACGTTGTTGCCAAAAATACTGTTATGAGAATAAATGATCACAAAAAAGATGAACATGACTTCAGAACTGATGTATAAGCCTCCTTCAGTCCATTAATTTAGGTAATTCAAATCCAAAATGTACTCACCCTTCAAATGTATCCATCTTATTCCAAACTAAAATTGTGGTGCCTGGAATGCTGAATGAGAAGTAATGAACAGACATTATTTTTGTAGTAGACATAGAGGCCTCTGTCAATATAGTGCATCTTCGAAGTATTTCTTATGTTTCAATATATATTTTTAAAAAGGTATTCCTCAGTGTAACTTCCCTACTTCCCTTTAGATGTACATTCGGATATCTTGATGACATGTCAGAACAATCACACAAGCACTTGTGAAAGATACATGGATTTCAATGAAGTTCACCCATTCTGAAAAATGTAAAAAAACCATACCAAATCAAACCCTTTTCATAAAAAATCAATCTTTTATTTCTTACAGAAAGCTCACTTCTATTAGCAAAACTTACTCTAAGGAGAAATTTCAATTTTCTCTCTCCACTCCCAAAGCTTGTACTGCTCCTGAGCTAAATATGGGAAAAGAATTCTAAAGTAAGAAACTCTTTAAATGAATATTTGCTGCAAATATTTACTAGATTCTATTACCTGAATTACAGAAAGAAGAATCTCTGTCCAGGTAAAACCTCATTCTGTTTTAGCACAGTGCCAAGAAACCAACCAATTTACCAACCAACCAACCAAATCTGCATACTGCAAGTTGTTGATCAAAAAAGGAATTTCTTGTCCCCTCTGCAGTCTGAGTGAACTGAAGATGTATAACCTTTTTCCCACCTAAGTGATTAGCCATAAGGTTTTGTCTAACCTTCCTGGTAACTGACACGAGCAAGCCTGTTGAGAATTCTGTTATTGAGATCACTGGAGTCACTACAGCACTTGCAGTTTGGAGGGTTTTGACAGCTTAAAATTTACCAGGAGAAAAATGATCAGATCTGTTACAATTTTCCTATGCACCTGCTGTTCAAATAAAATCCTTCTGTTCATCAAATTTGTGAGTAATTCAGTTAATAAGTAAATTGGTTTTAAATTAAATGTTTTT
>WBNO01018412.1:0-51205 GCA_013400575.1 Peucedramus taeniatus
TTTTTTCCCTTCCTCCCCCATGTGAAATGGTAATGGAATATGGTTTCCTGGTGTGATGCTTTAAGTACTGTGTGTCCCAGTTTCACAGTGTTCAGTACAATGTGTACAAAAAATAATATGACTATGTTGTTGTTAGGCTGTTTATCAGCTATCTACTTTACTAAGTATATATTTCTATAAAGGTAGTGTTTTCACCATGAGTTAACTATATAAGTAAAGAAAATGAAAAAATTGCTACCAGTAAATTAAATCTCACAGGATCTTGAGAACAAGCTGCAGGGGGCAGTCAATGTCAGGAAGGTAATCTTCTGGGGTTTTTTTCCTTCCCTTTTCAAAATGTGACATAGTTTGGAGTTTTTTAGGTAGAGAGGAGGAGGAGATGATGTTATTTGTTTTAATAAATGGTTCCTGGATAAAGAAAGCAACTGCAGTGTAACTTTGCAAAACTTGCTGTGTCTCCTATCCTCTGTAAGTCCTCTGAATATGAGATTGTTGTGTAAAGTTGGCATCATTCAGCCATCATTCTGTGCCAATACCTGCAACTGACAGCGTGTTCCAAAAGTCCATTAGCAAACCCTGGTTCACATTTCTAATGACTGGTCATTTCAGCCAGGTGTGTGCTCCTTTTTATTTGCTCTTCATGGAACAGCTTGTTTTCTTACCTAAATGTAAGTTATTGCTTATGTCTCTTCCATGATGTATATGGAAGAGGTGTTCATTCTTCCTCTTGCTACACATCATTCTGTTTGCAGTCCCTTCAGGCTCCTCACATGGTGGTGGGACCTTGATCCTTCACCTACTGCAGACACTGACTGGTCAAAACAAAGACTGCAAAAGCTTCTAGGCTCAGTTGTTGCTGTATGTGCTCCAGATTTCCCCTTCCAAGTCCTCCAGCCCAACTGGAACTGTGCAGAATAATCATAACTTTCTTCTCCTTTTGCTGGCAGGAGCAGGATAGCTTCATCCTCCTCTCTGATGGTCAAAGTAGGCCATCTCTTCATTAGATCATCTTTCAAGTTTCTGTGTCCTTAGTATACATGCCTAGAAATGCACACTCTATTATATTCCAATATTTCCCCACTTGGGTGGGACACACCCCTCTCAAGACTGAATCTTCCCCTTAATGGATCCCAGTGCCATTGATGGGTCATCATAAGCTCACTCTTTCTCTTCCCTTTTTTGCATTTCCAGGTTTCTCTTCCTATCTTCCAGATAGTTTTTGTTGCTACTTCTAAAATGTATTTTGCATTATTGAGTTTCATTTCCATTCAGTTCAGCCCTGTGGGTGTTCAGATACATTATCCTTTTCCTCCTCTGTGCCAATGTCTTTCAGCTTTGTAAAACACTTCCATGGGTAGGTAAACCTCAGGAGTCATTGAACAGGAAGGATTTATCCCAAGAGTAGTCCTCGAGAAAAAAAAAAACAAAAAAACACCACTATGTATTTATTCCCCATCTCTAGCCACATAATTCCTTTTCCTTGAGGCATGGATCACCTCTCCTATGAGGAGAGGCTGAAAGAGTTGTGTTTGTTCAACCTGGAAAAAAAAAAGGGCTTTGAGTTGACCAAAGTGCATCTTTCCAGCACCTGAAGGAGCCTACAAGGGAGCTGGAGAGGGACCTTTTACAAGGGCCTGTAGTGACAGGACAAGGGGGAATGGCTTCAAACTGACAGACAGTGCATTTACATTAGATAGTAGGAAGAAGTTCTTTCCTGTGATGGTGGTGAGACACTGAAACAGTTTGCCCAGAGAAGTGTTCCCAGAAGTGTTCAAGGCCAGGTCGGATGGGGCTCTGACCAACCTGATCTAGTGAATTCCAAAAGCAGAGAGTTGGAACTAGATGATCTTTAATGTCCCTCCCAACCCAAACCATTCTGTGTTTCAGTGAAAGAGATATTCATATCCTGTGTTTATTCATCTGGTCTTTCTGCAAAAACCTACCAGTCTTTTACCAGAGTGTAGCAGAGACTCAGCTGCCTTGGCATAAAGCTCAAGATTCAAACACTGCTGGATGCTGACCACGCATCTGTTTATGACTCTGAGAAGCCACAGCAAGGGCTAAGCCCAAGTATAAAGTGGCACAACACGTAGCTGGAAACCAAAAAGAGAGGTATGGTGCAGACCCTCCTGTGACAGTAGTCCAAAACTACATTTTGTGTCTGAAGTCAAAAGACAAATTTGTTAGCCCAGGTGAAATTACTTCTGACTGGTTTTGCTCAGAAATATGTAACATCTTTAACTGGAAATACCAAAGTCTGTCCATGACTTCTGGTTACAGTAGCACACTTAATTAGTAAACCTCAAGCCCATCCATTTATTTTTAAAACCCACTCTTTTCCTCATCAATATATGTACTATTTTCCTTTCTAACGTAAAGATCTGGTACACTGAAATCAGGGATCTAGTAATAAACTTGGTCAAGGGAGAATTTGTTTCTTTTTTTATTAAGTTACAAATGTATTAGAAATGCCAACAAACATCCAAAACTACCACCAGGTTAAAAGAACTTGAATTAGAAAAGATTTTAGAAATATCCACAAGAGGTCACTGTTATCATTAGCAATAGCTAAACAGAACTTCACACTTGAGAGCCGAGCATCCTTTCTCCCTTAGAGGAAACAGAAGGTCGTTCAGAATAAATATTCCCACAATAATATCTCTCTCATCTACCTTACAAAATAAAATCATTGAGATAACAGTTCGTTATTCCAAAATTAGTCCTAAGAACCCTAGGTCTTAAAAAAACCAAAACTATTCAACATTTTCCTTGTGAAAGAATGACCTTTGCAAATCAAGATATTTTTAATTGGAAGGATTTACAGGGATCTGCACACGGTTTGGTTTATAGTTTCCCAGAGTACTCCAGCAGAAAACATAAATAAATAAGCCTCAAAATTTTCTCTTTCTTAGGTTGGTGGCGAATGGCAATCTCCCTTGGGGGAGAAAGGGGAGAAAAGCTGGGGCCTTTTCTTGTCTTAAAAGACAAGCAGACTGGGGAAAATGTGTGAAAATGCCAGTAGAAATAAAAGCATCCATCTTTTAATCTTACAAGGTAAGATCCATGAATTTCTTTAGGTTATATGAAATAGTAACCTGATACCCTGGCAGTTAAATTTGGTGGTAAAAAAAAAGGGGCAATTTTGAACTGGGACCTCCAGAATGCCAAATTTTCAATCCCACACAGAAATACATATAGAAATCTCATATAGAAATCCCTGTATAGAAATACAGGGGCTGCCTGTAAATTCTACCGTGCCAAACACAAGGGGAGAGTAGGATCCATGTTATTTGGGCATTCTCCTTTTTCAATAAAATTGCTTTCTGTTACCTTGAAAGAATCACTGAAAAGCATCATATTTGAATGATTACGACTTAGACAAAGGTGCCTTTCCTTTCTAGGTCCTCATATGAAATGGAAAAAGAAAGTAGGGAGGTCACCATAATGTGCTATAGACAGTAATTCATAGCAGCAGCGTTGCCTACTTAGCGTGATTGCTCCAAAGTACTCTGCTGTCCAATGGAGGCAGTCATTCCTCACAAAAACAGCAGTCTGCTTCCTCAGAGGGAAACAAACAGGATGGAAAGGGCAGAGGGATATTACTTTAGGACAGATGCAGATCAAATGAAGCAGTGCTTGACTCGGGCCTTCTGCCCAAATGACAGTGTAACTGCTGTGTTAATGGAAACCCTGGAGGTGGAATGAATGTGGGCCTTTCTCTGGGCAGGCAGTCGCTGGACCAGAGTAATTCTATCCTGTGATTGAGGCACAGATGACAAGAGACAAAAATAGGCTTTGCTTTTTTTTCAGCATCAGTTTTGAGCCTGCTAAGTAAAATCTTCCATTCTGCTCCTTATTGCTCCTCAGCCTCTGGGCAAGTTGGTCCAAGAGCATTTCTGGTCAACGCCTCTCCTGACCTTCTCTACCTGAGCAAATTTGCTATAATAACTGTTACAGAATACATCAGCTCCCAATAGTTGCTTGGGAGTAGTTCTCACTAGGTCATGCCAGTTGAAGGAAAGCCAATGTATTTTCAGAGGGAAGTGATTATTCATGGGAAATAATCTTTTTCAGGAAAGCAAACCCACCTGATGAGCCATTCTAGAGCATCTATTGCAGCGTGTTTGTTTTGAAACAGCTATTCTGGTCTAAAAAGGCCAAGGATTACCAGATAACCTGGTGTTGTCACACACCCACACCCTGCAGCTGGCTGGGAATGTGCAGCTGTGCACCTGTCTACACAATTATGTGGATATATTACATGGCCAGGCACTGAGAAGTCTTAGTGGCGTGTGGCCCTTCTTGATCTCAAAAGATGTGTTCTGTATGCAAGGGGAAATATTGGACAAATATTGTAGTTTTTCATATCATAGAATCATAGAATTGGTAAGATTGGAAAAAACCTTTAAGTTCATCAAGCCAAACCATTAGCCTTGCACCACCATGTTCACTACCAAGATATGTCCCTGAGTGCCATATCCACATGTTTTTTAAATGCTTCCAGTGATGGTGATTCCACCACTTCCCAAGGCAGCCCATTCCAGTACCTGGCAACCCTTTTGGTGAATAAGTTTTTCTAAATATCTAATATAAAGCCTGACTGCCACACCCTGAGGTTGTTCCCTCTTCTCCTGTCACTTGTTACTTGGGAGAAGAGGTCAACAGCCCACCTCAACACAAACTCCTATCAGGGAGTTGTAGAGAGTCATAAGGTCTCCCCTGACCCTCCTTTTCTCCAGGCTAAACAGCCCCAGTTCCCTCAGCTGCTCCTCCCAGGACTTGTGCTCTGGACCCTTCACCAGCTCCATTGCCCTTCTCTGGACACGCTCCAGCCCCTCAATGTTCCACCTGAATTGAAGGGCTCAGAACTGATCACAGGATTTGAGGTGAGGCTTCACCAGTGCCAAGTACAGGGGGACAATCCCTGCCCTGGTCCTGCTGGCCACATTATTCCTGACACAGTCCAGGATGCCATTGGCCTTTTTGGCCTGGGCACTGCTGGCTCATGTTCAGCAGCTGCTGATGAGCACCTCTGGGTCTTTGTCCCCTGGGCAGCTTCCCAGCCTCTCTGCCCCCAGCCTGTAGTGCTTCCCGTGGTTGTTGTGACTCAAATGCAAGACCTGGAAATACATGATTTGGACCATCTCATGGATTGAACTGGACCCTCTTAACCTGGGATACAACACAGTCATGAAAGAGCGGAAAAACAAAATAGGTTGTTAGCAGGCAATGCATTAAATAGGCCAAAATAATTCTCAGACAAGCTCGTTTCACATGACATTGTCAAATAATTCAGGCAAAATCAATTGCATTATTGTCATTTCTCAACCCATGATGATTTGACCCTTGGCTGTAAAATATAAGGCTGCCTTTGTGATTGAGGTGGACAACTTCAATTTCTCTTCAAGTATCTTAAAATCTTTAAACATCCCTTCTGACAAAGATCATTGGTATATCTTTTTTTTTTTCCATAAAGCATTATTACAAACTGTGTCCACCACTATAATTACTTGACAGTGGCATGAAGTACAACTTGTTTGTGAGCTTGCTCGTGAACCATTTTTGCAGTTGATGGAAAGCACAGAAGCATCTGAGCCCGGGCATTGAAGAGGTAAATCCTGTGAGTGAGAGAGAAACAGGGATGGGAGCACAGCATAAACTTGGAAATCCTTTTGTGGTGGAATTCCTGTGGGAAGTGAAAAAAGTTCTCTTGAAACACAATTAAGTGAAAGGCAAATGCTAAAATTGGTGCTTTGAAAAATGAACGTAGACTTTTCTAGGCCATCTGTTTCCTAAATCTGGGAGGCAATCCAGTCTGGAAGTATGTTCCCAAACACCTTTCATGATCAGCAAGGGGTTTCTCCCACCCAAAGCTGAATTTTTTTCCAGGAGTAGGTGCCCTGTAGTGTTCCCGAGCTAATCATATTACCTTAGATGATAACTAAAGAACAGGAACTTGAGTGATTTTTTTTTCTGATTCAGCTATAGTTACTATAAGGAAGGGTAATCTGTGGGGTGCACTCAGATATACCTTGTGATTGAAGTCCACATCTGTGACACAGTTTGATTCACACTCGCTGAATATTAGAAAGGCAACATTCATGATAGTGATCAATATACGTGCTGCATATAACAATGGCAGTTCAGGTAATTAGGAAGGATGCCTAGAATGAAGCTGGCATCTGAAACCTGCAGGTTTCCCTTCAGAGAAAGGCATAAAAGAGTAAAGCAGGAGGAATTAGCACATTTGGCTTTCAAGCCCTGTGGAAAAATTCTCTTTGCCAGTGGCAGAGGGTCTATCAATCAGAGGAGGAAAAGGATGCTGCCTTTGAACCTCTTTGCTTTCTTACCTCACAGAGCTTTGGATCATATCAAGTAAGGGACGTTGGCAGGGATGTGTGTGCACGCACAACAACAGCAGGTAAGGGCATTGTAGCCACCAGAAAGAAAGGTTTCTTCATTCAGCCCTTGTAATCCTTGGGCAGGGCTTTATTTAGATGTTTCTAATTACCACAGTATGTTTAAATAGATACCCAGAGTAATCAGCAGGGAGAAACAGCTCTCCTCACTGCCTGGCAGGGCTGATGATGACAAGGGTCATGTAATGGCTTAATATGATGCCACTTAATATCCTGCTTAAGCAGTGTAATTATGGGGTTTATTTGATAGAGCAAGAAGGCTTATCTCCTGGAGAAGGTGTGAATGAGATTGCCAGATGCAGGTGCTGCTGCATTATAAGGTTAATTTTTTATATCATATAGTTTTTACAGCCTTGTCCACTTGGGTGATTTTGATTTTCTAAATCCAACGCAGTCTGTCTCTTCAGTCTGTCTCAGTGGTGCCCCTGTATAAATAAGCCACTTTCCTCTAGTAGTTGGCAGCTCTCATTACAAATATTTTCTGCCAGCTGCTCTTGGAAGATTTCTTTATTTTAGCTTTTCACCACAAAATGGAGATCTCAGACACTCATCCCATGTTTTAACGTAGTATGCCTCAAAGGAAGTGATTCAGTCTTTGTATACAGTCTTGGTCGACAGCAAAGTTTTCATGCAGAAACATAAAAAAGAGATTTATGTAACTAATATAACACTGAAAACAAACAAGCCCTCCAACCAAGTTCAATGCACCAGGTTAACGTGTACTTTCCAAATAAATATGGTGCTTTCAAGTTCGTCTAGACCTCATGATCTAAATCTTAAGATGCTCAAAAGAACTGAGGGGGAGGCGGGGGGGGAGGGGGGACTGTGCTAAAATTTCAGAGTCATTGGGGGTTTTCTGTAAGAATTCACAAATGCTGAGCTCTTGCCACATCTCCTGAAGGACTATAACAGGAGAGGAGGGTGCCTGGCATTGAGGGCAAGGGCAAGGTCCTCTGGGGAAGTGTACCCCCATTAGTGCAACACTGGTTCCTGCAAAAAATACTGAAACAAATAATCTGACACCTGGAAGGGAGCAGGGAAAGAGTAGCTGCCAATGTAGTCTTGTCAAGCCAGTCTTATTTCTTTATGTGACAGGGTGACAGATCTGGCTGACAGAAGCAAATGCGTGTCTGGTCACGGCGTCTCCCACAGAGCGCTCGCAGGCAAGTGCAGCAAGTGTGTGGTCTAGACAGATCCACTGCATGGTGGGCACAAAACAGCCTGGAAAACATTACTCAGAGAGTAACAGCGATTAACTCATTATCAAAATGGAAGTTTTGATCAAGAGGGGCTCAGTGGGAGGCTGCTGTGGCCCTGTGGTTGCTCCGAGTCTTGGGCAGTGCAGCCAGCGGTGCCGATGATGGACTCGAGAGCGAGACCGGCGCGTTTACAGACAGCAGCAAAGAGCCAGCACCTCGCTGCTGCTGGGGGCAGGCTCCAAAAGGCTTGATGCATCTAAGATATGTCCTTGTAAAAAAAAAGGAAAAAAATGCATTTTAACTCAATTTAAAAGGAAAACATCCAAAGTCCAAATGCCAGAGAGGGATCAGCTCTGCAAATAAACAAATCTATAAAAAAAAAATTAAAACCGCTAGTGGACTGGTTGTTTAAAGCGAGACTACTCTGCCATGCTGTCATAAAAAAGATAAATCTCATGTTCCTACATGTACATAAGAATATGTAAAATAATGTTTTAACTCTGTTCGGCTCAGGCATGGTGTTAGCTGCTGAAGCAGTGAAGGCTGTCAGGTTTGCAGTACTGCACTTGACAAAAGGTGAGACCCAAGAGGAAACAATGCGGAAGAGAGCACTGGAAAAGGCAGGGCCAAGAAAGCAGGATCTGTCTCCCAGGTCTGAAAGACATGGGTTCTGTTTAGCCTGAGGAGAGACAGCTAATCCACACTTCATGCCTCTCCTGGAGGAGACAACTGAACCAATGTTACAGCAAAGATGGTAAGGTTAGACATAAAATAGGCCTCCCTTGCTGAGGCAGGAGACATTGTCAGGCCTCATTACCAGAGCCTGAAGGAGAGCTGAGACAGGCATCTCTGTGGAGCAGCCCCCATGCAGCAGACACAAAGTGTCTGAGGGTGGTGGTGAGTGACCCTTCAAGGAGGGCAGCCAGCTCTTCTGGAGTGACCCAGGTGCCTCCAGCACCCATGCATGGGCTTAGACATCCATAATTTTCCTGAGACTCGTGGTCAAGGTGGTCACCCCTCTTCCAGCTCTTAAACTCTGCTTGCTCCCTCTGCTAAATGATGAGAAAAATAATGGAAAACACTGCTGAAAGTCATAAAGTTGTTCTTGGAACCTAGGAAGTATATGCAAGTGACCTTGATGTGCTGCCTGCCTGGCATGTGCCTAGGTACACGTGCCTTTACCTTGAGGTCAGTGAGACAGTAACCTGTGTTTGGGTCGGCACCTCTCCTCAAATTTCTGCAAGATTTATCTGTATGTTACTCAAATGGCACAGTTACAATAAGGTCTTATTTTACAAATGCTATTTAAAGTATTGAGTCTTCTGGAGAAACCAGTGAATTGTGGGCTGTATGGAGTCCATGGTTTGAAATTCTCAAAGATATGTAGGTATCTTGTGGTGAGCTGAAGTGCAGGGCACTAACATCTAACCTTTCTTTAAATAGGTAGTCTCTTGCTTTGTTTCCTGTCCTCCATCTAGTACAAGGGCATGGCACAGTCACCAGACATCTTAGGCTTTAAAAGAAAATGAAATGAAATGGAAATGGAAATGAAAATCAATGAAAAGAGCCTGCTACCATTCGTACCTCAAGAAGAAACAGCTTTTTGTCCCTGGGGAGAACACAGGTTTGTGACAAACTAAGGGGAAGGACATCCTGCTCTACCTGCCAGCTTTTGAAAGCTGTATCATGCCCTCTCAGCTGGCACAACCAAGGAACTGGCTCTCTTCATGTCCACGGGGAATTAAGGCTGGCTGAAGGAACATAGAAAATCTGAAGTGATTCAGACAAGCATGACTCAGCCACCCTGTCACAGTAAGTTTATAATGCTGAGGAAAAAATGTACTCTTGAACATATTTTAATTGACACACCAGATAATATACACTGAAAGAATATCCTTCAAAATAAAAGAAGACAGACTTTCAACATCTGGTCTAATTCCCTGCAACTATAACTAGCAGATGTAAACTGTTATGTATTCCATTAGCAAATATCCTTCCTTTATTTCCATTTTCTAAGTATATAAATGCAGATGTATATATTTTTATTACAGCTATAATAATCTATCTTAATTTTATATATTCATGCTTGAATTTTGGATTTAAGCAAAAACTGCTCATGGTGCACAAAATTCTGCTTGCCAAAATGGCAAGGAGTTTTGCTAATTGCTTATGTGAGGCTAGGATTTTGCTCAATGAGATTATTCATGTCTCGGGAGTTTCCAGAAGCAGTATAAACTGCGAGTCTGAAGCTGAAGTTGTGTTTATAGGCACCATAATTGCACCAGAAAAATTCTGTGGTTTTTGTTGTTGTTGTTGTTGTTGAGCTGATTTGCATTTTTTCTTCTGGAGCTGATTGAATGAGGACTGCTTATGAGCCCTTATTTTGGCTGCCTCATGGTGATCAGAGAATGACAGAGTGGAAGAGCTGTGCCAGCCTCACTCATTGCACCCTGTCCCATGAGCCCTCAGGGAGGTTTTGCAGGGATCCAAGAGGGGCTCCCAGGTGGGGCGCTCAGGCCAGGGAAGAAAACTTGACAAACTACTGGTTCAGATGATTTTAAATTTATTTTTTATTTTTATTTATATTTTTTCCTGCCTGCAGGCGTTCTTCACAAAGAAGATTCCCAGCTTTGGCTGCCCTTAGACTGGCCAGCTCTCTGCTCTGGTGCACATCACCTAAGCTCTGTCAGTCCCAAAAGCTGACTTAGCACAGACCCACCATTTCTCCCTCATTTTCACATGGGTAGCTCAGCTGCTAAATTCGGGGGGTAATAACTTCCAGCAAAGCTCTAGTGGCACCTGCTTGGGGCAGGTGACCTTATCCAGTGGAGCAGAGCCAGCTGGGACAGGATGTGTCCCATCCTGTGCCCCACTGCCCACTACAGCCAGTGTTAAAATCCCTGCTTTTATTGACCACACAGAATTGTTTTGGTAGGGCATTGCTCAAAGCGTCTAGCACAGCATCTTCCCAGACAAAGTGTGTTAATGGAATGGGAGGGGGAAGCCAGCCTCTGAAACAACAGTAGCCTGTCAACAGACACAACATAGTGCTCATTCATCCAACATCAGCCTCTCCAAATATCTGAGCTAAAAAGTAAGCTTTGAAGCCAGCCTGGGAGGTAAAAATCGAAGGAGATGAGAAATTTGCATCTTTTTGTGCATTCAGTCAAAACTGCTCCTGCAAAAACACATAAAAGCCCCTAACCATTATGGATTTGTATATGTAGATTTAGTTCTTCAGCTGCTTTACAGTAAGACAGAGAAACCTGTCAACAGAAGCACTGTCACTGTGTTCCATTACCATGTATTCATTTACATGACTATCAGAGACCAGCCACTTAAATACATCATTGTTAGGGAAGTGGTCTACTTAAAGAATGTGTGGCCCATTCACCCATAAAACACTAATTATCACAGCAGCACCTCTCCAATGAATCACTGGTAATGAGACACCATTATGGAAAGTATCAATTTTCAGTGCAACTCAGCCACACTGTATATGGTCAAGTAATTGTACTGAAGTGCCTAACAAATAAAACTTTTCCATGAAAATACATTGCTCTCTGAGCAAAATCATTTTCCAAGAAGGCTTAGTAGGTTTTTCTGTTATTTATATTAAGAGCAAATAACACCTTGGTCTGTGTGTTGCTTGTTGCTCTTAGGAAGCCTGGATAGGTCACTACTAACAACAAGAGGAAATCTGTCACAACCTGCCATCCTCAGGTACGAGGTGAGGAAGCACATTTGTGCACATTTGTGCTTCCTATCAGAAGGGAAGATTTACAAGGCCTTTAATCAGAATTGCAGAAACACAGAATCACAGAATAGGAAATGAGGGAAGGGATGACAGTGGGACATCTGGTCCAACCTCCCTGCTCAAGCAGGGTCATCCCAGAGCACGTGGGATGTGGGACATGATGTGGACATGCAATTGAAAATATTCTCTATTTGATATTTCTGTCCACTTCTTGGTAGCATCTAGAGGCAGTGTACCTTTGTCATGAAGCAGACAGAGCAGGTTTTTCAGATTTCCTGATTGACTTTGTGAGATTCCCTCAGGAGCAGTATATTTCCATATACTGAGGGGCAGAAGAGGCAGTTTCATATAGGTGTAAAATAGGGCAGGGCTTTGGGTCATGGAAAAAAAAAATCTGTTTTCTCTGAAAAGCAGATATCTATCTCAGATGTTCTGTGAGTCAAGAGTCCCTTCTCTGAAGCAGGTGCTCTACATCTCTGCCCTGACAGCCCACATTACAGAGAATCAGGTCATTGCCAGAGCTCATTGTGACCTTCAGGTTCATTTTAATGGAAGGAGATGATGCCTCTGGCTGCAGAGTGTCTAGAACAGCTGGAAGGAAATCTGCACAGCAACATGCCTCCCTCTCCTCCCTTGGAAGGAAAGCAAGTGAGAGGACAAGTCATGTCTGCACAGGGCTCAGGAGGTGGCAGCCTCAGGCAGTGACAAGTTCTCAAAGCAGGTGCCCTGGCAGTGTATCAGGTAACCTCCACTGCTGCTGGCAGAGCTTTCCAGGCCATGGAAGTAGGCAGCAAGGGGAAAGGCAGTGCTTGTGCTAAGCCAGGGAGCTTTTTACACTATGTGAGGCCCCTGGTGTCAGGATGCCCAAAGCTGGACAAAGATACTGCTCTGCCAAAAGTTCCAAGGCTGGCTTCCTCCTGAGTACATCAATGAGACAAAGCAGGTCCAGGCTAATAATCATGGTTAGCACTTACCATGGGGGCTCTAAGTAAGAGAACATACCATGGTTTTTCTCTTTCTTGATCTATGAGCACACTGAAGGCCTATTGTAAAAGCTATTCCACAATGAGCACATGGCATTAGTCAATAGAAGGGACAAAATACTTCCTCCTGTCTGCTCCAGCTGCAGTGCCTGGCTTAATTTTGAATGCATTCTTGCAGGGGTATGGATATGGGCCTTTCCTGCATCCTCTGAGGACCACAGCTGCACACTCACATGCATCACAGTTCTGCATGTCTCACATATATAGACGTATTTCCCTAAAAAAGTCAATTTTCTGTTTTGATCCCTGTGGGCTGTCTCGAACTAGACAATTTTGCTCACTTTTTGCATTTCCAAGAGCATCTCCTAGTGTCCATGGGATGCATTTACATAGCCATGCACTACTTTTATCTTACAACATCTACACGAAGTGGGTTATTGTGGAGGTTTGCTCTTGTGAGGGATCCACTGCTGCCTGGGATGTGGTTGGGAACAAGACAACAGGGCATTTACATTCTTCTCTTTCCTTAAGCAGCTGTCTCCTCCTGATTCTCTTGTGTGAACTCAAATCTCCCAGCTCAGTTGTTCACTGTTAAATATCTTTTTGCTTTCTTTGATATGTGACTGTACCAAGGATATAAGTGTATCATAAGAGGATAGGTATTTTGTATTTTTCAGTCAGAATGGACATTTAGTGGGCATGCTGCCTGCCTCATTCCAGAACAGTGTAGGCTTGTGAGTAGGATTTTATGGGGCCTGATTTATTACAGATTCATTTATCATGGATTCAAGCAGCTGGGAGGAGGCTGGAGTGGTGGGTGCTTGTTCTCCAGTGCACAGGGCTCTGTGCCTGCAGGCAAAGCAGACCCACAACTTTCACCCAGGTCCTGTCCTTGGGTGCTGCCCTTATTGGCTGCTTAATTGCTCCTGCCAATGTGTAATTCAAAACCACTGGCAGGCAGCTCTGGTTTTGGCAGGACAGGAGCTTCCTCTGATCCATGAAATACTTCTGGCTGTTGACTCCACGCATCAGGTTTCTCCCTGCAGAAAGCTCAAGGCAGCAGCGGATGTGCACTTTGTGGGTTGGGTTTTTTGAACCTTCATTTCTCAGATAACTGCCCCTTGTCAAGTCTGGATCTGGTCCAGGGAACATGACTTACCCCCACATTCTTAAAAAGCACTGTATTTCTTTTTTTTTGAATTGAACACCCAAGTGAGCTGTAAACAGAGAGTAACTGCCATCCACAAGAACAAAGGGTTTGCTAAGCAGTGATAAATAATAAATTGCCCGGGAAAAAATGCATCTTGTACTTTGGGTTTTATTTTGCTTTGGCTTAGCACAATTTCCACAAAATTTTTGCAATCATGCTGCCATTATCTTTTCATGATGGAGGCCCTAGGAACTTGTCCAGCCCACAGCAAGCCCCTTTATGTACCTACTAATGTGCTGGTTCACAGACAGACAGAGGAGGATGCTGATCTGAATAGCAATCAGATGCCAGCATACACCGCCTCTCCACAAGAACTGTGGACATTAATAATGTCTCTGGGGAGTGGCTGCAGCTGTAATAAAGAAAAGATATCTGCAGTGTTTGCACAGCTCTCTTCATTCATCCTGATATGTAGTGAAGTGTGATAATAAGGACTTTACAAAATCTGACTGTCAGTTTTGGGGGCAGATTCATCATGAGGGGAAAAAGACAGAAGAAACATTTGTTTCTGCTAAGCATAGTTGAAAGACAGAGCTATTCTTAAAAGTGACCCTCTTCTATTTTGTGCTTTTTGGTTTTAGTTTTTTTTGGGGGGGAGGTTGGTTATTTTTTGTACATGAAGCAAAGGTCACAACACAGTCACTTCTGAGTACAATCTAAGAGGTTTTGATTTGGAGCTCTGACTCTGGAAAAATGTCACATCACAAGCCTGCATGCACACTTTTATTTTCCATCCACAAAAACAGTTGTGATTAAAGCAAGTTCAGAAAAAATAATTGCTTTTCCTCTGAAGGTTCAGAAACAATAACAGATCAGTTACATGGTGAAAATGAAAACTGGCTATCTGGTAGTTTTGAAAATATTATAGACCAGTTCCTTTGAATGCAGCACACCCTCAATCAGGCCCTTTGTGCTTCCTCCAAGACATCAGGAGCTAAGTATGAGTCAGTATACACAGGATAACCACGGTGCACTTGCACTGCTGCATAACCTCCTGGGGCTTCAGGAGCTGCTCACCTTCACAGAGCAAAGCAATGCCTCAGGTGCCTTCCTGAGAACCACAGGGCCTGAACTTGGATGCAGTCTCCAGTGTTTCCCTCCCTGGGAAGTGCCAGCAGATGCCCATGAGTCAGGTCACAGCCAGAATCACACCACATCAGAGCCAAGCAAACACAAGGGGAGACTCGAGGCACAGCAAGGCTGACTTTACATGATGTTTCCAATCTCACATTTTTCTTTTGGTGGCTTTTAGGCACTTAACTTTTCATTTGTAATGTTGCAGCAGCATACAATCACCTCCTTGCTCCAAAAATGAGGGAGAGCTCAGAAACAACAAGACAAAAGTGTTGTGCCAACTTAGTGACTCACATCTCTGGCTTGCACAGCAGGTCAGTCTGAGCCTCAGAGAAGAGGAGGAGATGCATCTCTGCAGTTGCTGCCCAGCAAGACAGAGATGACAAGGCACCTCAAAGTGTTTGGAGCACAGTTTTAGGTGCTTCAACCTTGGTTTCAGTGCAAAATCACATCTCCACCATCAGTATCACTGGGAACCATTAAGAGCCTGGGGCAACTCTTTGTTCTCTGTCACAGGAGTGGTTTTGGTGACAGTAAAACGCAAGATGGGAAAGTACCTGTGGATGACAGAAGTGCCACTTAAATTAAATGCAAGAAAACTTACATAAATACAAATGTAAACAGGCACAGTGTCAAAAAAAGGAAAGCTTAATGTCTCATAGCAGTGTTGCCAGGTCTTTTTACAAGCTTCTGGCTAATTGAGCTTTAAAAAAATCTCAGTTGCTGGAGTCTTTTGATTGTGAAAGGATCTCATCTTCCACTTCAAATACCAGTTGGACTGCTAGTCCTTTTGGCTGAGTATAAATACCCTGAAATTATGACTTAAGGATTCAGAAACTAAAAGACAAATAAAAAGAGCTCCACATTTATTAATTTTAAAACACTTTTGACTCTTAATTGGCCCACACTGCATTTTGTGAAGGCTTCAATTTTAGCTCATCTGAGTATCTTACACATGCCCGGTGTAAGATATTTTTCCACATAGCAATATGACAGGCATAAGGGTAGAAGTAATCCCATATGCACATATTAATGCATCCCTACATTCTCTGAAGATATCAGGAATGTGGATGTCAAAAAAAAAAAAAAGAAAAAGAATAAAGATGTCAGTGATTTCTTATAGGGGTTGGTTGTTTTGGGGTTTTTTTTTTTTTTGTTTTTTTTTTTTTTTTCAGTTTATGACAAGCTAAGATGTAGTGCTGGACATGTCCTCACCGAAAGTACCCAGTCTACCTTTGTGCTGCCTCAGGGGTAGTCTGGGGCAAGAAGAGCCTCATAAAACCAGTTTGAGACAAAAACTGATGCTCTCTCAAAACTGTGAGTGGCTCCACTGGCCAATGCTCCTATCTGGATGTCAGCAGTGCTCCACCACAAATGCTTTTCCTCACTATCAATGGGCAATTCAGAGAAAAACATGATCCCTCGTCTGCTGGCTCATGTTTGGGTTGGTTCCAGCTCCCAATTATCCAGGCTTGGCTTAGCTCTGAAGTGCTTCAGCAGCAGCAGTAGCAGCAGCTGGGCAGCCATGCTGGAGGAGTGCTGTCAGTCCATGGCTGTGTGCTGGGGGCCTTCTCCGTGTCCCTGCCAGAAACATCACCTCCCTCTGCACCACACAGGGGATGCCCAGCAAGGGCTGGGACAGCACGGGGTGGGGATATCTAAGCCGTGGCAAAGAGAGCTCTCAGTGGGGCACCATTGGCAGTGAGAATTAATGAAAAGTGAGATACAAACCCATGCATCTTTGTTCACATTTCCCAGCCTTGGAGGCAGTAACTGCTCTAGTGGCAAGAAAGGGTTTGCAGGATGTGCGGCAGAATGGTCTCTGTTTGCTTTCACTAATTGTTTTAGCAGATGAAAGGGGACAATGCAAAGTTTCAGAGTCCCCCTAGTTCCTTCACAGAGCATACACAGATGTTATTAAGAGCAATATAGGTGTCATTAAGATAAAATCTGTCTCTTCATATTGTAGTATTATAAAACTCAAAATCACAGGCAGATCACAGTGCCTCACTCCAACTAAATATACCCGTGCCTGTGCAGGTCAGACAGTCACCTTTGTGCTTTCACAGCAGAGCAGGCATCTGTCAGTCTTTCAATACGTGCTTCAGGCCTGACTTATATATGTCTAAGTGATTAATTAATCTCTGTGCAGCAACTGGAAAATGTAAAGTGCTACATAAAAGATAAGTATTACTATTACTAAATCTGTATTCGACGAGTGTGACTTGACATAAAGTGGCAGGTTTTATCTTACTCATTGCCACTATCTGAGAGAGGCCACTGACAGCAAATTTCTGGAGCATCATTTATTCCACAGGCAGAGTGGGCTAAGTGCTGCACGCGAGCATCTTGCGCGGCGCTCCGCGGGGAGCGCTCTGCCGGCTTCACACCTCGCCCCGCTACCTGTGACTCAGGGGCCCGGGCGCGGCGGCATCAGATGGGCACGCCGCGCTCCCTCGGGAAATTTGGACTAATAAATCAATTGCGGCATATGGCAGCAGAGCCCCCAGCTAAGGGAGGAGGGTGGGGGGTTGCGGAGTGTGGCAGACTAATGGCAGAGGCGTGACTGGAAAGCGGTGACACCGGCGGCTGCTGAAGGACTGCGGGAGGGGATGAAAGGAGATGGACGGGAGCTGACAGCGCGGGTGGAGGGCGGTGCTGCTCGACCCTCTCCGGCTGGGCATTTCTTACAGGGCTCATTGCCTGGGGAGAAGCAGCAAGGGGGGTCAGGAAGGCAAGCTGAGAAGTAACACAACTGGTAAATACATATATGAACTTACAAGCTGAGAAGTAACACAACTGGTAAATACATATATGAACTTACAAGCTGAGAAGTAACACAACTGGTAAATACATATATGAACTTACAAGCTGAGAAGTAACACAACTGGTAAATACATATATGAACTTACAAGCTGAGAAGTAACACAACTGGTAAATACATCTATGAACTTACAAGCTGAGAAGTAACACAACTGGTAAATACATCTATGAACTTACAAGCTGAGAAGTAACACAACTGGTAAATACATATATGAACTTATGTCTGGTGCACTTGCAGGGAGCCTGGTGCCCTAGCGAGTTGATCTGACTATTCCCTCTGGGCCCTACGGTAACATAAATATTTAATATTAACAATAATAATAGTAAAGAGCTTTGAAAATGGAGAGCCCCGTAGGCAGTTATTTTTATTAATAGTATGGGCTATTTGTGACTTAATGGCTGCCAAATACTTTCAATTGATTTGAGTCTATGAAGCCAACCAGAGCACATGATGGAGGCTAGCAGCTTAGTGTCTCACTTAATTTCTTTGAATTTGGTCTTCATTCAAGAAAACTATGTGCTAGTGTTGCTGGCTTCTCCTTTGATTTTTTTTCAACCTTTCATGCCTTTTGATATCTTTTTGCAAAATAATGAAGGAACCAATCCCGACGCTCGTGCACAGAGAAACTGCTCCCATGAGCATGACCTCTGCCCTTGGCCCTTGACCTGGCTCTCTTGGTCTCTGTGGCCACAGCCTAACAGCATTCACATGTTTGACTGATGTAATGTATGCTGGAGGGTGTCAATCCACCTGGTTAGTGGTTCAAACCTCACTTTCTTAGTAAGTCAGGTGATACGAGGCTCTGCTTGGGATCAAGAGCCCTCCCATAACAGATGCAGTCTTTTGTTTCAGCCTTCAGCCTAGCATTCCCTCTGGTCATTTCTGGTTTCCCAAAGCTGTGCAGGAAGCGCTTCACTTTTAAAGGGGTTTAAGCTAATAAATGACAAATACAGTTACTGTCAGGTAATGTGTCATAGCTTAAGGTAAAGAGAAAGGTCATGAGCAAACCTCAGACGCAAAATATGTGGTTTCCTTGAAAAATCTCAAATGCACCAGGAGAAATTTTTCTTCTTGTGCCAAGCAAGGTTTCTGGATAAGTTCCCAAGCATCACTTTCTCATGGATCTCTTGCAAAGTCCCCAACCCTGCACTTAAAAAATTTAGCTCTGAAGGCCTCTGAATTTGCAGAAGAAACAAAATTAAAGTAGCTGTAAGGAGAAGGGTAAAGAAAAGACCTCTGGGTTGGATTTTTTTTGGTTTTGAAAAAAAACCACTTCTTCTGGTTGAAAGGTACCAGAAAGGTTGAAAGGGTGTAAGAAAGTCCTTGCAGAAATGCCATGAGGACAGAGAGAGTGCCAAATGGAGGCAAATGCAGGGGAAGCGTGACAAAGAAACAAATCTGGGCTGCCAGCATCAAACTGGTATGCTACTTCTCACCATATTCCAACTTTTTTCCCTTCATATTAGCTTATTTGGCTATCATCCTAGTTTTCAGCAGCAATCCCACACAGGCAGAAAAAGCTGGCTCTACCAGAGAAAACTGTAAAGAAATTTTGTGCAATCCAAAGTTAGCTGATGCACCAAAAAGCATGTGGTGAATATGGTGACCTGGAATCACTCTAGGGCCTTCAGTGAAGAGCACAGAAAGGATGCTACTTTAACCTGGTGGAGGTCAAAAGGAAAATGGGACCTTAAGCAGAACCGAATCAATTATCTCATTCTGCAAGATTTTGGACATGATCCTGAAGCTCATGACAGGATTTAGTACAAAACTCACTGACTGCATTTAGTTTTAGGTGAAACTTGTGCTATAAGTCTCTCATTCTCTTGGGAGTGTGGCTTCAAGCTTCTCAGCCACGGAGGTGGACTGTTGTCCCCAGGTGGAGCTGGGGACAGGACACTCCTTAGCAGGAGATGGGGTAATGCAAGATGGAAATCAAGAATAGAAGCCTGAATGAGGAGGGGATGGAGAAATCGGGCAACTTCTTTTGTTGGGCATCTGTTTTCAACTCTGGTGGCAAAATTCCAGTTTTGGCCCCTTTTCCCTCCTATCTACAACATGTCCACTTGTCCAGTGCTTGGATCAGGAGAGGTCATGGGCTGAGGGAGATCACAGTGGGTTTGCTGTCCTTGGTAGCCACTTGCCTGCAGCTCATTGCTGCCAGCACTGTCTCCTGTGATGGGGCAGGGGGGAAATGCTAAACTCTGCCTGCAAGCAGCTTACTTGTTCCACAGCCCTGCAACTTTGCATCTTTTCAGATGCTGCTCAGGCGTGCACACTGGGGTGAGATTTTTAGCTGTTTCAGCATCCCAGAAGATGTTTGGGTTCTGGAGGTTTTTTTTTATTATTATTTCAGAAAGTTATTTTCCACTTCTTATTTCATTGTTTTATAGCCAGTCTCTGCGAGTACATCACTAGCTCTCCATTTGCAATGGACTGTGGCTGCTGTAGAGTTATTTGATGGAGTATCAAACTCTGCAATACAAAATTATTGAGTAGTCCTGTTATGGAAGTAACCCTTTGGTGCCTCTTACATTTCAATACTGGACCTCTTCCATTTGTTTCTGTATAGTCCAGCATTTGGAAGTAATTTGGATCTTGGAACAGCAGCCTGAAATTACTGGCTAGCCTTGTGTATAATGTAATGAGTGCTAGACATTTATAAGCTTAGCAAGTTTGTCAGGAATATCAGCTTCTGCTCCTCACCCTATTACCAAAGGTGTTCTGGCTGACCCTACAGTTGCCCCAGAGTTTTAGTCATCTAGAAGTTTTGGCTTGAAAATCAATACAAGTTTCAATGATGTTCATATATTTTCAGCCATAGTAGAAATCAGTGGTCTCTGCATCCATCTGATCCTGGAAGCAATGTTATCTAATAACTGAGAGAGCAGACAGCAGCTGGGCTGTCTTGGGTATACTCTGCTGAAATGGATTTTGAGACCTTGAATAAAGCATTTAGTTGCTGTGCTTCTTTTGTGGTCTGTAAAGTGTGGGGGGATGTGGGGGGGTGTGTGTGAAGAGGATGGAGAAAGGAAGAAGGAAGAAAAATTTTGTCTTGTAAAGTTTCATTATTTTGCACAGAACTCTATATGGGGTGTAGTTGCACACACAGCAAATAGAGTGTCTATAACAGACACTTGAAAGAGGGTCTGTCTAGAGATGGAGCTTTGTACCACTCTTGGAGACCTTTCTGAGGGCAGATGAGAGAGGCCAGAATCTGTTGTAACACACGAACAGACATGCACAAATTCTTAATAAAAGTTAAGAGAAGCTATGCCATGTGCTCAAATGCCCACTGAGAGCCATGTAGATGAAGGATTCAAGCAGGATATCTTGCTTTAGCTGAGCTGCTTCCAGTGATTTAGTGTGCATATGTTACTTGGACACCACCTATTTAAAAAAAGAGAAAAGTAAACAAATGCATGCAAAATATGATAACTGGTTTACTTCTCTAGTGTGGTCTATTCAAACTAAAGAGATGTGCCTCACTTTCCAGAGAAATCATTGTTCCTCACTCTCTCAGTCTGAAAGGTACTTTGAACATACAGCCAAGCCACTTGATGTAGAAATGTTATCAGTCAAAGAGATTGGACAGTGTTTTGTTACAATTCTCTAAATATGTAGTAGTCATTGACCTACAAGTACAACAGCTATAGCCTCAATAAGGTTTTTCAGTAGTGTAGATAAACACTGCAAGTGAAGACTTGGCTTCCCCGCTGGGTTCTGTTTCATCTCCTGGACAGATGATGGCATTGCAGCCCTGCTGTACTCTGCAAACCCAGCCAAGGTACTCCCAGAGCGAGATCTTGATTTGATTGTGCTATGCATGCTTTAGTAGCTTAAGATTTTGCCTTTTGCTTTTCATGTCTTCAGTGAAACAGATGAATGCTATAATAGCAGTACTTTCTAAAAGGAAGACATGAAATTCCTACATTTATAATAAAAAAGTGTTACCAACCTCATTGTAATTCAGACTTGAACTGTTCACCCTGTGCACGTCCAGAAACTCATTCTCTAATACTAGATGCAATGATCTCTGGAGGGAAGTTTTCCATCTGTTTCCTTATGATGTTAAGCTGTTAGTGCTGTTCATTATTTATTACATCTACTGGAGTATGTTAAGCTATGATTTTCTTCTTGTCTGGTATTAAGAATTTGACTTGGTTAGTGTTAAAAAAAACCCCTAGGATTTGCATATTACACATTGATATTTAGTGTATTTGGGGGGGTGGGGGGGAAGATAGGGGGCCGTAATTGCTCCCAAGCTGCTTTTGTGCTAGCAGATAATTTATATTTAATTCAGCAATACAGAGCTAAATTAACCACTTTAAATGGAGATAAATATAGATGTGCTATATATAGGTGGAATCTGCCACCCATGCTCTTATTAAGGAGCGTTATCTCAGCTTGACTTCAGTAGGACTACTGCAGGGTAAGATGCTTCTCATTATGAGCAAGGTAGGCAGAGTTGGGCCCATCATAAATACGTATGAGTATATATTTCACCTATATGAATGAGCGTGAAAGAGTGGGATTTATAAAATATGAGCATGCAGTTACCAATGTGCACATTAAGCAAAAGCTCACAGGAATATGGTCTGTTCTCTGTATTTTCACATCTTCTATTATGAGAAGGTGTGGCAGACTTTGGTTATTATGTTGTTCTATGCAGTATAAATGATACATAATAAATAATTATCTCTTTGGGGTGAGAGATGGTTCAGCCTGATTCTCCATTTCTTCACAGAAATTATTACATATTTTTGCAGGTAGATTTTTCATTGAGTTTATCCTATTTTGTCACTGGTTCCATTAAATCCTAACAACAGTTTAGGTGTCCCAACATAGCCAGAAAGGGATTTGTATCTTTACATCCAGCATCTTGCTCACAGAAATATCTTTGAAGATGTACAGAAATTAGATCAGTATCTTATTATACTGTAATTAAAATAGCAGTTCAGGCTGTGAAACACTATCTAGATCAACCATTGAGGTTACTCTTAACAATACTGGTTCTTTTGGAATAAATAAATGTGTTTCCAAACTGCATAATGGGAAGTTTTTGCATATCATTCTCACATGTAGTGTCTTTTGATGTGATGGAGAATTGTAGATGAACTGAAATGTTCACTTTCCTGTCATGTAGCTGGTTCTTTATCATAATATAGATGTTATTAAGATAAAATCTGTCTCTCCATATTGTAATATTATAAAACTCAGAATTAGAAATGCTTTATCATTTCTGAAGAACAAAGACTATGATTACTTTAAGCAATATCAAAGTCACACTACCTTTATCAGGGGGGAGCATGAAAGAAAGCACCAATATTTGCAAAGCATAAGCTAATTCCTGTCAGACTTAACACAGGATGTTTGCAATTACCAGGCAGAATAATCACCAAATGATAAAACAAATAAGCTTTTCCTAGTGCTTTTTTAAAGTGGTAGCAGAAAACACCTATCTGGGAACAAGATTGCCTGATTATGCATCTGCTCTTTGGGCTGCCAAGCCAGATGCTTATGTGGAGTAAATCAACCCTTCTTTGGCATGCCAGTGGAGCTGTGTTGACCAACACCTTCCAGGGTATACCTATAAGATGCTAAGTTGGTAAATATAAAGGTCCAATTAAGGTGTTCTGAGCACTGGAAAAATTCTTGAGTTTACACCCACTGAAGATCACTTGTGTAAAACCAAACTCATTGGAGCAACTTTGGAGAGAAAGTTTGCATGTAGTCATTAATAGATTGCAATCTATCTTCTCACAGTGACATCACCCAGCAGTTTTTTTTTAAAAGGACCTGGAAAAGTGTGGTTAATCACCATAAAGCCATAAGGCTCCCCTGTAGCACTCAAAACCTATCCTCTGTGCTGAGGATCTGGAGATCATCTTTGTAACATGTCTCTTACAAGGAGCAGCTCCTCTCCCCACTTTCCAGACAGTTTTAAATGGAAGTTGTGGTACCAAATGTTCACTGTTGGTATTCCTGCTCATACATGTTATTGCCTTACTGCACTGTTATTCTGCAAGAAGCATGTTTGGTCCACCAAGCCAGTTAGTTGCGCAGTTGTCTTCTTCAGGCATCCTTCCACCTGTTTTGTCTCTAAGGTGGACACTTTCTTTAGTCCTCTCTGGGTATTACCACACTCTTTCATGAGTTGTCAGACCACCAATAGATGCTCTGAGGTTGTGTTTCTCCATGCTGTCAGGTGGCTAAATCAATGGACAGTCATATGTGATTATCTGGGTAGTGCTCAGAGGTGGTTCAGGCGTCTCGGGGTCAGACATTCCCACTGTCCAGGCACTCAGGCAACAGCAATGTCCATATAATTTCAATCATGGCCAGTTTCTGGATGCCTTACAAAGAACCCTTTGTATCAAAGTGAATCAGGTTCTTGTTAAAATGCTTTTCAATTTTGTTTGTTTTTTATATTTTGATAGCCAGTTAAACAGATTAATGTGAGTGTCCAAAATCATTAGAATAGCACAGATTTTACAGTATGGTTTATAACTTTCTTTTTTTTCACAGAAGTATATATGTTGATCCTCACTGAGTGTACCCAAAAACCTTTTAGAACATTTGATATCAGGAAATTATGTATAAAAGTGTGGAGGTTGCTTGCTTACTGCTACCAGATTTTAATACAACCTATGGCAATTGCTGCATGTTGTCCTGTATTAAAATGGATATGAAGCAATGCGGACTAACCACAAATTAAATAATTTTGATATTGGTTTGGAGGGATTCTTAACTATTGATATAGTTTTTAATTCTTTTTTAGAGTTGGTTCTTCAGTATTTTAAGTTCATCCAAAACATTAGCTCCTTACTCCTGTTCCTAACATTAGTTCCTTACTTACTATTTCAGGTGTAAATTGAATGTATAATTCAAAAAATTCCGAAACAAGTAGATGGAGTCCTTAATGGAGTCAAATAAAAATATAAGATTTTTGACTCTTTGAGCTTGCAGTGCTGGAGGGTATACCACTAGAGGACTACACCATTAGATTATTAGGGGACATACCATTTGGGATCAGGCCAAGATGGTATGGGTTTAGGAAAAGCACACCCTGCTTAACCAACCTGATCTCCTCTTATGACCAGATGACCCACCTAGTGGATGAGGGAAAGGCTGTGGATGTAGTCTACCCAGACTTCAGCAAAACCATTGATCCTGTTGTCCTGGAGAAGCTGCCAGCCCATGACCTGGACATGTATTCTCTTCGCTATGTTAAACACTGGCTGGATGGCTGGGTCCAGAGCATGAGGGTGAATGGTGTTACATCCAAGTAGCATCTGGTCACTAGTGGGGTTCCCCAAGGCTCATTATTGTTGACAGTCCTGTTTAATTGATGATTTGGATGGTGGGAACAGCCCCACCCTCAGAAAGCTCACAGATGACAGGAAGTTGCGCAGGACTGTTGATGTGCTGAAGGGCAGCAAGAGGGATCTGGACAGGCTGAGGCCAACTGTGTGAGGTTCAGGAAGGCAAAGCGGTGGGTCTTGATCTTGGGTCTCAACAAACCCGTGCAGTGCTACAGGTTGGGGACAGGGGGGCTGGAAAGATGACCAGTGGAAAAGGACCTGGAGGTGCTGGTCAACAGCAGCTGAACATGAGCCAGTGTGTGCTCTGGTGGCCAAGAAGGCCAATGGCATCCTGGCTTGTATCAGCAATAGTGTGGCCAGCAGGTCCAGGGCAGGAATTATCCCCCTGTACTCAGCATTAGTGAGGCCTCACCTCAAATCCTGTTCTGGGCCCTCACTGCACTGGGGTGCTGGAGCATGTCCAGAGAAGGGCAATGGAGCTGGTGGAGGGTGTGGAGCACAAGTCCTGTGAGGAGTGGCTGAGGGAGCTGCGGCTGTTTAGCCTGGAGAAAAGGAGGCTCAGGTGGGACCTTATTGGTCTCTACAACCACCTGAAAGGAGGTTGTGGCCAGGTGGGGATTGGTCTCTTCTCCCAGGCATTTCTATTTCTTCAAAAAGACATCTGGGAAGACACAGAAATGAAAAGCCTGAAAACTGAACTCCCTTTTTTCCTGCTGTCTTCTAGGCAGAGAGCATGGCAGAGCACAAACATCAGCTCTGCTCAGGCAAAAAGGTCTGATAACTCCCAAAATTATGTGAGAAACCTGAATGACCTCTGTGAGTACCCCAGAGCCTCCCAGAAAAGTACATCCTAAGAATAATAGTAGTGGATTTGTCAACTATATATTCGTGCATATATAAAAAGGTTTATTTATTTTGTCTTGTTAAATATGCTTTTAGTAGGTGGATTGCACAATCATAACAGTAACACTCTGCAACCACAACTAACATGGCACTTACGTCCTAAACCCTTATTTTCAGTCACTTACAACTTTCTGAGAAAAGTAGCTTTCACATTGATTTATCATACTCCACCTGGGACCAGACACAATCATTTTGTCGACGAAAGGGAAGTTTTATTAACATCCATCCAGCCACTTAGCCAATTTGGAGTTGTCTGACTGAGAAAAAGCCTTTTTCACTTTTAAATTCAGCACATAAATTCTGAGGGCTGAGATAACTCCAGACTTCTTTGTTTTAAAAAACCCACCAGCAAATTCAAACCAAAATTTCACCTGGTTTGAGCAGAGTCTTCATCTGTCCCCTTTCTGAAGAAGAAATAAAAAACTTAAAAATAACATAGTAGTGTTGTGTGTGTGTCCATGCTCACACATCCGTGTGTGTGCATGTGAGTGAATGTATGAACCAGTTTCAAAACCAAACTGCCACAGGCAAAATCTTCAGCATGGGTCCCAGGTACTGAAAGGGTCTAAAATGTGCCAGTCTTTAATCTTATCCTCTAAACTGCCCACACACAGAAAGTGCTTAAGTCTGTGCTAAACTGGAGTCCTGATAACTTAAAAGAAAGGAGATATTAATTATGGGGGTTGACAAATCTCCTTAGCTTTTTGACTGTTACCTGCACAGTGGTTGATAAAATGTTCAAGCTAATGGTATAAAGAAGTCAAATAATGATATTGCAGACTTAGAGGTTTATCCTGGGATTAATAAATTGCAGGAGTCCACAGTGAGTTGTGTTTGAAGGGATAGCAGCTGGATCCTTGAAAACAGATGGCCTTCCTTGTCAAAGTAGTCTTGATCTTGTCTAATCTTAAAAGCTAAGCAGGTTTGGGTCAGAAAGATTCACCAGAGAATATCTGATGTTCTGGGTTGTTACTTCTATAGCAGGAATTGCTGCTCACAGTTTGGTAAGAAATTTAATGATAATTTTGTGAAAATCAATAAATAAACGCAAAAATTATAGCTCAATTTTATGGTTTTTTGTATTATTCTCAGTATCGTATTGCTAGAAACTGCCTGTGTTCTCAGGATGATAGGAATTTATTACAAGCTTCTATTGCCTTAATATATGATGCTTTGTTCAAATGGGAAAATATTACCAGCCTGTTGCTGTGACCTGTACCATGAGTTTGATGAACGAGAGGAAATTGAAAATTCCTGAAAACCCTAGATCCTCTGCATTTACAGTATTTTTTGTTTCATGAGCATTTTTGGCTGCAACCAATTTTTGGTTGGTTGGTTGGTTGGTTGGTTGGTTGGTTGGTTGGGTGGGTCTTAAATGTATCGATTGTGATTTTCTTGCAGATTTTCTTAAAAATTGGTGCAGTTAACAAACTACATGACCTCAGAACACTGCAGCATGACAATTCAATCCCGGCAGGTTCTGAGCTGACGCTACTTCATTTTTTAAAAGCTGGGATCAGTAAAGATTTTGCCTTTTGGCTTTGGTGAGAGCAGTGTGAAGCCTCGGGGCAACTGGGGAGCATTTATAGGTGACCGCTGAAGCTGGCAAACACTGGTATTCAAGACTGATCAGATTAATTAGTCTGTCAGCATGGAAGGATCTGGTTTATAGCCACTTGACTATTTGTTATGGGGCTTTCTCTCTGAGCACTGTTAACCAAATATAAATGCTTGAAAATTGCACTATTCATGAATCAAGTGAACATGGAGAGAGTAATTGTCACCTTCTTAAAATGCAACAATTCAAAATGCTTTATATAAGCATCTAGGATTAGAAAAATGCTGTTCTTTTCTGGTAATTTATTTTATATTGTACTGTATGATAGTCAGTGTGGTAAAGACCTATATCAATTATAGCATTTCATTACACAGTAGCACAAAACATAATGTTGTATAATAGTTTGCTTGCTCGAGAATAGGCAACTGTATCTCAGACAGTAAAACCCCCCTCAGAAATCCACAGTTAAATTACATCAAACATCTCATACTGTTGCAATCAAAAAGAGCATTTTTATAAAATCCAATTGAGCAAAATTAATTACTTCTACATAAGCAAGGCTTCAATAACAGAAAATTTTACAGCCGAGTTAAAATTTTGTGAACGATTATTTTATGCTTGTCATAGAATTTCTGATGACAAAAGGAAATCATTATCTTATAGTAATTTCATACTGAACTCTTAAAGAAGACAGCCTTACAAGCAAGGATATTATACAAGTATTTATATAAATGCAATTCCAGACCTCCCAAGAACATAAGTGCGGATAGATGCTCATGCACAACACACAACTATGTGTGATTGCTTTCCCATTGACTGCAGTGTCCCTCATAACCCATTTGCCCCACAACATCAGTTCAAAAGTCTTCTAAGAATTGTGAGTCTCTGCAGATGGTGATGGCATTATTCTAGCTACTAGTCACTTGCAAGATCTCATACTTGACTTGCATGTGCCTTTATTTTTGTATTTTTCTTGCTGTAACAGAAGCAGTCTGCTAAACATCAGTGTTCTTAAAATCATTGGATTCTGCTGCCTGAGGTAATGTGGATTAATTTTGTAATTTTGGTATGATGAGATAAATGGGCAAACAATAAACTAGTAAAAACCATTAAATACTGTCTAAGACAGAATGTCTTAAAACTATAGCTCATCTAGGTTTCTGTTATATGAGTACTTTCACAAGCTTTAGACAAACTTTTAGATAAGGAAAGTGAGTAAGGAAAACTGCGCATTTAATGGGTTGGAAAAGTCATTACTGGAATATCAAAAATATTCCTCAAAAACAAAATCTTTAGCGATTTTCTGAATTTTCATTTTTATGGCAATACTCAGTCATATGGGCCAGCTTCAGTTATGACTAGGTACTAAATTTTCATCTGATTACATGGCCAATTTAGAAAGAAAATGTTTAATAACAACAGGTTCACATCTGCTCTGTGTGTAAAACATGACAACAGTCTTTGCAGGAACCACAAGAAAAAACAAATCATAGCTGTGTGTTTTTCCCTCAAAGCAGAAAGGCAGGTGACCCTGCTGCTTCTGAGAAGAGCCCCGACTGTAGCACTTTGCATTTCTGCAGTGCTCTTCACATCATAATTTCAAGGGGGAAATAAAAAAGCGCTGCTTAATGTATCCTCCCCTTGAGTGCTAAGTCTTGTCGTCCCTATTTAGGTTGGAGGAAATTTCTGAGTGCTCTTTGGAAAGATTAAACTTCTTTACTTTTTGGGAACCCAGCTTAAGCTGGACAAGCCCCAGTGTTTTGAGGTATCAAAGGGATTGCACCCCCTTCCACCCATGGGAATTGGCAAGTTAAGAACTTCTAAAATTCAGTTTTCATGAACGAAGATAAAACTAAGAAAAATTCCATCTCCAGTCAATTACTAGAAACAACAAGTAGTGAAAATAAATACACTGAACCCTCCCCTTTTTAAAATTAATTTTTGAGACCTTCTATCCAGTGCCTCATTAGTTCACTTTGGAAACTGGTGGAGAAGGATTTCAGAAAGTATTCCAGACATTTACTGTTCCATAAACTCTTCTATGAGACCAGAACGATTCCCAGCTCACTGAGGCAGCAGTGTCAAGTCTTGTCAGAAGGACAAAGACGAGGAGGAGGGTGAAGGAGAGAGAGGAGTGAGTAGTCTGAGGGAGCAGGTAAGTTTATTAGCCTGAGCTGAGCTACCCAGAGGCTGCTACAAGCACTGTGTGGAACAGCATCAAAAACTGCATTTGCTGCTTCCCCAAAGGCAGACCTTGATATACTTGTTTGTGTATTGGTGAAGAAGTCAAATATTAAAATTGACACACTGTAAGAGGGTTTTCTCAACTGTACTGAATAAAAGGAAAAAAAACCCCAAAGGTTTGTCAAGTTGAATAAACCACTAGGATAAAGGGAGCAAAGTGATAAAGACTTAGATCCAAGCTACAGAAACAAGCATGAAAACACTTTTTTTTTCCTTGAAGTAAGTGGAGTGTTGGGTCAGCCAGCTAGTGTGTCTGAACTATGCTTTTGCATGAATGTGAGATCTTACAAAAACAGCTTCCCTCATGGGAAAACAGGGAAAAGCTGTTGCACTTTCTAATGCAAAACAACTTTGAATGGTAACACCAGTATTGGCCTTTTCATTTGATCATAGTTCACTGTAGGGGCTTTTACTTTTCTAAAAATAAGTGACGCAAAAGAATATAATAAATATTTTGCAAATCAGACCTGTACCTAAATAGGACTATTCCAAAATGTATGCAACATTGGAAAAACATGCCTGAATTTGAATAATCATCCTATCAAATAGAATCTTGCTATTGTTTACTTACTTTAGAAGGGGAAGCAGATCTATATATATATATAGATAGATATTTCAATCTGTCATTTATGTAACAATTAATCTCATATACATATATATATACACACACACACAATTCTAAAATGAGAATAGGTATTACCTTCCTTAGTTAATGGATTAATTTTGAAATTTCAGCTGGAAACACTGAAACATTTCCGGTGTCTTTGGAAGTTATTTACCAAACAGTAGTAAAGAGTAGCATAGAACAGTTACATTTTCATAGTCTCTTCCTATGTCCTGCTACCTCATAGATTAATGATTTTCCAACACTTTCACAAGAATTATAACTGTCCAGATAAACTTCCAGGAAAGTCAGTGAAAAAGTTGATTTCAATGGGAGAAAGCGCAGGTTAAAAAAAAAAAAATCCAAACCAAACGACGAACCCAAACTGCCAAATCCGGAGTATTTCAGAACCTTGCAAAACTTATAAGGTTATTTTTCTTTAATGCTCATGGAATTATACTGTAGCTCTTTGAGATATAAATTTGGCCTGATGACCCCTTCTCTGGCTAATTATCACTGGTTTCACCACTTTGTTTTAAGATTATAATTGGCTCAACTTGTACAATGAACTCTTTTTAAAATTATGTGACTTCATAAAAAACTCTCTGTTTGTAGCATTGTTTTTCTTAGCTAAAGAGATAAATAAATTTAGTAATGTGTTCCAATGAACCATTTAAGTGGGTTCACACCCTAAAACACTTGTAGAGCCCCATGGGCTTCTCCTGTTGAGGTTATATTCATCACTGTGATATTTAAATGTTAAAAAAAAAAAAAATCACAATTTTGCTTTCCCTTTCCATCTCTCCTACCCACCTTCTTCTTCTTCCCCTCACATACAGAATGATAGGATCATTTAGGTTGGAAAAGACACCTAAGATCACTGCTCATACTACTGTGCCTGCTCACAGACTGCAGAACAGTCTATTAGCCAACGCAAAATCCAACACATTCGTAGAAGATATTTTGGAGCCACGGCTTGGTTTGCTTCCTGTGGTTTACCAGAGGCAATCTCAATCCAACAGTGCATTTTGTTTGAAAAGAAGCTGAATTCATATGGTAATCTTAGTGGAGACACTGCAGGTGTAGGCCTCATGGTGTCCCATGCAAGGAAATGTTGCAGGGAGTGTTGCTGCCTTTTACTGCCCGCATCAAACATGGCTGGGAAAAGTGGCCAAGCTTCCAGCCTCTTTCAAGACCCCTGAGACCTCTGCCCATCTTTTCCAGTGATAGTTCCCTGTTCAACAGAGGGAATCCATTTTCTCTGTGAGCCCTGCATCAGTTAGATGGGAGGTTGTTCTGGTACCTTTGAATTCTGCCAAGTTGGGCCAGCCACTGAGATCCGGGCCAGCAAGGGTCTCAAATGCCACACAATGCTTTGAGCTGAGGTTAAGATGAGCCAGTGCTGTGACAGGAGAGGCTCCTCTAGGCCTAGTTTTCCTTGTGGTACTCAAAGAAGCAACAATAAGGAAGCAGATTTGACACATAATGTATCTCCAAATGTGTTGAGGTACCTTTATGAGATATAGCTTTCATAGTGTTCCCTGGAGTTATTATTGGGTCCACCTACACTAATTCACTCTCACAGAGCCTGACTCAGAAAAGAGCTAGTGCTTGTTTCAGCTGACAATATCCTAAAAATTAATAAAATTGCGTGGAAAATAGCTGAAGAGGTTATTTTCTGATGTCTACTTTCAATAGGAAAAGGAAATTCCACTGTTTTTTTTCTTTTAACTACATATGGTATTTTGTCAGATGTAACTCTCAAACCTGTTCATTGAAAAAAGGGGCATATTTAAAAAAATAATTCTGCAGTACCTGGGCACAAAATTTGCAGAGTGGAACAACCACATGCAGCAGTCTTTACTTGGTCTTGATACAAAGGTTCTTGTTAAAATGTCAGTAGGGTGATATTAAAAGAATCAGTTGAGGGACTGGGTCAAGTTAAGGTATTTTGGCATCCACAAAATAGAACAGTACTCTAAAAGCTCAAAAAAGGCGGTTGAAGCTTAACAACCAGCAAGATGTTGTGTAGGTGTGTTTATGAAAGAGAGAAGCATGCAAGAAAGTCTCCAAGGAAGATGCTTGCCTGGAACTGGAAGCAGATTTAAAACCATGTCGGGCTGACAGACTCAGCGGGATCTCAGTAACCTTAATAAGCCTGGAAAAATACTTGCCATACTAATCAAGCCAAATTGACCCCCATTAACTCTTGGTTTCTTCTTATGTACACTTATAAGATCTAAGTTTTTCCCCCTCACTTCACTGTTAGGATGGAGACATGCTTTATGACACTGAAAATTCTCAGCAGCGACTATAGCACGCTTCTTTTCTCTGGCTGCACAGCGTGGTCACAACCTTGCTGCCTCTCCACAATGGTTAAAGATAGATTATGTCTGCTGCAGAAAAATCAAATAAGGATCAAAGCAATATATTGATTTATTAACAGCACCTAATTAACCAGCAATAAGTGAACAATACTTTAGGGATCAATACCAGCGTGACAACAGATAAACCACAGCACTAGACTCTCCCAAATAGGACTTCAAGCACACCAGCAGCACCTTTGAAACTGAGTCTATTGTTACATCAAGGCCACACAGAACTGCTTTTCCACATGATTTGCTTTTAGCTCATAAAGACAAATCAATTTATGGAAGAGTTATAACCTTGTGGTAAGTCAATCCAGAATTATGAAGGTACACAGAGATGCTTAGAAGTGAACACTTTGGGTTGAATCTGGATATGGAAGCAAACTTTTTAGCACTGTGATCAGCTCTTCCTGAGAGAGAGCTACAGTCCTGACCTGTCATTCCTCTGCCCACTTTCAGCCCTTTCAAAATGTAGTGAGAGAAGCCAGCATGAGCAAGGGTTGCTTTGTCAGAGAAGCTGGTACAGAACTTCTCTTACTATTTTTGCTTTTCATTGCAAGACCAACATTTCAAAGATATTGACCTGTAAAATTCCAAGTCCAAACCATTGGCATTTTTTTGGGGGGTGAGGACTTTTTGTAGGGTTAGAGGTAGGATTTCTCTGGAAGTGACTTCTGCAGAGCAAAAGATTAAGGGATGCAAACAATATGGGGGAATTTTGATTGCACTTTCTTTTAACTTTTTCCCAATGCTACCCCATGTAATTGAATGACACATCTTAATTTCTTTCTGTATTGGTGTTAAACCTCTTTACCCTTGCTTTTTGCAGTCACTTTCTTCTAGTGATGATAAATGTTGTACAAATAGCGCAAGCATAATAAATCGGTTCTTAATTTCCTTCTAGCTGATCTTAGATTTGGCTGGTGGCTGTAAGTGAAGCAAATGTACTAGAAAAATAAATGGTAGGTTTTGATTGTCATAGCCAAATAGTCATTATGAGTGTTAATCACCAAAAGTGAATTCCAGTGTATACTTAACTGCACACCTGTCTGACATCTGGAAAATTGAACTAATCCATTTTCTGAAAGGAACTCCAACTTGGAAATCACATTTGCATTTGGCAGTGTTATGCCTACTATTGTTACAAATAGCCCTGAAGAAGATTAGAATGGAAGGAAATAAAGGCAATCTCCTTTGTTTTGTGGGTTGTGTATGTCGTGGTTTTGACAGCACTGGGAGGGAGTTGTTTGCCTTATCAGCTCACATGCAGCACCAATTCTTGCATCCTGCAATTCTTGCCCCAGGGTCTGCAAGGAAAGAGTTATACAGCAGAGATTTTGGGAAGGCAAATCTGCAGGAGGATGGGCACCAGGGCTGGGGAGGGGGTGCAACTTGGAATGGAGGAGTGACCCCATTGTTTGGTGTGTTTCCCCACCCCTTACAACTGACCTGGTGAAAGCAGAGCAAACAAGGGAAGGTTTCATGCTGTGCCTTCCAAAAGCGTTGAAAACTCCTTTGGAAGATTTTCCAGATTAAAATAGACAATTTATTTCAAAATCTTCAGAATCATCAGGTGAGTTTGTTTCTCTTGAGCAAAAAGGGGAGAACTACATCTCATGCATCACCCACAGCTTCTCAGGACTCCTTAAGCCCACCAGCATTTAAATACAGGTTTTGCTAGCAAACCATAAAAGTGAGTGTCCAAGAATCAATGCGCCAGAGATTAAATGGACACATTTATCCTAATATAAATTCATTTTATAACAGGCATTTTTAGTTTTTATAGCTTTTAATTCATCTACCTGTAAATAAAAGAGTATACCTTCTATCACTGGGAGTGACAGTTATTATACCATAATTTTGTATTCTCTTTCTTAAAAAAAATAGAGAGAATCTTATGGGCCAATATATTTCTTCCATATGTCTTAGTTGTTTTGTCATAATAGCAATACCTAAAAAAAATAAAATTACACATTACAGAAAATGAATCAGGCAACTGATTTTAATTTTGGATTTTTTTAGTCCTCTCATAATGTGTGATTGAAAGTTTGTGAGGTGCTCAGTGTGGTTTATAAAACCCTGTCAAGCTTGTAACTTTGGCAAAGAAAGACTTCTTAATACACAGTTTTTAATGTGAAATTACCATATTCTCTCCTAGCAAGAGAGGTCTTTTTCAGCAGCTAAAATTAACTGTTGAAAAACGTTGGAAATGTGCATGGTAATGAGTTCATTCCTGTCAAAATGAAATCATTAATATTAATTTTTATCCTCCTCTGAGTGACTCCTGCACCATTTTTCAAGTTAGGAAAGAAGTTAGAAAATTTGCAAGACCATTTCCAGCAATACAGGAGTAGCAGGTCTCCCACCATCATCAAGAGACTATTTTAATGTCTTGACTTCTCCTTTGAAAAATTCTTACTCCACTGTTTAACTTTTCCTCTGATTATTTACATATTTACCTATTTATCTGTAAGGCTATTAACTTACAAAACACATAGGATGTACAGACCTTGAGATTGCCATAAGATGGTCTTCCAAAAGGTTTTGGGTTTTTTTTTTTTTGCAGCTAAGTACAGAATTACATCTGAGTTCATACTGTTCCCGAAGGACCTGTTTTCACTGAAGTCAATGGAAAAATTCCCATTGATTTCAGCACAGCTGGATGAAGTCCAAAGTTCAGACATTTACGAGAGGTCTCTGAGTACAGCAAAAATAGGAGGATTCACAGGCTCTTGATTCTTTGGAAGATTTGAGTAGGTATTTAATCTATGCTGTTTTTATTACACTTAAGCATGAAACTAAAATTTTAGTTTAGCATAAAACTAAAAATAAAATAAATATAAGCATAAACTTAAATGTCTTTTTTAAGAAGTTCTATTTATTTTAAAAACCCCACCAAATACTTACCAAGCAGGCAGGTGACATGGAGTCTCAGTGACAATAGCTTCTAACAATAAAAAGGTTTCATTTCTGTGTTAAAATTACAATTTTCACTCCACAGTACATCGTAAAACTTTTAAAAGATGACACTAACAGCAGAATCTTTTGAATTTAAAAATGTCCTGATATTTTTAACTGGATGTACCTTGTTGGCTTTTGTTTTAGTTTGGGGGGAAGGGGAAGTGATCAACTTTTATCCTCGTTTAATGCCAACTAAATATTCCTTAGCTACTGAAGTGACTTTAATGACATGAGTATGTGGTCTTATCAAAGTCCCATTATTGTTCTGACAGTATCTCATTTGTATGCAAATCCACTTGCATGCAACTTATTCTTTGGCAAACGGTGCTAGCAAGCCAGCGAGCGTCGTTTTAATTATGTGCATGTCTGTGCACAGTATATTTGTTACTGCACAGGAACATTATGCTGCTGTAACAACTACAGCACCTTATATCACGCTCATGAAGGATGCTGCAGACCATCCTGCAATCTTTATTGTGAGTGATAGACATGCTCTGTCAGTCTCTGTCACCCAAGGGTAATCGCAATACATAAGGCAACCTTTTAGATGAAATATTAATGGGGCGCTTTTTTGTGTATTCCCATCTTTTTCATAATGATGCCCAATGGATATCTGTTCAGTTGGTGCCTTGCCTTCTCTTATTTTGCAAATTCTTGACAATTAAGAAAAATTAATCCTGTCAGACACAAACCAAGAGGGAGAGCACCGTGCACTTGTATGGTAGAGGACAGCTCCTGCTTAGCAGATGTAGGTTAGTGTCAGAGGATGACTGGTGTCAGTAGATGTACAGAGGAGAGAGGGATGGGTACAGGTATACCTGATAGGGGGTATCAACCCAAAAATAAGGGGAATCTGCAAGGTGATTTACAGGGCCCCTTCCTGACACCCCTGAGAAGGGCTTCCTGGGAGATCTGGCCCCTCATTGTGTTTCTCCAACCTCTAGAAACATTGTCCAGAGGATGGTGTAGGGGGGACACTCTCTCTCCTTGAGGACTTATGGACAAATCCATCCTTCCCTGCACTTCATCTGGCTTGCTAGATAAAGCTAACTCTGCATTGTGCCATGGAGCCAGCTCCATTACTTCTGATACGACCCATGCTAGGGGAATGCTCTATGGGGATGAATATCATCATATTTGGAAAGATGATTTCAGAACTGCATGATTCCAGAAAAAAAGGACAGTGTCAATGTCCCAGCTCTGAGCTAGCAGAGTTTTATCATGAGTCTTCGGAGGAAAAAAAGGGAATCTATCAGGAGAAGCACAATAATGCAAAATCAGTCAGCAGAAACACAGAGGCACAGAGCAAGTGCAACATCCTCCTCTGAATGTAGCCTTAGCTTCTATGGGTAAATAAAGGTGGATGTGACTGTACAGCGCATCCACATGTGGTGCTGTGGTTTGATCTATTTATGAAGACAGGGCTGGAGGAGCTGTCTAGGTCATTATCTGCAGTGCTCTGCAATTGCATACGCCCCTGTATATGTTTATGTACATCCCTGTGCAAGGGAAGCATAAAATCTGCACACCTGTGAAGTAAACAGCATTTAGAGAAACATTTTCTGTCTGCAAGCTCTAGTCCAACCAGACAACAAAACTTCTGCATTTACTAATAAACCTGACAAACTGATTTATGGCTGTTTTTCTTGCTGTGATTTGTTGACAGATTGTTCTTTATGCAAAAATTACCAAGGTTTAAATCTGTATCATATGGCCTCTAATTCAGCTGACAATATGTTACCAATTAAATTCCGCTTAAGCTATCATCAACTAGCAAACCACAGACTGTGTTAAAGAGAATGACAGTCAGATAGCCAGTAAAATCATTTTTGCCATTATTCTGAAGGCTGGCCTATAAAGGAGGGACATTAAGTAACTATATGAAAGATAAAAAGATTTTTTTTTGTAGTGAAAATGAAACTGCTGCTGTTTTTCTTTTAAATTTAATGCATTTCCTGTTGGAGAAAAAGAGATGGGATTCCTGTCCTTGGCATGCCATACTGTTCTCTCATGCAGAAGGAGAGGCACAGCAGGGTCAGTGGTTAGAGGGAGGAGTATTAATGAAACTTTATTATTTGCCCTTTAATTTGATCTTCAGTTACTCTTTGGCTGAATTCTGGCCCTTGCTCTCCAGTATTGTTGTTTTAATTTGTAGGAAGAGAATGCATTTTCTGTCAGCAAAAGCGTAGATCCCTCAGTAAAAAATAAGGTGTTTCTAAATGAGTTTAATTTCCCCAAGTGACTTTCTCCTTCACCAAGGTGAAAAAAGGACTCAGCACACAGAATGACATTGAATATCATAAAGAAGAATACAGGTACAGAATCCCCCAGTACTGATTTTGGCAGCACATGGAATTGGGTAGGGCATCTATAACCTTCCTTTGCAAACTTGCATAGGCAACCTCACCTGCAAAAGACATATTTTAAATGTTGCTGTGAGATAAAAGCTGCTACACATCAAGGTCTGTGAGAGCTAAAAAAAAAACCAACGCAAAAAAGTGCTTTTCTGAGCAGCCATTAGCTGGATTTGTTCCAGGAGAGGTGAGAACTTCCTCAGAGCCAGAGCTGTGCCGTGCAAAGTGGGCTGAGGTTGGCTTAGGCATGGAGCTGGCCTGATTTGCTCTCTTGGCTTAAACACCATAGTGCCAAAGCCCAGGGTTTAAACAGTATGGTGGGAGCTTGTCTGTAAATGCTGCATTGTACACAGCTTCCTGCTGTGAGTATTATCTACCTCCTTATCTCAGCTTTAATGTTGCAGTTGAGTATTAAGTGTATGTGTGCTCCAGAGAATGGGTAGTAATCTTTGTTTAGAAAATAGAGCCTATTGCTATTAACCCTAGTGAATTGAAATTTTACTCCTTTCCCCACTATATCATCACTGCAGTCATTATTTACTTAAGAGCTTTTTAATGGTTTGCTGTCTGTACTGATGACTGCAGTGTCCTAGGCAGGGACTAGGATTTGGGGACTATGATTTTGGAATCTCATTGTGAGGTATCTCTAATGAATGGTGAACTCCCCTTCATTTCTGTATGTTGAAATATAATAACATGAGCCAAAAAAAACCCCACTGAGAAGCAACTAAATTCATAACACTTTCAAAAATAAAAACATCCCTCTTACCGAAGATTACAATGTAAATCAGGCATCTATTATTTCTGTGTCAGTATAATAATTTAAAAAGAATTTGCACATGATAAGAGGCATCCTCTAAGGATGACAAATTAGGTATAATAAAACAGTTAGAAGAGAACATAAATAAGAAGGCATTTGGGGCAAATCCTTTTCTTCCTCTGCAGTCATACAAATAAACAGTTTGGAGGATATACTTCTCTGCTTACAAAATGAGAGCCAGTCCCCAAGGCTCTTACAGATCTCATCAAGGCCCTTGTCCCAGCTGTCGTCCACAGAAAGGAAGGAGGGGAGCAGCAAAGTCTTTGGTCCTCGCCTTGCATCACGGCTTTGTGGTAACAAATGTAAAGATTTTGCTGCTATCTCACACCTCTCCATCGTGGACAGCTGTGCCTGCTCTGCAGGTAGCAGAGACAGAAAGCCCAGGGGCAGAACAGGCTGCCCCTCTAGTCAGCACACCAATATAATGGTTACACATAAATCTAGATCTAGGCATCTGTAATGTCTAAATGCATATCTGTAAGGTCTTCATCAGCTCTTGTCCGTATAAGAAATGCAGGAATATTCTGGTGTAAACTTAATTGAACTACTTCATGTGTGCTCCTACATGAACTGAGTCAGTCCCTGTGCTACTCAATATTAACTCCTTCATTTTATCAGCACTGTCACGATGTAATGTTTTTCCTGTTTTTTTTAATCTTGCCTGGGCATCTGTGTGTGGTGCTGGAAAAAAAGGCAGTCCTGCAACAGTAGGTGAACCTCTTGCTGACAGCTCTGCTATGGTACATTTGTCAGTGTTTTCTGCTGCTCTGCCATCTCGTTTGGATTTTTTCTGGCTTATTTTATAGCTTGCCCTGCAGACCATTTGGGAATGCAGATCACTTCTGCTGAAAAATGTAGTCATGAGGGATGTCACACCAGGAGCAAGGATAGCTTTCTCTTCTCCGTTTCCTCTTTGAGAAGCTGACACTGCAGAAGCCCTGTGAGCCTCAGGTCTCTGCAGCCCTACTCTACCAAGTCTGGCAGACTGCACGTTGCCTCCAGATTTCTGTATCTGAACTGCTGGGTGTGCAGGAGTAAGATCCAGGACCCCACTGTTCAGATTCCCTCCCACCCTCCAATTTCCCCTCCCACAGAGAAGCTCCACCTCATTTACAGCAGAGGAAAGAGGAAAAGTCACCTCACTTCAGTACAGACAGTGTTTTATTATAAGCAAGAGGACAGGATAGCCCATTTCCTCCAAAGAGCTGGGTGATCATGAGCAGCTGGCGTAATTCATACTGGACTTCAGTGTAAAACAGCAGATCCTGGCCCTGGGATTAGCCTTAATGGTCCCTCTGCTGACTTCTGTCTCAGCACAGCATGGGCCAGGCATAGCTCTCCACTTGGGCTCTGGAGAGGAATGTGTGTTTTGGGCTGCTGCTGCAGTGGGATATATATATATACATATCTATCTATCTATATATATATATGTATATATAGCCCCAATGGGAACCTCCCTCCTTGGCTGTTGCACTCCATGCAAGGGGCTCTGCTTGTTGTAGCACAGACTGCCATGGTTCTTCCAACTCCAGGTCACCAAGCAGATGGAGAGCATGGCTTTTCATAAGCTGGGTTGGTAGTAGTCAGTATTACAACTCAATTTGAATATTTGGGAATACAAAACTGCCACCCCTCACTGTGATTACGGACTAATGATATAAATTAGCAGAACTTCGTTAATATCTTGCTGTCTTCCATCATAGCTTTTTTACTCCTTGCTGGATTTTTCTGATGAAATTAGATTTGTTCAGAGGCTCTCTGATAGTGAATGCATGTTTTAGTTAGATGTAATGAAGGCTGCATGATACTTTGCAAGATTTCCTTTCCAGCTCTACCAGCAAACAATAGAGATAACCGCTGCCTCCCAGATTTCCATGCTCTGTTTCTTTCTGGACATGGTCCAACTTGTCCTCAAGCTAGTTCAGAAATTTTCACTGATTTTCATGGACTTTGGCCTTGTCCTTTTTAAGAGAAAGAATTTAGTTTATACCAGAAATGCACACTTACCTAGTGGCATCTAAGCTGCATGTGGACATAGGAAGGATATAGGGAAAACAGACTGCACCATGGAACAGTGGCACCATCTAGTCCCCAGTTACTGTGTTTGATACATTCCCTAATTTCTGCAGTGATTTAACATTAGAGTGGGTCCAGCTCATTGAAGCAAATTTATATGCAGGAGCACTATTTTAATCTTAGACTTAAAATAATTTTAATTAGTAATAGCTTCCTTTTCCAGTCTGTCAACATACCTCCACCTCTTGGCTTTTTAAGAAATTAGGTAAATATAGAAATAAAAGTATTAAATTATTACCAGGCAACCAGAACAAGGAAAACATCAGAACTGTCAAACCTAGAAATGTGAAAAATGACCTAGACTTTCCAGTTCCGACCTGTCTCCTCAACACAACTCTACCTGGTTCCATCTTTTTTAAGGCTTGCTAATTTGACAAAATATTGAAATGAAATAATGAAAACACTATAATAGACCATCTCATCCTTTATTCTTTCAGTCACTCAGGTGCCAGGTTTCTTTCTCAACCTGCAACTGCTAACAAATATCACCTTCATGACTTTGCCTGCGGTGTTTATCCTGCTGCTGCTATAATTTTGCTTCCTCTTTGCAGGAGACAGCTGCTCCACACGGGTAGCTCTTCTGCAGCACGGCGAGGCATTATCGAAAAGCTTATTGCTGATGCTAATGGAGCTGGTCTAGCTGCTGACACAGAACATATGGCTTTACTGGATTTCAGTTCCAAAATGCTGACCCCCTCTTTCAGGAGGAAGGAGCATGGTGATCTGGAGGACGTGGCTCAGCCACCTCCTCACCGTAGGAGACTGAGAGATGTATGGGCCATTTCACCCCCCTTGGTTTGGAAGGGAAAGTTAGCATACCTACACTTCCCTCATTGAATTTAAAGAAAACAAACCAGAAATGTTGTGTTCAGAAACCATCATGCTGGTACCAATAGGGTTAAAATTTATCCAGCCGTGTGCCTTTTCGAGGTTTGGAATTTTTTGCTATTACTTGGATAAAAAAACAATAAAGATAAGACATGCATTTTTCTTTTTCTAAGGCTGTACTCATTTAATGGTTAAACGTGAAAGGGGGATACTAGAAGCATCCTGAATACAGTTTAAATGAGTTTAAAACTCCAGTTGCTTATAGCTTACGAAACAAAGTGTCTTAAACCAAATGGTCTCAGTGGGGTGATGCATGGGCAAAATGTAAAATGACACATAATGAAATAAAGTAATTTTATTTGCAAACCTGTTTGAAAGGCTGGTACAGAATGTAACAATCAAGCAGAAGCAGTCTGGCATTTCTCTTGGTGTACTTTTGCAGAATTATGTGACCCAAGAAAGAAAACATTAAGATGTTCTGATTTCACCCTATAGGACAGAGAAATACACTTTGGTTAATGCTTACCATAATTCTATCTACTTGGCTCAGACAGTTATATTTTTATGAATCTTACGTTGCTTTCTGTCACCCTCTAGGCAACAATATAGAGTTATTACAGTATAAAGGAAAATGCTTCCTGTTGAGCTTATACTTGAACAAGTCTTAACCAAGTGGAAGCTCTTAATAAAAGGGTAAATATACTAAGGAATAAACAGGTAGAGTGAATAAAAGGAATGTAGGCTTTATGGATGCTCAGGTTGATGGCACAGACCAGCAAAACCCGGAAAACTCCAAGGTAAAGCCGACATGCTAAGCTACATCAGAAATCTGAGGGGGTTAGAATTTTGTTAAGTGAATTTAGTGCTCATTAAGGGATTTGCGGTGTCAGCATTATAAAGCAAAGTCCTCTCTCGCCCTCAGAATTGGAACAGCACAGTGCAGCAATATTAATTCCACGGCCGTTCCCTTCTTGGCCTTGCCAATAAAATTATTACCCAGGGACCCAATTGTTCGGCACTGCTCGGCGAGTGCCTCCTCACGAGAAGCTGAGCTGAGCTCACCGCCTCTTTTAATGTGGCAGACAGATTGTAGCACACTGTGCCATGCCAGGCTTGAAGCACAGAAAGCTTCTGCCTTTACTTTAAAGGAAAATATTGTGAATTACTCTTGTTGTTTTTCTGTGTTTCCCTGAAATACCCACACAAATTATTTCCTTCTGCTTTACGTCTCTCATAATTTCCTCCTTTGTTCTCAGCCCCGTTATTTTGACTAGAAGTTTATTTTGTGCAGCATAGGAAATAGAGATCCACAAATACTAACCAGACATAGGAAAAAATATCAGTGTGTAGGTTTTCAAATCAGTTGTGTGGAGCAGAGATCTACTGGTGCAGAAAACACTGATGAGGTTGAAAAAACTGTACTTGCTCTCTCTGTTTTTGTTTTTTTTTTTTTTTTTCTCCTCTCTTAGCTGAAAGTCAGCTAGATATAGTTTCCATTCCATGGAAACTCTTCATAATGAGTATATATTTATATTGCAAACCCTTATTCGCTGTGGCCCCATGTGGCTTTTTAAGAACAAATATAAAGCCTTCTTCAGCATTACTTTATCCCTTCATCCAGACATCATTCAGAGCTACAGCTGATTTCCTAAATTACATCATATGTAAGTAGATTTATTTTTCCTTTTCTGCAGATATAGTTTAATTTCCTTTTCCAATTTGCATGGGTGCACACTCATAAATTTTAAATATATTTAACCTCTTTTCAAAGAATCCTTTTAATTTCTCCAAGGTCCATGACCTTTAACTTTGATACACCGCATTTTGTATATTAAAAAGCCACAAAAACATCCAGAAATAATGCTTTAAACACCTTACTACCTTTCCAAAGGTCCTGTTTTTCCCCCATGAAACAACACATTCCCCTGCATGATGCTCCTGGTATCCCAGAAACAAGGGCTTCAGCTGAGAGGCATTTTCTGGGGCTTTGCTGATCACAGAGTTCATCAAGTATCTAATTAATGAGGGAAGATTGGATGGGCCACCCTGGACCCAAACAGGAATCTTGCAAGCCCAGGAACTGACCAGCACCTCTGGCTGCTAGAGGAAGGCAGAGAACACATTTCCACATGGCAATGATAGGTTAACTTGCACCCATGGCAAGTCTTTTGTCACCTCCTGAGATGTTACCAGTGATGAAAGGATGCCACCTTAAAATGTGGGGTTTTCTTTTAAGTGTCTGCTATTTCTGAATAGTCACCTTGTCAGCCAGGCAGATCATGACCACAGTCATCCCTTGTTCCTCACCATTAGATGTCTCTTTCTAAGAATAACTTCCCTGGGAAGTCCACATCCACACCTGCCAGGGTGGACTATTTCCTTGACTCTGAATAACCTTTGCTGTGAAAGGCAAGGAGCAGGAAGCAAAGGACCTGCCCCCCAAGCTGAGCATCTTTGCTTAGTTTTGGAGAAGAGTAAGTAGCAACCTCCAAGCCCAGGTCACCCAATGACCTGTCTGGGAGAGCAAGAAGGGACACCCTGTTTCAGATGCCAGACAAGATGACCAGGGGACCACAACTAGCCAGCATGGGAATGTCATGTTGGCTGTAACCCCATTCCCAACTCATGCCCCCACAGCAGATCCAGGCTGCTGGTACATAACCCCAGCTCACAGCAGCACCTGAGATCCCCAGAAAGAACACACAAGTCTCTGGGATTGTTCAGTGAGGATCACCTCTCTCCTCCTTGTTTTGGTTTGCAAATGCAATTATCCCAAACATATCTACTTGTATACATACACACACACACACACAAAACACACACACACACACACACACACACACACACACACACACACACACACATGTATATATATATATATATATTATGTCACTGTAATCTTAGATTTCTCAGTACTGGCACTGCTCAGGGCTTGCCTGTGAGGTGGAGGCAGTGGAACAAGCACAGCCTCTGGCAGAGTGTGGAGGCAGGCAGGGATTGTGCTGTGCACCACTGCCTTTGTCTCCAGTTTGTCTCTGTTCAACGAAGGCTGCCAGGCAGCAACCTCGGTCACACGGAGGTTTTCTTCAGGGAGCCACTGCTCCAAGAGATGCTCTGAAAAGATGCAACCTTAAACTGGTGCAGTCACTGAGAATTAATTGTAATTATGGCATTTATTAAAGCTGTTTACAAGGCACAAATGTAAGACAAAAGGAAATAGGTAGTAATTGCTTCACAGGATCTGACACCACTCACAAATTCAGAAATCTTTGGAGGAAAGATGAGGGATAGGTTAATAACCTTTCTCTTTTGGGTCCAAGGGGCCTTGTGTGCTGCCAGCAGCAGTGGCCAGCTTGAGTGTCCATCCACTGATGCCTTGGCCACTTTGTGAGATGGCCCCTGACATCTGTTGGGAGGTGACTGGCTAGCAAGTGTAATTGGGAGCTGCCACTGGGGACACTCTCTTTGCTGCTCCCCTGCCCCCTGTGCCTGACCCCAACCTGCAGACCCCTCGATGGGCTCTGGTTTGGAGGGTGGCGTGTACCTGCCGTGCTCATGGCCAGCAGGTCGTGCCCTCGCCATCACTGCAAAGCCACCATCAGCAAAAGGGCTTTGTTCGACCTGGACCCCAGGGAAAGCCCACTCATGGCATTGGGTTCAGTCCTTTTGTTTCCAGGTTAAAAACTTGACCTTCTCCTCCCCTGAGCCTGAAACAGCCCTCACAGCACTTCTGTTCCGCAATTACATTTTCTTTTTAAATCTTTCTTTGGGGCTCAGGTGACAAAAAGACTTTGATAATATAAATAGGTCTCCAAACCTTTTGTGTGGGTAAAAAATATAGGAAAGAGAAAAAACAAGAAGAAAAAAAAAAATCTGTGTCTCTCTAATTGGCATAATTCCATCAGCCCTGGTTTATAATTTAAGATGGATCAATTCTGCAGCTGACATGATAGATGTTGTCATCAATACTTGGAAACAGCAATTTATATTTCTTTGTTTGGGGACACAGCCATCCACCTATCTCTGTGGGGGTATTATGTGTGAATCAAGAGCAATATGTGGCCAGTAGACTGACTTGACTTAGACTTCCAGCCATGCACCTTATTAAAATAATAAATATTTTCATTATCCAGAGAATCCATTATAGTTCTCTGTTTTAGCTATTGTTAACTAATAATTTGAATTAATTACCAAGTTAAATCATTAAAAATTAAATCCATATATTTTGCTTCTTTAAAAGAGTGATAGCTTGCAACCATTTGTGTATTATGCATGTTAAGTGGGAGAGTGATGAAATATGTTGTGTTAATTTAACTTTGACAGCATCTGTATCCATGCCATATTACACTCTGGTCTTATCAAATCTCAGAAGCTGCGGTGTATAAATAGACCGTGATGATATTTACAGGAGAGAAATCATTCACAATATTTCTGGCACCTTTTGTAGTGACTAGAGAAGAGCCACCTAACGAATACAATATACAATAATGCAATAAAGGAGCATGTAAGAGCACAGAATCAAGGAGCACTTACACCTGCTGAGTCAGTTAAGGTTAGGCGTATGTTAGCGATCAGGCATAAACACAAGTTTCATCCTAAGGAATTTCAAAGCAGATTGCAAGTTTAAATAAATAGGGAAACACAATTCAGAGCTCATTTCTCTCTCTGCTGAAGCAACGCCAGCCATTGTGCTGGAACTTAGCACTGATTTAATGAAACATTATCTGGTTGAAGACATAAAGATACAAGGAGAAAGTAAAGTTAGTTAGAGAGAAAAATTGTTTCCAAATGTACATTTTATTACGTTAAGAGTACTTAACCACAGACTGTGCAACTGCTCAAACTGCAAGTTACTGGGCTCAGTATGGGAACAATAGTGACACTGGATAGGCTGTGATATACAGGTGGCCAGACTAGATAATCCAGTGGGTTTGCCTTTGCCATAAACTATGAGGTTATGAAAACCCACTACTACATTGAAAACTCTTCACACTCATGTGTGTATTTGCAGTGGAACACTGTACTTGAATTTAAATAGCAAACCTATCATAAAGTCTACTCATTAGACTGCTTTAGAGACCCCTGGAAAAACAAAACACATCCTAAAGCACTGAGGGACTGACTCTGCAAAACTGGCTCTAATTTAGGTTCCCTTACCTCTGTGGAGTTGGTGCCCAGCAGAAATAGGTACTGCTCAGAATGGCAATGAGATGCTAAAGCAAGCCTAAATAATGCTTCTTGGCTTTTCATCTCATGGAAGAGATTCGTGTCTAGGCAAACACTCACCAAGGAACCATGTGTGTCCTGTCACCGCCTGTAAAAGGGCTGAGGGCAGTTACCAGAGCTGCCCTGGGAGCGCTGCTTTGCAGTGAGAGGTGGAAGTGCATCACACACCAAGAAACGTGTGACTGTGCTTGGTAACCCTCCCTGCCAAACAATGCAGCAGTCTGCCCTCTGAAGGAATTGTTGATGGATTAGGCTGTTGGGACAAGAGTAGGCATGGATTTACTGAAGAGAAGTAATGAGGTGTATCAGCCCTCACTTTGTCCCTGAAAACCCAAGATGTGACATGCACTGTCTAATCCTGGACCACACTGCACTTACATGGCTGTGAGGCTGCCCCCAGCAACCACCGAAATTCACAGGCAGAAAAGAGGTTCTGCCTGTGTCCCACCACTCTGGTGTGTCACAAGTGGGACAAGATGTAGAACTTCTTGTTCCTGAGACACACTGTATTAATGCTAAACATTTCCTACACTGGCCACCTCCAGAACCCCTCTCTTCTGTTCTTCGAAAGCGTTCAGCTAAGGTCTTATGAATCGCTGGGAATTAATTTCTTGCTGGGTACATGTTTTAAAGGTAGGTCACACCAAAGAGATACTATGGTGGTATTTTGCGTACAGGATGTTGACTAGGAATGTAGTATTTCTCACCTCCCCCTTATTTTATGTTACATTAAAATTATCTTTACTCTTCCTCAGGCAGTTGCTATGCCACACTTAAGACAGAGAGTCTGAGAAGAGGGAAATGCCAACTTTTAAGATGATGTTCAGCTTTCCTGTTACATGCAATCTTTATGTAAGGGATTGGAATTACATATTGTTCCTAGGCCTTCAGCTCTTCTTACAAAGTCTGCTCGACTGGACATAGTTGCTTGCTTATTCTTAATGAAGAGTTGTTAACAGAGGAAAGAGCACAATGAAGGGGCAAGTAATGTCTATATGAATCATGAAAAATATATGCATAATGAGCAGGATTAGATAGCACATGGCATATTCTTTATTTATATAATGCCATGCTTTCATAAAAAGGCCAGTTTCATTCCCTACAGGAGTTGAAAATATGTTGACAAGTCACACAGCAAGGGATGACAGGGGATTGCTGGTGGATGCAGGAAAGCTGTGGGTTGCAACAGGCAGTGGGGAAGGACTTTCTTCAGTCACCATCCTGAAGTGCTTTTAAACAGTCTGTGTCCATTTACTGTATGTTGTGGCTTTAATCATGGAGCCCACTGGAGATAGATGGGACACTTCTAAGTAAGAAAGCAGCAGGTAAGTTTACTGTTCAGTGGCTGGAAAGGGAAGGATTTGAATGAATAAGACATGGAGCACAGAGGATGCTCTGGCCACAAGGAACAACCACAGTGTTCCACTGAAGAGCCAGCAGAGGAGCCCAGCCAGGCACATCACACGGGAAGCAAATTTAGGGGTGGAAGGTTTACCTGTAGGTGAAGTCTCACATACAAGGAGTTTCAAAAATGCTACCAGGGTCAGAGGAAACATCGAACTCCTGGCAGATAGCCAAAGCAGTTGGGATTTTGCATTGACATTAATTTCAATGCAATTAGTCTTGATGTTCTCTGCTCTGCATGAGAGGAGAATCACGGCCATGATGGGAAAGAAAAGAACACCATGATAATGATACACATTCGAGAAATGTAAAAGAAAAATAATAATTTTTTGTGTTAAAACATATTAAAAACATAAAACATACTGCCTATCATTATGTACTACTCTTTGAAATTTAATTCACTCAGTGCTGTTCATGTTGTTTGTTTACATTTTCTATTGATCTCAGTTTGGATAATGAATTTAGCCTATGGAATTTTGCTTCCAAGTTCCCGCACTTGAGCTACCCCTTGTGAGCATTGCAGTCCACCTTGCTCTTTACAGAATGACCTGGGGTAAATTCCAGCACTGGTGTAAAGGGGGTCCCACTTCCAGTGATTTAGTCCATAAAGGCAGCCTAAGCTTGCCCTGCTGTATGTACCATTTCAGAGGTGATTTAAGCACTTCTGCAAATCACTGCTTAAGCTGGGTCTCAGGGAAAGAATCGGGGTCATGCTGCAATGGGGGTTGCACAACCTCCCTTAAAATAAGAAGAGTGAGGCAGCACAGGCTGTGGCTTGAAAAGGTCAGTGTAAATATGCTGCCCTTCACTCCTTCACACATAAGTAATGTATTTGTTGAGAATGTTACTGCTTTCCAGGCTCAATCTTCTGTCCTGGTAAGCTTGATCCCAGCTGACAGAAAACCTGTTTTCAGGTGGCTTTATGTGTCCATTAATACTGTATCAAGCCTGGCATCTGAACTGGCATCATTGTTTTTCATTTTCATCTTCATTTGCCCTGGGTAGGCAGGGGGTGCCACAAGCCTGCCCAGCCGGGACACATCCTTCTGCATCCCGCTGGGGAAAGTGAGGAGACAGGCATTACAGGAGCCGGCTCCCGTGTGTCACTCCAGGCTGAAGATGTGCCACATCCCGAGGGTCGGGGGACTTCTGGCAGTAGGAGGCAGCACCACCTTGGCTGTGCAAGGGAACAGAAGCAGCTGTGGAGTGACTTGGGACCTTCAGATGACTTGCCGAAACTGGCGTGCAAACTGTTTTTAAACCCGTGCAAACGGGTTTTCAAACCTTTCCCTTGGAGTATGCCTACGCTGCAGCCAAAGCTGCGCCGCAGCTTGTGCAAGGTTACCAACCCTAAATTAAATCAAGCTAACTCGGGAATGAATATCATACAGTCACAAAACCAGACGAGAAGCCTGCATGAATACTTGAGCCTGAGCACTGCTCTGGGCTGCCAGGGTGTCGTGCACGTCAGGGTGCCCTAGCCAGCTGCCAGCTGGGTTGGCTCGGTTTTCAAGAGCAGGGATCTCCCAGTGTGGGATCGCTCTGCAGATATTCGCGTTGGTGCTGTTGCATGAATAGCCCCCTCTTTTCGTCACGGATTTTGCACATTTCTTCTCCCTGTCTGCGATGACATGGCACTTCTCTGGCAGCTACTCACCGCTTAGCTGAAAAGCCCAGTATTCTGGAAAGTATTTAATGTGTGTTAACCTCTCTTAATGTGATTCAGCAACTACAAATCAGAAGCGCCTGCCTCCCCTGGCCAGCCAGATATCACAGCCGGTGCCTCACACAGGCTGGATGGCAGTGCAAGGCATCTTACTCGCTTTGGGTGGCAAATGCTGATGATCGGTACTTTTATTTTTAACCAGAGATCACTCATTTTTAAAGGCGTCGTGCAATCCAGGGACCTTTAATTGCCTGTGCAGGTCTAGGTGGACCTGTACGGACATGAAGACTTGCACAGGTGCAGTTTATTACACATCTAATGAGGAATTGGTGCAAAAAGGCCTTAACCCAGCCCAAGCCCTGGACTGCGGAGAGAGCCCCTGGGAGCACCCCGGGCTGCTGGCTCCAGCACAGAGAACCAGGTCCCCGGCCCACAATAAATGCCACAATTTCTCCCCAGTGTTTCTCTGCCAAACATCATGGTGCTTACCACGCGTGAGGTGCTGGTGAGCCGGGGTGCTGTGGCCCACCCCAGGGTACCTGGCCAGGAGGAGGAGGCAAGGGAAAAGGAGTAGGAGGAAGAGGGGGGAAAAAACCCACCCCAAACCCAACTTCGGCGGGCCAAACCCCCCGCCGGGGTGCAAGTTGCCACCAACTCCCCCTGCCCGCCGGGCTGTGCCGGCCCCCCCGCGCCGAGCGGNGGGCAGGGTGCTTGCTCCTTTCCGAGGGGGAAGCGGGAGGAAGGTGGCCGTGGGGGTCCGTCCCCTCCCGCGCGTGTGCGGAGAGCGGCCGGCGGCGGCGCCGGGGGTGCTCCGCGCCCTCGCCCTGCCCGCGGTGCAGTTACGATGCGCCCCGGACGCCGTGTGGTTGCAGCGCGGCGGCGCTGACATCGCTCACCATGGACAGCTTCGACTTAGCTCTCCTTCAGGAGTGGGACCTGGACTCTCTATGGTGAGTGGTGCCTCCGCTTCCCCCAGGCGCGGGGACGCAGGGGCTGCGGGGGATGTGCGGTAACTGGAGGGGGTGCGATAACTGGGGCATGTGCAATAATTTGGAGTGGGTGTGCACTTACNNTGGGGTGCAGCAATATTGGGCGTGCAGTAAGGGGGGTGCATTGGCCCGAGGGTACAATAACTGGGGCAGCGGGTGCATTAGCGTAGGGTGCAGCCCAGAGAGGTGTCTCCTCTGCCACTTGCTCTCCCAGCATCGCTGGCTCGGCAGGGGCAGAGGGACGGGTGCCCCCCTCCCCTGACTGCCAGGGTGGATCCGGGAGATGAGTGTGGTGTTTGGCTGGAGGGGTCACCTGCGCTCGTCCCTCCGCCCCCCTCCCCGCTCTCACCCCCTTCCCCCCCAATAATGCCTTGTGCCCACCCACATCTGGTACCTCGAGTTGGACTCATCC